>CM028344.1:40895499-40960259 GCA_016618105.1 Dendrobium huoshanense
AAAGAAGGGAAATGCCAGATTGCAAATTCAAGCCCACAAATATATTTGCCTATAATTCTAATATCATATTCATTTACTTTTTCGATTAAGATTAAGTTCTACAACTACTCCAAACATAAACACCTTTTAATCTACAAAATCAAACACCTACACGTGGAAACAATCAAATGTATATAATATGATCATACATAGTGGCCAAATTTGAAGTCTACACTCATAATTCAATAAAGACTCAATAAGAAAAACATAAAAAAAAAAAAAACACACACACACACAGAGCTCCCGTGAAACAAACCCTCATTCTAAGCTTATTCGATTTTTAAGTTCACCAACATTGCCACCTCTTTCTTAGCCGCCATTAAAAAATAAAAATTTTAAACTGAAATGGTTTGTTTCCACTTGCCATAATAGTAATTGTCGTAGATTCATGAATTAACTTTTTAAAACACTTGATTGGATTGATTTCTGTGCAACCACACAAAATAAATAAACATCTTAGATAATGATAATTAAAATTATATCTTGTGATGACCACTGCGACTTGAAATAGTGCTATCATGGCGATTTTATATTTATTTTTTTTTTGAAGTGGCAGGGAGAGATCGAAAGGGAGCAGATAGATTTCAAGGCGGGGCCTTTCCATCTCCATTTCTGTCAATCTATCAGCTTTATCAGCTTATCGCTGTCAGAATCCGAACCAGGGTTTTCGCATACCATTTCGTGCTTTGTTCTTGTCAGATTCGATGGCGGCGAGTGAGCTTTAGTGGGAGCGTTGCTGCTACGCGTCGCCGAGTTCGTTCGAACCCTAGCTTAGGATTTTTTATCTGGTTTTCTTCGGAGGTGGTGGAGAAGATGATATCCGCGGGGATTAATCTTGTGATGACGGTTATTGGATTTGCGGTGAGTACGATGTTTATCGTCTTCGTGTGCACGAGGCTCATCTGCGCTAGAATCCAACTGCAGGCGTCAAGGAGGTCATTCCCCGCGGCTTCCAGATCTGATCTAAGCATCGTGAGCACTATTCTCCATTTCCTTCGATTTCTTTCCTTCTTCTTTTGAGAAATCTGTAGTTTTCCGTTGCCCATAATAATGGAGAGGTTGTTCGACTTTTGGCTAAAGAAGAGTTTCTTTTTGTACTGTATTCTATTTCGGTTATGACGAAAAATTGTTTCTTTGCAACGAAGTGCGGCCAAGATTGGTGGCATAATTATGGTTTAAGCTCTAATTAATCACGTCTCTGTTCAATTTGAGTATAAGGTCAAAGCAGCAGTGCACTGTGGCAGCGTAATTTTAGTTTAAGCTTTGATTTAGATTGATATTTTAAGAAGTCTGGCGAACAGTGCTGCTTGATTTGGTTTTCTGGTGATCTTATTACGCTTCTAATTCCTATTTTAAGTATTTTTATTTTATCGGATTTCTGACGATGCTTAGGCGCTTGAAAGTTTTGGAAATGTCTTTTATGCATCAACTGCTGTGTATTTCCGCTGTGCTTTCTCAGAGTTTGATCATGGATTTATGAGATCCCTTTGCGATTGTGTTTTCTCATGATGACTCTTTTTAGTACTTTTCTCTTTGTTGATTTTGTTACTGTTTCGTTTCAAGGGAGTTATCTCTTCAGCTTTTTATAAAGACAGGAGAATGCAGATATGGCTTTAAACGTATAAAAAGGTCTTTCAGATCAAACTGGTTAAGGGAATTGTACTGTGTAGTTGATTAACTTTGTCTTCTGATCTGTCTATTCTTGAAACAGATGGAGCGTGGGGTCCATGGACTTGAACCTGTTGTGGTGTCAAGTTTTCCTACAAAGTTTGTTGACCAGTTCGCATATGGACAAGATACTCAGTAAGTTGTCCTTTACATTATATTCTGCAGGAGAAATTATTTTGTGCAGAGATCAAAAGGCAGTCCGGTGACCAACCAGAAAACACCATGTTAGTAGTATCGAGCCACAGTACTGAGCAGTACTGAGCCGCGATATCGAGCACAGAGGTGACGTGGCTCATTCTGGTTGGTATCTGGACGACATTCGATGTCCGAACAGAAAATTAATCATCCTACTGTGATTTATTTTCATGTGGCTTTGGTCATAATCAATTTGTGTCTTTATGCTAATAATCAAATTTCTAGCACTAAGCAGAAAATAATCAACAGTAAAATAATAATAATAATAATTAATGATGTAACCACTTGATGACTTGTTTATCATATCATTTTAAAGTTAACTTTTTCCACTCATCATTAATTACACCTTGATAGGATTTCTATTCATGGTGGTTTCTGTAAGTAAAGCGAAACAATGACTTCAAACATAGCCTGATGAATACCCATTTTTTCGATATAAAGATCTAGTCCCAACTACCCCAGTAGGAATTTTTGAACCAGTTTCTAGATTATTTTGATGTGTTGGATACCCTTAATGTCTTTTCCATGATGGTGGAAAACATTTTCAAAGTTATTATTTTCCATATTATTCCATCATCCTAGATGCCTCGATCTTCCTTCTTCCATTTTCATTTTTGATTCCTTTCCTGGTCTATCTGAACTGGTGTAGGTATGATGATAAAGTTTAATGTCCTAAAGTTATAGAGGTTTAATGTCATACTTATATAAGTTTATGGATACTAAGTGCACATTTTATTGAACTATGATGACTGCAACCACTTTCAGTTCAACTTGCACTTCTTCTCAAGTTATTATGTTTGCTTTGATCATCCTTTATCATATCTAACCGGTCTTTAACATGTAAGTTTTGCTCTGTTGCATAGTTGCAGATGTCATAGTTTTCACCTTTCTTTAGGCATATGACTTGCTAGATCCATTTGCTTCCCAGGAATGTTTTGATCTGTTAGCATGTTATTAGTGCTTTGAAGTTTATAAGTGTTTATTTGTAAAAACATCATAAAATCATTAAGGACTTCAATTTTGGCCTGGATATCATGGATCATGTCATGGAAACAGTCTTTCCACAATGCAAAGGTAAAATTGCTTGCAACAATGCAAGCTTCATGTATTGATACTTTTCTTTCTTTCTCTCTCAATGATTTGCTGATTTTAAGGCGTCATAGCACTCCATGTGTTTTAGCTTGTTCTACTAAAACTACAAAGTTGATGCCTTGTGCTTCCAAAACTTTTCTTTGACTTACTCATCTTTCAAAGGGTAGAAAAATGAGTTATTTGTGAAAGAAATAGTCTTAAAAATTCTGGGATTTAAGATATCCATATAGGTGTTTGCACTTTTTTTTGAATGATGGCATCAATTTTAAAAATTAAATTATGTTTGTTATTTTTGCACCAAAATTACTCGTGTATGACTGTTATTTTTCACACTAATTGAGGTGGAAGCATTTTTGCGGATTGTTATGATCATTTTTTTTTGTATGTATATATATATATATATATATATATATATATATATATACTTTTAGCAAAGACTTTCAAGTTGTAAAGTTTGAATAATTTTCAGAAATATGATTATACAAACTTTATTGTGCTGTGGTTCTAGCCTTTGCTGTTTTGATCTATGGGTTGCTCTCATCTCACTAGTGATTAAGTTGTTTACATTTTCTAGAATTCAATACTAATGAAGATCAAGTAGCTGACATGCCGAACTTAGGTTTCGTTTGGGGCAGCTTTCTTAATGTTTTCTAAAGCAACTTTTTAGTTCAAGAAATTTTTGTACTAAATGAAGCCTTAGTAGATACAGGTGTCAGATGAGCTAACACAAGCCACTTAAGTATTTGACTGAGTCCCCAATGTCCATCAAGAACTTGGGCTAGCTGATTTATGATGGGCATTGGTGGACTACCCATTAAGGCTTGCTTAAGCAAGCTCCTTAAAGTAAAGTGTTTTGTCTATTCAACATACTTGTTCAATGTAAAGAACTGTCTTAAGTGGTCGTGATTGGTTCTTGAAGGGAAGAAAAAAATTATGCCAGTGGCATGGAAAGACAAAAAAACTTGTTAGAAGAACCTAAAAATATATCTACAACAGCTTCTTGTACCATTAGGGTTTAGGGTCGACCAACTTGCTGACATTCTCATCAATAGGATTATCAAAGGCACTCTTTTGGGAATTATCAAGCAAGCTTGGAATGATGTCAGCCATACATTTAAGGAGAAGTATGAAATGTCTGCATAATTTTTGTTTAGGGTTGGACCAACATTCATCAAGACTTCCATCATCTTTCCTTCCTCATCTATTGCCACTTCATTGAATATGTGATATCTCTGTTGTATAGTCATCAATCCATGAATTATTATAATTATTCATTATTTATTATTTCTACCAACTCATTTATTTGTGGACTATCATGATTATTCTGTAATCATTATCCTTAGATTTTGTATTTTTCCTATTAGAATCTCTCCTAGAATTGTATAAATATTACACAAATTTTGGAATAAAATATTCAACTAATTCTTCAATTATTGTCATTATCTAAGTTGAGCATGAATAAAATGACTATGTTAAATAGATTTGTTGCAAAATTAGAAAGGATAAATTAAAGAATAATTATATTCATGATTTATTAAGCTGGCATCTATTAAAGATAAGTAGTTAAAAATAGACTAAGGGGTTGTTTGGTTGCTTGAAAAAAGGAATACAGTATATTTAAAATACTTCGGAGCTATTTGGTTGTCTACAAAGTAAATGCAAGGGAACTATTTTTCTTTTTTTGGTGAGGTATACACATTGTAAAGTAAAAGCAATGTATTTTGAACACTTTTGGAGTTATTTGGTATGATGAGCAGTATTGAAGTAAAGTATACTATTGAAATGGAATGGAAATAATACTATTCGATGAGCAATCAAACCTAGAGTGAATTTAATATTTTTATAAACATACTCAACATTATCATTAATGTTTCATAAATCCAAAATACATATAAAGGCATTACAGCTCAACATGTTTATATATATAACACAAAACAACCCCAAAAATATCTAGTTATTAACTCAAAGTGCTAACATTTTTCGTGTTAGAATTCATAGAATTTGATAAGGATAAAAAATACCTTCTGCTTATTATACAAAAGTATCCCTATTTATAGATCTATACAAGATGTCTTAATAAAGAAATAAATAACTTCTAATTGATACATAATTGCCTCAATATAATCCTTCCTAATTCAGCTACACAAATATAGAAGGATATTGGTGTGATCCAGGTGAGCCTCCCACAGATTCTCATCCTGACCATGGGATCAAATGCTAAGGGATGACTGAGATTTTGACATTCCGCAACACAAATCATTTTCCTAACTCGTTACACATCCATCTAGCCTTCGACTCCATAGGTTTCAAGAAGAAAGATTGTATTGTCGGATTCATCCACTCTTGCAACACCCCAATACTTATCCAAATTGGATAGTTGATCTTCAGTATCTTGCAATTGTTCATCCATCCTTATAGCTACCAACAGTGATCTAAAAGTTTTTTTTTTTTTTTTAAAGGGTAGTACCTAACAATTGTGCTGCAAAACTTTCTTTCAAAACTAATAGCCAAAGATTTCAATGAAAAAATAACCTATTCAACAGTACATCAAAACGCAATCTATTCCTTTCTCCAAACTATAAAGCGCCTTTCTCTAAAATTAAAGTGAGAAAGAACCCCACAAACACCTTTCTCCAAAACCCTTTCTTTCTTCAAAACATAAAAGAAAATTCACATAATGGCTAAAGATTTCAAGTGAAATAAAAAATTGGATATTCACAAAATTAAAGTGAGAAAGAATGGTTGGACTTCGTGATTTCAAGTGAAAAGCAAAATTAAAGTGAACAAGAGCCTTACAAATGAGTGATGCCAAAGATTCCAAATGAAAAAAAAAAGTTTCTGTTATAGCAAAATGCAATTTTTTCATCTTAAAATCCATAGAATGGTTGGACTTTGCGATATGCACCCGAACGGCTGGACTACACGAGCCATAAACCACGCAGCCAATGAGGAATACGAACGAGCATGCACCCGAATGGTTGGACCTGGCAAGCGATAAACCATGCACCCGATGAGGAAAATGGACAAGCACGCACGAGAGCATGTCAGGTTTGCGCAAGAGCAGGATTTCGTGAGGAACACTCTCAGAGCTTGTGTTTCATGGATTTCTTTCATGAGGAAGATCATGAGCTCGGTATTCAGAACTCCCCAGATTTGAGCGTGTTTGGAATACACAGAAAATACACTATCGAAGAAGTTTTTAATACTTCGTTCATTTACTTTACATCATACCAAACACAAATAAATTCAAAACCCCTTTATTTACTTTACATACCCTCTAAATACAGGCAACCAAACAGCTACAAGTGATTTTGATGCCCAATGAAGGGTAGAAATACTCCAATAAATGAGTAGATATAATTAGTGTAAGAGGATTAGCAACGAGAAAGGTAAACCTAAGGTATCATGGATAGAAGTTATTCAAAATTATTTGAAAAGAATAGATTTAACATGTCGGTAGCACTCTATTGGAATGAATAGAAAATGGAGATTCATAAAGCAAACCTGAATCATTTGGGATAGGGCTTATAATGATGAAGTTATGAAGTTGACCTCATCACACCTGAGTAAAATTCATGTCTTTTTTAAAATTTTAAATCTGATGCATATTATTTCATGATTTTCATTTAATTCGCTGGTTCATAGGGATCCAGTTAAAGAGTTCCAATTTTATTCCATATTTGATGATGTGAAAAGAGATCATATCCTATATTGAACTTGTCCCTGTATTTCCAGATGCGCAATTTGTCTTTCTGAATACCAAGAGAAAGACATCCTGCGTGTCCTTCCTTATTGTGGACATGCTTTTCATGTTTACTGCATCGACACATGGCTGAGGCAGCACTGGACATGTCCGGTCTGCAGAATTTCGTTACGAAATTCTCCCGATAGAAGACGAAAAACGCCACCTGCTCAAAATTCTTCTTTGAGACCTCTTTTTCGTGAAAATTTTGTTTCTGAATCATATCACTATCAATTTGGCGTGGACAATTTTTCATCAAGTCTGATCCCAGATCCAGCTAGAGCTGATGATACTGTTTCTAGCACTCCAGAAGTAAACTGCTCTACAGAATTAGTAAAGCAGATGGAGAGTCCATCAAGTTCTTAGTTTTCTGTGTACAATGTAGAGTTTAGCTGACCGTTTAAACTCCATCTCTACAAAGTTGAAGTATTGTTGAGATTGTTGTTAAAGTTCCACACCAGCTGTGTGTTGGAAGTTGATAACAATTCATTGTAAATATCTCAAAACTTGTGCTTTATTTATAGGATAGAAAAATTCAGATTTGAAATTTTATATGTACTGTTTCATCTATTTCTTGCTCCTCTTTTGTTTTGCTGCTGAACTCATGGTGGAAATTAAACTTATATTTATGCTGAGTTCATTTTATGTTTTTTTTAATTGTGTTTAAAGTTAGTGTTAAACCAATTTACACCTCTAAATTGAAACAAACCACCCAATTCTAAAACTATTAACCTCTAAGCCTAATAAATTTTCAATGTTATAGTCTTAAGCAAGTATATGCCTTCTACTTCTAGGGAGATTATTTTGTGCGGACGCTGAAAGTAGTTCACCGTCTGGAGGCCAACCAGAACGCGTCACGTCAACGTACCGAGCCGGGTACCGAGCGGTACCAAGCCGCAGTACCGAGCAGTATTGAGCCAGTACCGAGCAAGGGTTGACATGGCGCATTCTGATTGGCATTCGAACGGTGATCTATGTCCGCACAAAATAATTTCACCTACTTCTTGAACAATTAACCACTTTGTTGTTGCAGCTTCTTGCCGGTGTAAATGAGTCGAGTTTGCGTGAGCTTATCATGTTTTCGTGTTTATTTTGTTAATTTTTTTTTTTATTTGCTCTGGTTTGAAATTGCTTGTAAACCGATTTCTCTTCCATCTGTATAGCTAGGCTCGTACAGCTTTATTGATGGGTGAACAAAAGAGATGTGCTAGTGAAGGAATTACTAAATTTTCTTTGATTCATTTCCTAGCAGAGATATAGTAAACAATGTAGTGCACCGAAAGAAGATAAAGCTTCTTAAAGCCTTCGAAGGTTCTTCATTCCATTGAGTCAATGTGTTCCAATAGTAGGAGTAGAGAAGGGTTTAAGAGAGATAGAAGTTCAGGATAGCCATCCTTCAAGAATTGCCATTGAAAAATAACAGAAGAAAAAGAGATGGCTAAGTATTTTAGTTTCATCTCAACAAAGATGGCAACATTGGTCAATGAAGATGTGACATGGTCAATTCCACCTTGAAGGAATTATTAGTTACTGGAGATATTCTTGGAGGCAATTGTGTTAGCAATTTTCAGCCCACATTTGATTGCAAGTCCTGAGTAAATAAAAAAATTGGAGATTTACCTATATACCACTTTATATTATTTTATTTACATATTTAATATCTAAAACTTTAATATTACATACATATCACATTTAGTTCATTTTCATATCAAATATTAGTGGTAGGAAACAAATATACGTAGTATATTTGATATTAAAATAATATTGGGTGGCATGCATGTAATATTAAAATTTTGAGTGTTTGATATGTAAATAGGATGTTATAAAATGATATGCATGTAAATTTCTTCACAAAAAAATGAAAGAATGCTCAATAATCCCATTCCAATATTGGAAATGACCTGTAGTGATGAAATAATCTTCTGAATTGGTTGCAAATAGTTTGGTAAAAGAAACTTCTAACCATTATCATCAGTAAGAGAACTGAGGTGAGCAAATGGGGGAATGGTAATGCATTTAGGGCCTCTAAACCAACCAAATCAATTAAGCTTTTACTATTTAAGGAAGGATCTCATAGTCGCAACAAACATGACCCATTTCAAATTTGAGATAGCTGGTGAGTTTGCATAAGTTGAGCAATATGTGAGAGGCATTTATAAAAGAAATAAGTGGTTTCTATCAAGTGGCTTCTATGCCAAAATGTATTTGTGCAAACATAAAAAAGAAATGAGAGACAAACTCGGCATATATTGAAAGAAACTTGATCAAAATTTATCTTTGAGAAAAGAAACTCAAAAAGGAGTATAAAATAGATAGGCATGAGCAAAGATGGGACCTAAACAAGGCCAATAATCATGAGTTCAGAGTATGCCAAGACCTAATCGGGTGTGGCCCGATCGATTGCACCTTTAAGTTTAGGGACTAACAATTCAAAAATATAAAAAGGAAATTTTAAAGGAAAATATTTGAATTCATATTTTACATCCATTTGTATGTGTTTGAAAGTCTTTAGTGTTTGAAAATGGTTGTGTGTGCTCTAGAATGAGTCTCAAGGGTCTAGAGTGAATTTTGGCAAAATCTAAAAAATGTTACTATTTGAGTGCCTCAATACTGGGTGTCCAAGCGCCTCGATGCTGCAACAGTACCATACGCCAAATAGTGGCATTGCAGTGCTCCAATCTCTATATTTTGGAAAATAATCTTGTGTTGTATTCTAGGTGGTAGTGTAGTAGCATCAGGCTATTATCTCCATTTTTATTGGGGATGCAAATGAACCGAGCGTTTGACGAGCTACTCGTGGCTTGGCTCCATAAGAGCTCATTTATCTTTGTTTGATAAGGTAAACGAATGAGGTTGAATATTTTTTATAAATACTAGATAGCTAAATAAACAAGCTTGAACAACTTGGGGTTCGATTCGTTTATATTCATGAATAGTATCAATTAAAGCCTGTGAACAAGCTTGATTAGAGTTCGACTAAGAAGCTTGATTAGAATTAAATTTGAGTTTTAATATATATATATATATATATATATATATATATATATATATATATATATATATATATTTCAACTGTAAACCGGTCTGAAGGCCGGCCCAGTTCAACCTTGAAAACTGGCTGAGCACCAAACCAGCCAGAACCAGTTCAACAGGAATCAGGTTTTGTAAAACCGTCAGTTTAAAATAAATGTTAAACTTAATCAATTAATATAAATATTATATATTAAATATTAAATCTCTTAAATAAAGATTAAAGATTATAATTAAATATTACTTCCAACATTCTCACATGGCTCCATTACTCCAAATGAACAAAACAACACAAGTGATGTGGGACTGAACCATACAAAGCAAAAAGTTAGCTTTGATTTCATGTATACACTATGCAAAGCAAAACATCTTTTTTTAATGGTTTTTAATTAATATTTATAATATGAATAATTTTTTTTAGTTAATAATATTTAATTTTTATTTTTTATCCATTTATTTGTTATATATATCTGATTATATATTATAAAAAATTATTTTTTTAATATGAATTATATTTATTTTTTTGGGAAATTTACTTTTGTAGTTAATAATATTTTATTTATATCTATTTAATTTTTAATAATTAATTATATATTATAAACAATTAATTTTTATTGTGCATTTTTATATAATTTATATTTATAATTATATTTAAATATGTAATATAAATTAACAATGATTTATATTAAAGTATATATTATTATATTTCATTATTATGTTAATTTTATTAATTTTTTTAATAATATTATTATTTATTACGTCATCCTGTTCGACCCTAATTCGACCGGTCGAATCGTGAACCTCTCCTTCTTGTGGTTCGTTGTTCGGTCCGGTTTTCACAACCGCCTAAAATCGTAAACCCGCTCTCTGAACAAATATAAGATGAATCATAGATAATTTATTAGTGAATGAGCTCATTTGGTAACTTGAAATCACTAATTAGATATGTTTATGAATGAGCTCATTTGATAGGTCCAGAATACTCATTAGATATTTTTGTGAACGAGCTTATTTGATAGTTTAAAAAAATTTGTTATATATGTTCACGAACATTCTCAATATAATTATTTGTTATAAGGCTAAATAAGGCTCGTTTCTAGAAGTAAAGTTCGTTTATAGCTTGATAATGCTCGTTTGTTTAAAACTTGAAAAGCACAAAATGAACTGAACATGAACCAAACATGAACATTATTAATTTAAATAAACCAAACTTGAGCACAAACAAAAATCTCGAATCAAACTCGAACCGAACTTGAACAAGTTCATAATAAACGATCTTAAACATGAACAAGCACATATTCATCTTGGTTCGGTTTGTTTGCAGCCCTAATTTTTATATATTTTAAATTCATTATTATGTTCGAAGTAGAGAGAGGGAGATGATTTTTAGAGAGAGAAACTATAATTTGAGCTGCTTCGAGTCATTTTCAACAAGCAGACTAGTTGGGAAAGTTGTATGGATCAAGGTGTTCATATTATGTCTATCTCTATTTTCAAATATTCGATATTTTTTATATTTCTCCTGTTAAATTTTTATTTTTTAATCAAAAAATATGGATAACTTTGAATTAATAAAATTTTAATTGTGTAACTTTTAATATGTTATTGAGATCGATATTTTGAACATTTTTAGTATTTTCTAAAAAATTTATACTGAGTATTTTAGAATTTGTTTGGTTTTTATTTAATAAAAAATAATTAGAACTCTGAAAAATAGTTTTATAATACGATTCAAAACTTGAAATTATGTTTTACACAGTTTTTGATAATTTGGTTGTGTTTTGAAACAGTGCATTTTTACTTAGTAGGTATTTTATTCAAGCATTGAGAATGAATAATGTTATGTGAACGGGTAATAGTTAGTCATTATTGCTTTTATTGGAATGTGTATAAAAGACAAGTAAAAACTGGTTGACCCATTGGTTGAAAATTGGTTGACCTACATATGATGATAGGCTGATGGTTTTTCTTTAAATATTATAGTTCGGTGTTATACTGATCGGTGTTATCTGATACAACAATACAACGATTTCAAAGCAACAATTGGGAGTTATAAGAAATTATTATCATGTCGACGGCAAAGAGCGATGACTTTGTTTACTGAGCCAATGATTTTTATTGATACTGATACAATACTGAAAAATATCATGATAGTCAAGACTTCTTACTTGTTTAGCGTGATTAATGAAATGCAATTTATAGATTCATTTTTACTGTACAAATTATTGTTATAGAATTTATTTACTATTACTGTCACTAAATTTATTGGTACCGATACATATATTGATATTGTTACTGAATTATTACTAATACTATTACTGATCAATTATTATTGTTATTGATTCATTATACTTATTAATGATGCTAAGCATGTAACATACTAAGCACATGATATACTGACCATATAATTAAGATATCGATATGATACTGATATAGACTCATTGGATAATATTTGTACACAGTTATAAGATTTTACTATATTGATTTGAGCACATGATATGATGATCGCACCTCGATCTGGGCACCCCTCTCCCTAGTGGAAGTGGGAGAGGGAATCCGAACTCGAGGTACTTCCACCGGAATGGCGAGAGTTACAACGGCAGTAGGCTGCCGGCACTAAGGGGCCGGATCAACCTGTGCAACAGGGGTTGCCTAACCACTGGACGGACGGGGGGGACAACAGCAACAGGCTGCCGGCACTGAGGGGCCGGAGCAACCTATGTAGCAGAAGTAACAATAGCAATAGGCCGTCGGTGCTGAGGGGCCGGAGCAACCTGTGCAACAGGTGTAACAATAGCAACAGGCCGCCGGCGCTGAAAATAACTTTGGATCTATGTATCCCAACTCAAAACTAACTTTTACAACACTTAACAATTACACAAATTACATTTATATGAAAATAAAATCGAGACTCACCTGCAGGGTTATCCTAAGCAGTTAATAAATAAAAAATAATTATTCCCAAGAAGTTATATATGTGCAGAAAAGAAAGTAAACACACTGGCCACGCCCTTTTTTATTTGGGGGCTTTAGCAGCTAAAGCACATGTGCAAGCATTTATAATAATTGATTTTTTTATTAACTTAGCCCCCCTTTTTATTGCCCAGCATGAGCGTGACCACTTGCAGAAAACTGTGTGAACATCCAAATCATTTCTATCCTAAGGGTAATCTAGTCGCCACACACATCAACCATCCACAGAGTACAGAAAAAGTAAGCAGACACAGCAAGGCAATTTCATCCACAACATGCAGTTAAAATTACGAAAAATTCCGGCACACAGTAGTAAAGTAACACCGGCCTAACCTAGATCTAGAGTTGGTTGTCCTATCAAACCATCTAAAGTGTGTGTAAAAGGTCGTGTGGCTGGGTAGATCCTAAGCTGGGTAGTTAATTAGAGTTGCCTAAAATTCAGGGTTGATTAAAGCTTAAAGGGGGATTTAGATTAAAGTTAGTACTACTAGATTAAGGATTTTAATTAAATATATTTTAAGGGTTAATTGATTACTACCTTTGTTTCACACCGAGGCCGTGAAGTTTATTTCACCTTCCTTGGGGCTAAGTTAATAGCCTCGTAGGCCTGGGTTACCTAGTAGCAATCGGGGTTGATTAAGTTACTATAAGTTGGTTGGAATTAAAGAGGTGGATTAATATTAAGGGGAGTTATTTACTGATGTTGAAGAGTTGGTTAATGATTTTATCAGCCTATTATGAAAATTCTGGAATTTGGGGGAGTTAATAGATTTTGGAGGTTATCCGGATATGTCAACTAAGGGGTCAAAATTTGTCTTTTAGATTAAGAATTTTTTCTGAAAATTTTCTATTTTATTAAAATACTAGAGCTTAATACGATCAGTTAGACAGTAAGTATGCTGAAATTGGATTTTTCCACATTTTATTATGAAGGTTTAAAATTTTAGTCTAATTTTGACTTAAGGTTGACCGATTTTTTGACTTTTTGATTTTGACATATTTCTGGAACTTTAATATTTTTAATAAATATTAGACATTATTAGGAGTTGAATGCAAGTGAGTTTGATCAATTTTGGATTTTTCTTGAATTAGTTATGAATTGTTGAAGTTTCAAGTATTTATTGAATTATTGAAATTGTTTAATTAAAAGCCCTTTTTGTGGTTTTGCTCCAAATAAGTTCTCAACTCCTTGAAAACAACTCCAAAGGTCAGGAATGACCTAAGGAGGAATTCCCAAGTGTTTTGGAAATTTTTGGGATTTTTAATAGTTATTTATTAATTAATTTAATAAAATATTAATTTTTAATAAAAATTAGATTGAGTGCAGAATTGCTGTCAAATTAAGTTGGTTTTGATTTTCATTGATTAAGAGTTTGATTCTGGTCAGTTAGAGGTATTATACATAATTTTTGGGTTTAAAATGGATTTATTATATTTTCTTGAAGGTTTTAATGCTTAATTAAGGCTTGAACTTAGGAAAATTAATTATGAGACTTAATAATATCTAAAACCACTAAAAAATTTTCTATGGGCTGAGAGTGTCACTATGTTTGAAATGCTCAAGTTTTAAATTCAAATGAGGTGTATCCTAATCACAATGCATTTTCTAAGTTGTCTAATCAAAGTCCTTAATTGTTGTCCTTAGTGACACTAAGTTTAATAGGTTTGAATAGAAATTTTGACTAACCCTTGACTAATCATGACATAAATACACAACAATAATCAAACAAGTCCTTAAATCTAGGAGAGCCTAGACTAGGTGGTGTGTGCACAACCTAAGTATGCAAGGACTAATAATGATTAAGACAACAATTTTTTTTTTATTAGTGAATGATTAGAACATAATCACTCACTAATCATTCCCCAAAAATTTCTTATTCAAACATTCAATCTACATAGATTTAAAAATTTACATATATATATATATATATATATATATATATATATATATATATATATATATATATATATATATATATATATATATATATAACTAAAATTATTCAAAATATTATAAAAAATAATTTATGAATGGTTGAGAGATCAACTGATTCCCTTTTTTTTTAGGTTATTGGAAAATAAAATTTAAGTTTCAAAATACTTAATATAATATTCGATTAAATATTATTTAAATATTTAAATATTCAAATGATTCAAATTAATTAAAATAAATTAAATTTCAAAATTTGAAAATAGTTCTAAATTAAAATTCTTAATTTTTTTGAAAATGGTGATATATTATTTATATTTTTCTAATTCGAATTGAATTTTACATAAATTTCTAAAGTTTTAATGTTAATTAAAATATTTGAAGTAATTTAGGATTGACTCAAATTCAAAACAATTCTTAAATTAAATTTAATTAGAACTTGATCATTTCTGAATTTAAAATTATAAGAGTAATTTTATTTGAATTTAATGTAGATTAATTATTAATTAAATATTTAAAAGATTAATTAATTAGAAGTTACTTAGAATATACCAAATATGTCTCAAATTATTCTAAATGGAGATTTACATATATATGTATTTCAGAAAATATTATGTATATATATTCATGTTAGAACATATTTTTAAACAAGGTTTTAAATTTTATTAAATATTTTAAAATTACTTTAATTAAATATTAAACTAGAAATATTTAATACTTTAAAAAATCTTTAAGTATATTAAATAATTTAACTAATATCAATTTCAAATTTACATTTTGATTTTCTGGTAATAAATATTATTACTATTATTAATTTCTTATAAATTTTGAAATATTTAGATCTATTTTAATTAAATAATAATCAAAATAATCAAGTAGTTAATATTTAAAATTACTCAAAATATATACAATATTTCTGAATGATTCTATTTTTAAATTAAAGGTCTTAAAAACTGAGCAATTTGATATATTATACAGGATTTTTGGACTTATATTTTATTTATTAAGGTTTTTTAAAGTTTATGTTATTATATATATACATATATAAAAACTTAATTCCGGATTAACACGCGGCGGCACGTGGCTACGCCAGGTGGAAGGCGGCGGTCATCCAGGTGTCAAACGCGTGCAGTGTCACGCGTTTTCCACTTAAACACGTCAGCGCCACGCCGCAGCCGTCGGATCTGGGAGGATTTGATCGAACGACAGAGATTAAATCCCGTCGTTTGATCTCGGATGAGAAAGATCGGACGGCAGGGAATCAATCCCGCGGTTCTAGATGGAGGGTCCAGATGCCGCCGGACCAAAAACCGAATGCCAAAATAGATACACGGTCGGACGTGGGCACCGAAAGGCTCGATCTGGACCGGACCAAAAACCAAATGCCAAAATAGATACACGGTCGGACGTGGGCACCGAAAGGCTCGATCTGGACCGTTGATCGAGCGATCAACGGTCCAGAAAACGTACACTCGTCGGAGACTACGAGTGACGCACTAGGATCCATTTTTTGGCTCGTTCGTTCGATACAGTGGACGAAATACTTTGAAATTTTAAACTTAAATAAAACTAGTGAACATAATTTTTGGGGTATATTTTACTTGGCTTAAAACGAGCTTTACAAAAAGCTATTTAGACTAGTGTACCTAGATCTAGGGTTTCAATTTTCACCTTGATTTTCGGACGGTTTGAACCGCTTTTGGATACTCTGAACTTATAGACTGTCCACGATTAAGTTCCCAGTTGAATCCAAGCTCCGACACGCCACGGATCGCCTGGAATAATCCTTGGATGGATTTGGGCTTGAGCTTGCCGGAATCTCGCCGGGAACGGCTTTGACCGCCGGGGTTTGAGTGGTGAAATGAGAGGGAGACTTAAGAGAACTCAAAAGAGTAGAGAGTTCGATTAGAGGAGCTCTAGATGGTGAGAGAGTGTTAGGGTTGCAATGAGGCTCGTTAGGGCATTTTTTTCCTTATTCAAACGTCCCTAAGTAATTTGGACGGCTAGGATCGACTCACCAGCTCCCTAGATAATGTCACATGTCCCTGGAACAGTTGGAAGGATGCCTCAAAGGCTGGACAAGCCTTGCTCCTATTGGGTGGACTTGGGATAATTGGGGGGACCATTGCCTAAATTGCTTAAGCCAGCCATTTGGTGCAGCTAAATCAGAGCTTAATCAGAGAAATAAAGCTAAAAAGGTGGGTTAGGCATGTGATATAGGAAGGGAGAGGGATTTTATAGGGCTTGACCATGAAAAGGGATTTTAAGAATGCTTTGACTCCCTTGACCAGTCAACTGGTCAATGAGTGCTGAGGTGGCATAGGAGGAGCAGGAGCAGCAAATGGGAGAGCCCCCAAGCCTAAGGGAGATGTTTTTGAGGTCAAAAGATAGGATTTGACCATCTCAATGAAATATTTAAGGCTTTGTTGACTTGGTTTGACCAATCAACTAGGTCAAAATTGATGATATGGCATTTGGGGAGGTAAAGGGTCATTCAAGGTGGCTTGGTCAAGGGTCAACGATAAAAGTCAGGGCTTGGAATAGATGGGAGCAAATGTCATTAAAATTTGACCAAGAATTGAGGGTTGACTTGGTCAACTCAAGTTGGGTTGAGTTGACCAAATGTCAAATGACACTTGAGTCTTATCCAAAAATTGATTTTAAGGGGCAATAGGGGCTGAAGAGCTCAAATGTGTCAATCTGACCCATTTGACCCCTTAAGAGCTAATGGGTCAACCTAGGTTGACTGGGTCAACCAGGTTGACCTAAAAGGTGAATCTAGGCTGGACAGGTTTAAAATGATATTTGGAGACCATTGGAAGTGATCCTCAGGTCTAGGGAGGTCAATTCAGTCAAAATGCCTATTTTGACCTTTAAGGGCCTGTTGGTCAACCTAGGTTGACTTGGTCAACCAGGTTGGCTCAGGGTTTGGGTTTAGGTCCAACAGGTTGGGTTTGATATTTGAAACTTGTTGGAAGTGGTTCCAAGCAATTTGGAGTTCATTTGGGCTGAAATGGGTATTTGAGTCCCATAGGGGTATTTTGGTCATTTTAACCCCTGGTCAACTAGGGGTCGAAATGGGTTTAGCAAAATATAGTTTACTGCTCAATGGGTCAGGATCAAAGGTTTGAAAGTGATTGGAGGCTTTGTAAAAAGTTTCAAGGTCAAAATCCACTGGGCAAAAGGTTCAGTGGCACATACTGTAAATATTTGAAGGTTTTACAACCTTCGAATTTCAGTCAAGTTTTTGGGCTTAGAGACCTCAGAATGGGCTCAAATTTAGAAGGTTGACATTATGATAGACCTTGAATCAGATGTCAATTGGCTGGGTTTCAAGGTGATGGAAAAATCACTTAGAAGGGGCTTTAGGACCTAAGCCTTTAGCCTAGGATTCTAGGCTTGGATTGAGTTTAAAATCTGGACTGGACCTAAAGGCTAGGAACTAGGAAAATCCTAGGGTCTAGAGCTCAGGAAGGAGTTAAAAGTGACCTCATACAAAAATGATGTCAACAACACCCCGATGATGGAAGTATTGAATGTTTATCTCAACCGATGGTGAGAACAACCATTCAAAATACCGCTAAACGTCCATAAATTTTAAAAGTATTGAAATTCAAATATTTAAAATTAAAATAAAATTATTAAACACTTAAAGTAAACACCTATCCACCCTCTGCAAAAGTTTTACCGAGGTGGACAATTCTGAAAACTATTTTAGCTCACAAAGAGCTAATGTTTAGTTGAGAATATCAATAGTATTCATTCTCAATCTATCTCTTGTTAGTAAGGACGTGACATGTGTCCTCTAACCGGTAGTTTCACCTTCAAATGGAACCAATCCTATGACTTCATTGTTAAATGGAAACGCAGGTAAACGGTTATGATCGGGACCCTTTACACTGGGTGGTTCGCCGCCGAAAGGCACCACTATATTACGATCATAGTTAGCACTTGTATGCTCCCGAATGACGTCAAATTATTGAGTAAAGAATTAATAGGATATAATCGGTAGGGCACAATGCCCTCTGTCAGCTAAGGAGGATTCAAATTTGTCCTCTTATACAAACATTCACCCCAGGTCTATAAGGTACCCTTGGACAACACAACCCATGACTATTGACAAGGATCCTTCTATCAGGTTGGGTCCACTACCTCTTGTGACTATGTAGATCAGGGACCAGAATGGCCCGAGAAGATGGAACCATGTGATCTTGATTGGGGTCATCATCCACTACAAGTATAAGATGGTGAAATTTTTAATTTTTAAATATCAAGCTTTCAAACATCCAAACCAAAGCCCATGCTATTACTATATGAACTTAATCCGTTAAAACTCCCCCTGAAAGCAAAAAGTAATAGCAGCAATCGGCGCTGGGAGATGGGGCACAAATTTTTGGAGCCCACATCATTACATCCAAAAGCATGGCCATGGTAATTGGAGAGCACTTCCTAAGCTTGTTGGTATCGTCTTCTTCCTCCCTTTCTCTTTAAAACTATCAATCATTTTGTATGAATATGAGCATTGATAAAGAAGTCATGTTATTGCTGACTTACAGGATTTAATAGATGTGGGAAGAGCTATAGGTTAAGATGGACCAACTACTTGAGGCCATATATCAAGAGGGGCAAGTTTTCGTCTGAAGAGGTACAAACCATCCGCAACCTTCACCTCTATCCTTGGTAACAGGTAACTAATCTTTTCCACGCATAGCATTTCTTTTATTATTTGTAGATATATATTAAACATGATTAGAACATGATGATTTCTTTTTTTATTCATTTTCTATGTAAAATTGAAATCATTAAATGTTAGGAATTTCAAAGGTGTTTGTGTGGTTTAAAATCAATAATGATTTATAGCTTCATCCACTAAATTGCGTAACTTATTAAATTTGTCAAATTTTTAAGTTTTTTTTTTATTTACCTTTTAAGTGAAAGGAATGCATGATAAGATCAAGTTTATGAGAGCTATTATATGGAAGAATGCAAAAATAAGGGAGGATAAAATCTCTAGAATTAATATTGAGTAATTAAAATAGAGAAGCATCTCAAGAGTGTTACAAAATAAAAGGATATTATGGAGGCATAAATGATAAATTTAATAAAATAATGATTAGATCGATCGTACTATGCTTTATAGATCTAAGCATTTAGTAATTAAAAGACTATTGATATCTTTTTTTTTTTTTTTTAAGACTATTGATATCTATGTTGTTCATATAGAAATGAGAATGTTAAGTTAGATGTATCATGAAATTAGAAAGAAAAAATAAATATATTATATAAATTGTTGAAGTAGCATCTGTTAGAGATTAGGTGATTAAAAATAATCTTAAGTGGTATAGACATGTACGTAAAATGAAAACTAGAAAATACAACTCATAGATGTATGAATAAAGTTAGTGTTAATGGCTTAGGAAGAAAAAAAAACACAACCAAGATAATATTAATACATTTTTTTAAAAATATCTGTAAATAATAAGTTTATAACTTAAGATAACACTCACAGCAAAATTGTAAAACAAGAATTTATAAACTCGACTCCAAAGAGTTGAGATAAAGTAAAATGACAATGATTTCTAACTTCTACCAACCAAATGGGCACATGGTGAAATAGAAACATATAGCTACATAGCAGAAATTTATTCTCAGATTAATGAAACATTCTCTTCATTTATTTCCGGGTGATCAGCTACAGCAACTCATCTTTCGGACAGTAATGATAATGAGATCAAGAATTATTAGAGCACACACTTGAAGAAGAGACTAATTCAGATGGGCAGTTCCTCCAATCAGCTCCCTCGAACACAGGATTTGAATCCATTGACAGCTTCTTGAACTCTCAACCACTCTTTTCTTATCCCATTGAACAAAACATAGGGAATTACCAATGAGCTATGACTACCAATCTCTCTTGAGCAATGAAAACTTAAACTATGAGGAAAGCAAGCTCCCATTAATGGAGTCTCCTATATCAACTCTGCCTCCACTGATTGACATGTCAAACCCAGGTGATGCCTGTAGCACTTCAAGTTGTGAGGGCAGAGGGAACAGTAGTTCGAATACTTCTGGCCGGAGTTCTTGCTTGATGATTCCTTTATCAACCTCCATCTAATTAATTAAGGAGCTCCACTTTTCTCTTCTCTCTACCTGTATATATATTCCACTTCTACTATTTTGATTTTTGAAGAACATATCACAAAAGAAAACAAATGAAGTTATTATTTTAAATGAAATATAATGAATAAAAAAATAATTCTCTCTCAAATTTATTCTGTTAAATTTTTTTTATTATTAATATTTAAAATTTTATTAATGTGCAAATAAAAAAAAACTTATAACTTTGAAAGAAATCCAAGTGAAAAAATAAATATTATGTTTATTAATTAATAAATAGAATTTAATATCAAGATTATTCATGAATAATAGAAAATCCATGTAATATAAAACTATTTACATAATCATATAAATTTTATCATAATGATTATAATTATTTATAATAATATATTTTTTTCATCTTAATAATGATAATATAATTAAAATATATAATATTAATTTTTTATTTTTAAATTATAATCACATGTATTTAATGCACAAATTTTTTTACTAGTATAAATAAAAGGATATTGCAAACTGGTTCACGCGGAGATTACATTCTTCAAGGAAATTTTCATAAAAGTACTTGTACCTATTATCCGGCACGAATATCCATATGAGGAATGTGAGCAATCTTGTGCCTATCGGAGCCTCCATCCTCTCGATAGAGCTCCTTAAACTCTGGATGACATTCCCCACAAATTATTGATAGAAATTCTAAATTGGGAGGAAGGTTCGGTAATTCCCGAAGCATAGGAACTTCAAAAATACATAGGCTCTGAAGTGAAGATAAGCTTTCCAAGGAGGAAGGGAGAGACTCTAAGGAATTGAGAAATAGGAATTCCAGCTCACAAAGAGATGACCTATCTTTCAGAAACAACTGCTCCGCCTCATTTGGAAATGAACCCAGCTCATCATTATTCTCAATAGTCAGCTTTTTTAAGGAGGCGATACTTCTCAATGGCTCCATTAGCAACACCAATGGATCACTTATGCTAAGATCGCTGAGCATGAGATGACAATTATTACTGGTTTGCATTTCTCCGAGAGAGATCAGATTGGGGCACTCTTCAATTTTCAACTTTCTTAGTGCTGCAAGTCTTGCTATTTCATCAGCCAGAGGAAGAGATATAATGTTTGGACATTCAGCGACATATAATGTTTCAAGGGGAATAGGATTTGAATTGCTACGAAAATTTAAAGCTGTCCACCCAATTCTACCTATCATCAAGCTCTTGAGCTTAGAAGGCAAAGAGGGCAACTCTTTCAACTTCGGGCAGTTATACAGCACCAGATCAGTTAAGCAAGGAAACAAATTAAACATCCGTCTTCAGCAGCTACTCCTGCCTCAAACCAATCCTCTAATGCTTCTAATCCGTAAATATATAACTCCTCTAGCAATGGAAAAGCACGGTATTTGTCATTCCCATTAAATTTACTTTCGAGCCATTTTACTTTCGGCATGCCAGAAAGTTTCAGTGACTTGAGGAAGGGAAGTTGTCCGAAAGGAGGAAGAGTTTCCCACTCCAAGCAATCTCGCAACTCGATTTTCTCTAGATTGAAGATCGAATTGACATTGTTCATCCATTTTGCAGACCTTGCACCCCTGTAACTCCGTACGCTCAAATTCCTTAGACCTTTTGGTGGCTGAAGGTTGTCGAGCACGTACTCATCTAAATTGATGTTCCTCGAATCAGTGTCACTCCAACGTAAGTCCAAATTTGTGAGCCTCCTCTTTTCACATAATTTGGCACTACAAGCCTCCTCAGCATCCTTAACATTTTGAAGGCAATTTATTTCTAATTTGCAAAGATCATTCATATTCTCCAGCTCCCCAATTCTATAACCACTCACATCTCTAACTTCAAACATATTCAGTTCTTGAAGATACTTTAGCTTCCCAATCCCACATATCACAAAATAAGAACCCACGGGCAATTCCAAGTAACGCAAGTTAGAAAGGTTATTAATTTCACTTGATAAGAAATCATGATCTTCAGGTTGGATTAGTAGCCCTGGGCCACCATAAATTATGTATAGCAAGTGATAGAGATTACTTAGAGATCTTGGTAGTCTATTGAAACGAAATGATTTAACTCTTTCTATCTTCAAATATCGAAGATGTTTCAAATATATAATCTCCTCAGGTATCATTTCCAATTTATGATCAGTACGTATGTATAATAAGCGCATGCATCTTGATGCTTTGAATATTTCCGTAAGTGCACTGCCAAGATCCTGATTAGAATCTTCGTAGAACAAGAAAAGAGAATGCAAATGTTTAAACTTCTCAATCTTTCTTAAGATGTCTAGATTTGTAGTTTGAACAGACAAGTGTCGAATAGTCTCAGAAATCTGATTGAGAGGTGACTCTTCATCAACCACAAGTTTACCGCATTTTTGTGCAAATAATTTAGATGCTGACTCATGTATTAAATTATGCATCTTGTAGTCATCTCCGACCTTGTCAATTAAATTTTTTTTTACTAAAACATTAAAATACCTTTCTCCGATATCCTCCATAATAATTCCTTGAAACGGCTGAATGAAACCCAATGCAATCCACATTCGGACTATATCATCTTTATAATACGTATGATCTTGTGGGAACATACAACAAAATGCAAAACAATTTTGTAGATGATTTGGCAGAACTATATAGCTCAGTCTTAAGATGGAATTGATGGAATTCTGATCCAATAAATTGCTTTCTAGAACTGTCCTCCAATGCCTTTCATCCAAGTTGTTCTTCAGAACACCACCAATGACTTTAGCAGCCAATGGAGATCCTAAAAGCTTTTTAACTATCTCTTCGGCAATGGCTCTTAATTTTTTATAATCATCAGGGGGATTCTCTAGCTACACCAGCAAATGCATGAGAGTTGAGGAGCTGCAAACACTCATCTTCATCTAGGCCCTCTAATTTAACTTTTTCCACCTCCTTTTGAATTACCTCTGCAAAAATCAGTGCTACCGAGTCCGTTCGAGTTGTTACCAGAATCTTACTACCAAAACCCCCAGAAACTAGAGGGGCGAGCACATCTTCCCATTTGCTTTTATCCTTCTCCTCATCCTTCACCCAAATATCATCCAGCACAAGCAAGAACTTTTTGGACATCAGCTCCTCCTTAAGAACCCCTTGAAGTGGTCCAAGTGTCTCCAAACGAGGCCTCTCCTTCTTAAGACATTCCAACATATCTGCAATGACTTTTTTAGCATCAAAGTTGTTGGAAACACAAACCCACATTTTAAGATCAAATTGTTTTGTCATTTCATCTTCATAAACATGCTGCAAGAGAGTTGCCTTTCCCATACCACCATGTCCCACGATAGATAGAATAGATATGTTTCTGTACCAAGTTGTCCGAGACTCATTTGATGGCTTCCTCAACCACTGCATAACAAACTCCTTATGCTTGAGCCTCCCGATGAGATCATTTTTAGGCAAATATCCTGTTTCACGTGTTCTGTAGAAATCAACCTCCTGCTCCTGTTCCTGCTTCGAGCCTTCAAAAAGTTTAAGGAAATTAGTAACATAAGCCGAAACTTCATCAAGTTTCTGCACAGCCTCCTCCAGTCGCTTGAAGTTGGGATCTCTTTTGATAACTCGGTTGCCAATTTTGACGAGTTTTTTCTTCATGGATTTCATGATGGAACGCACCCTTCTCAGCTTCTTGTTTTTGGTCAGCTGTTTTTCAAGTTCCATGTACTCCAGCTCATCAACCACGTCATCTGCATCATCAATGGCATCTTGTAGCTGCCATAGCCATTCTTTAAGAGCCGGATTTTTCTCTGTGATCTGCTCTTGGCTGGAAGCAAAGTGGACGACAGCTTGGATCTTGGGGTACTTCTCTCGCAGCCTTCGCAGCTCCTCCTTCGTGCGTCTCTTCCATCTGACTTGATCTTCCACGTAACGGAAGCATAAGCTTATGATCTTCTCCATAATTGGATCAAGAGACATTTCCGCCATGGCAACGACGATCGATGTAGGGCGGAACAACTGAACAGTAAGAAAAAAAGGAGAGTGGAAGAGATGAAGATTAGATAGTCTACGGGCTCACGAGGATATCCTGGTTAAGATAAGGAAATCCTTACATCCTTCATCTCAACCGTTTCTTCAAAATCCAACGGCTTACAGGAGAGGTCAACAACGCCAATGAATTCCAGCTGAAAATGGTCAATTGTGGCGTCGCATAAACGATAAAACTTAAGGTCAAGTCAAGCAAATGCACACTAAGGTTTCATTCGGACAGTTTTGTGGAAAAAAAAAAAATCATTTAAAAAATATTCTTATACTGAAAACATTATTTAAAAAATTAGTAAAAACGCTGTGTTAAATAAAGCTTAAACTGTCGAATTGATTACTAGGTTTAAGTAAGGAGTGGGGATCACGCAAAAGAAAAAAAATTCTCCAAACTATTAATTGAATTTCAACAACTTGATGACATTAATGTCCAAAGGACGTCACATGCAGAAAGACAATTCTCTGCTATCTGCCACTTAGGCTTTGTTTGGGACGGCTTTTTTATTGCTTTTGAAAATAGAGTTTTAGTTCAAAAATTAAAAAATTTGTACTACAACTCTGTTTTAAAAAGCAATAAAAAAGCCGTCCCATGCACAAAAGGTATCTTGTGTGCATAATGTAGAGCACATGCTATTCTCTTAAATTTATTTTATTTTAATGTCATCAATGCATTTGACTTTAATGACATTAATTAGGACTATTCAATTCATTCATTTGTAGAAGATATCTTATAAGAGAAAAAAATTTACAATAAGCATAATATCATAAATATCTTTTTTATACTATAATGCTCAATTTCATTGATGAACAGAGGTGCCGAAAATTGACACGACTCGAAAATTCGACTCAAATTTAATCCAAAATTTTCAAGTTCACATCTACTCGTTTTAAGAATGGGTCGGATTTAGGTCTTGTTTTTCGACCCATTTTGAATTTCTGGTCGGATTTGGGTCAACCCGAAAACCCGTTTTGTCGTCTCACACACAAACAATTATTTATTTTTCTTTCACGTGTTTTCCACTTTCTCATTCCACTAATCTAACCGTCTCCCGCATGACCGCACCACTTGACGCGCAATTGCCGCATTTCTCTTCTTTAGACCACGCCGCTCACCGCTTCTTTCCTCTCTAACATGTCAAAATTACCTCACTCTCAAAGCTCTCTCTTTTTAACCAAGCAGCTAGCCATGGTCTTTGTCGCATTACTCGCGTGAATAGGGCTTGCGGCGACAGACTTACGGGTCGGGCCGGGTTGACTCAAACCCGGGTTAGGGTCTAAAGAACTGACCTGTTTTAAAAAATGGGTCGTTTTCGGGTTGGGTTGAAAAGTGCCGGGTCAATTCCGGGTTAGACCCGAACCCGACCTGTGACCCGATTTTGACAGCCCTATTAGTGAAGACGAAGTAAATTTTATGATGAGACTTTTATGATAAAATTATTTTTTATTAAAAATAATAATAATTTGTCTTAATAAAATTTTATCAAGCACCTTATATATGTTATAGATATGCACCTTTTTAATATTTCATAAAAAATTTTCCTTGATGATTTTAAATTTTGTGATTTTTATTAAATAAGCAATAATTCAGACTATGAAAAATAATGACATAATATGATTAAAGTCTTAAAATAATATTTTACATAGTCCCTAGTAATTTAATTATATTCTATAAATGTGAATTTTCGATTTTTGTTTACTACAATTGAGATATTTTTATAATTTATGAATTGAGTTTTGATTATATTCTATTTAATGATACATCAAAATATGTGTACAATGATGAACAAAATGCGAATGTGATGAGAGTTATTTTCAAGAGAGTGTGGGCCTGCTCATTTGGCTGACAAGATTGTAGTTTGGTGACAATGGTTAGAGGGACCGTAGATCGTAGTCGATATACGACGGCGGTTGGAGTTAGTTTGCGGGTGATAGTGGTTGGACAGACCTTAGTTGGCGGGCGACAGTCATCGTACGGACCTTAGTCAGCAAATGATGGTTGTCGGAGGGACTGTGGTTGGTGAGCAATAATGTTCAAATGAGCCGTAGTCGAGCAGGTGACGATATTCTGAGGGACCGTAGTCAGTAGGCAATGGTGGTTGAAGGGATAGCGGTTGACAAGCAACGAATGTCAGAAGAGTCATAGTCGGCGGGGTATGGAAGTCGCAGGGACTGCAGTCAGCGGGCGAAGGGGGTCAGAAGAACAATCATTAAGAGGTGACAAGGTTTGGAGGGGTGTATCGATGGCAGCCGAGCAGAGGAGGTCCAACGATGGTATGTCGCAGATGAAGGTCTGGCAGTGATCGGTGGCCTAGTGGAAGTCTGACAACGGTAAGCTATCAGGTGGTTGTCTGACGACAGTCGGGCATAAGTCTAGTTGTGATCGGTGGCCAAGTGGATGTCAGGTGATGGTCGGTGGCTGGGTGGGGGTCTGACGATGGTCAAACGAAAGTCTGGCACCGGTTGACAGTCGAGTAGATGTCTAGCAATGGGCGACAACCAATTGGATGTCTAGCGACGTCCAGTAGCTGGGTTGTGGTTTGATGATCGTCAGGCAGTGTTTCAATGATGACCTGGAGGTGGTACGATGATGGTCGGGCGGTTGTTCAGCGAAGGTTGGTGGTCGAGCAATGGTCTTCCAATTGTCGAAGGAGGTTCTCGGTGGTGGTTCTTGGGTGGAGCTCTATATCCATGAAGCCTTAGAGCTCTCTTCAATCTCCAACTAAAGGTCTAGGCTCCAAGATCCCTTTCATGTGGGATATAGGGGTCTATTTATAGATTTTTAAGAGTGGCATGTGTCACGACCCGACCCGACGGGGACGGATCCCGCCCGAGCCGGATCGCGACGAGAGACTTACTTGCTTATCCAGGATCTAGCTTTGGATTAGGTTACTGAACTGATCTTCCAATTTCTTAACTCAACAGAACCACACAGAACAACAGAGCTACTAAAAACATCAAATGCAGCGGAACAAAACATTTATCTTTTCATTTCCTCAAAAATAATCATCTACAGAACAGTGCATGGCTTTCAACAGAAAGAAGGATAGAACAGAAAAGCCATGACTGTACAAAAATCAAAAGTACAAAAGTACCTAATCGGATCAGACTCTGAAACTAATCCTGGACCTCCTTGCCCTTCCCAGAACTTGAAAACCACCAGAAAGCAAGGGTGAGCTCAACAGCTCAGCAAAGCAACAAACCACCAATCTGAATTCTCAGAAACCAAAAACAAACTCATCAGACAGAAATCAGATCAGAAATCGGAACAGAATCGGAAATCAGAACTTATACGGACAGATATCAAATCAGTATCAGAGTCGTACAGATCATATCAGAACAGAACAAATCAACAGAGTCAGAATCAGAAATCAGAAATCAGAATCGTACAGATCATATCAGAACAGAACAAACTCAGCATATATCAGATATCAGATATTTAATTAATAGCTAAATGTGCCCCCGGCACCAGAATAATAGCTGAGTACTTAATAGCTAAGTGTGCCCCTGGCACCAGAACAAATGTGCTTATAGCACCAGAACAGATATTACCAGAATACATAAATAGTGCTTACATCACCTAAACAGATTTTCCACGGATCCGGAACAGAACAGATATCAAAATGTATATTGAGCTCATTTCAGAATTTCCCGTTTCACTAATTGAATCTCATAGGATTCAGGCCCCTTATAACTCCCTTTTTATAGCTTATACACATAGCATTTCAATTCAGAAGAAATCCGAACAATTCAGAAATTACCCAAAAATCGGGCAGCACAACGGCAGTATACAGAATTTACACAAAATTTTCTGCAAAGAAAATTCACCAAATTCGCACAGAACATAGATAATCATATTCCAGAACATTTATTCTACTGCACAGAGTATTTCCAATTTCACAGAAAATTGTAGTCTACGAAAAACATCACCGAATCAAAAATACCCAGACAAAAATCTTCAAAATATAGTCAAAACGTGCACACCCGGCACGACAACGATATACAGAAACTTACGCGGTAAAAACTGAACCAATCAAAATATACGGACGAAAAATCGTAACGAAAACGAAATCCGGACAGAAAAATACCGCCAACCGCGACGGAACTGAAAATTGAGAAAGACGGAATGTGCCTTACCTCGAGCACAGCAATTTCCTCAACAGTCACTTCGATCGAAAACGGCTCCGCGTCTTCCCGAAATCAACTTTTTCTTTTTCTCTTTTTCTTCCTCTCTCCTCGGATCAAAATCTGATATTTTATAAAATTTTTCTCTCTCCTCAAAATGACTCATTTCCCTTAAGTAATGCTCATATCGGCCCGGCCGATCGTCTCGATCGTCCTGGACGATCAGACCAATTCCCATCGTCCTGGGACGATTTTTCAGGACGATACTTACTGTTCATAGGCGATAAAAACCCCTATTCTCTGACTTGTGCCATCCACTGATCGTCCCGGGACGATACCTCGATCGGCCTGGACGATCCCTACAGGAAATCACCTGGAGCAATTCTGGGCAAAAACTGGAGCTGAATCCCACTAATCGTCCCAGGACGATCCCAGATCGTCCTGGACGATACTGGAGCAGATTGTGATATTACAATCTCCCCAACTCAGAAAAATGTCGTCCTCGACATTATCCAATCCAAACGCAGTCAAAACAAGTACGGGTACGACCGTCTCATATCAGACTCCTTTTCCCACGTTGCTTCCCGTGCAGTCCGGTGCTTCCACTGGACTTTAACCATCGGAATCTCTTTATTTCTTAACTTTCGGACGTCGTACGCCAAAATAAGCTCTGGCTCTTCCTTGTACGCCAGATTCTCCTGAATCTCAACCTCATCAGCTGATACCTTCTTCCCAGAGTCGGATACCCACTTCCTCAGAGTGGATACATGAAACACATTATGCACATCAGGCATAGAATCAGAAAGCAATAGGCGATAAGCAGCTTTTCCAATTCTTTCCAAAATCTCAAATGGTCCAACATACCTTGGACTAAGCTTGCTCACCTGACCAAATCTGCTCACACCTTTCATCGGGCTGACTTTGACATACACAAAGTCACCAACCTGAAACTCAACAAATCTGTGCTTCTGATTGTAATATTTCTGCTGACGATCTTGAGCGGCTTTCAATCTTTCTCTTATCAAATGGATCTTCTGAGCAGTTTCATCAGCAAAAGTGGCCCCCAAAGCCTGTCTATCTCCGACCTCCGTCAGAGTCAAAGGAGTACGACACTTCCTGCCATACAAAGCCTCGTACGGTGCCATACCGATATTGGACTGAAAACTGTTGTTATAGGCAAACTCAATCAGCGGAATATGATCTTCCCAGCTTCCGCTAAAGTCCAGAACACAAAGTCTTAACAGATCTTCCAGTACCTGAATAGTCCTCTCAGACTGTCCGTCGGTCTGAGGATGAAAGGCTGTACTGAAATGCAGTTTCGTACCCAAGCCTTGCTGAATGCCTTTCCAAAGTCTGGAAGTAAAACGTCCATCTCGATCAGATACAATCACACGAGGCACACCGTGCAATCTGACTATCTCTTTCACATATATCTGTGCCAAGCGTTCAACTGAATCCGTCTGTCTGATCGGAAGAAAATGGGCTGACTTCGTCAATCGATCAACAACTACCCAAATGGCATCATGTCCTTGTCGTGATCGAGGAAAACCCATCGCAAAATCCATCGTTACCTCCTTCCATTTCCACTCAGGGATAGGCAACGACTGCAACAGTCCACCTGGTCGCTGATGCTCTGCCTTCACCAACTGACAGGCTTCGCATCTCGACACAAACTCCGCCACATCCTTCTTCATCCCAGGCCACCAGAACAAAAGCTTCATATCAGCGTACATCTTACCACTGCCTGGATGAACAGTGTAGCCTGAATAATGAGATTCATACAGAATCTCCCGCCTCAAATCTCCAAACACAGGTACCCACAACCTGTTCTTACAGAAAATAGCACCAGAATCAGAAATTCGAAGTTCAGGAGTCTTACCAGATCCAATCTGAGCTATCAACTTCGAATAATCAGAATCTGACTTCTGGGCTTCTTGAATCCTTGCTTCCAAAGAAGACTGAATACTCATCTGAGCCAACTCCAAATCACTGGAGGAAATCACCTCCAATTGCAATCTTTCCAAATCACGAATCAGAAAGTCATCACAAGTAAGCTGCAAACCTGATAATCCATAAGACTTCCTGCTCAAAGCATCTGCTACCACATTCGCCTTCCCAGGCTGATACTGAATAGTCAGGTCATAGTCCTTGATCAACTCGAGCCACCGCCTCTGTCTCAGATTCACATCCTTCTGAGTAAAAATATACTTTAGGCTCTTATGATCAGTAAACATCTCACATGTGACGCCATACAGGTAATGACGCCAAATCTTCAAAGCAAAAACAACTGCAGCTAACTCCAAATCATGCGTCGGGTAATTCTTCTCATGTGGTTTTAACTGTCTCGAAGCATAAGCAATTACCTGACCATGCTGCATCAGAACACATCCCAGTCCTTTCAGTGAAGCATCACTGAACACCTGAAAACCTTCCGTACCTGACGGAAGTGCCAACACTGGAGCTGAAGTCAAACAATCCTTCAATCTCTGAAAACTAGCTTCACACTCCGGTGTCCAAACAAAAGGAACTGACTTCTGAGTCAGTCTCGTCAAAGGAGTCGAAATCTGTGAAAATCCTTTCACAAACTTCCTGTAATACCCGGCCATGCCCAAGAAACTACGTACCTCAAATACCGTAGTCGGCCTTGGCAATTCAGCAACCGCCTGAATCTTCTGGGGATCTACAGAAATACCTTCTCCGCTAATCACATGCCCCAGAAATGAAATGCTCTTCAGCCAGAATTCGCACTTGGAGAACTTGGCATACAGCTGATGCCTCCTCAGAGTCTCCAATACAATCCTCAAATGTCTGGCATGATCATCCTCAGAAGCAGAATATACCAGAATATCGTCGATGAAGACGATCACAAACTGATCTAAGAACTCCCTGAATACTCGGTTCATCAGATCCATGAAAATAGCGGGCGCATTGGTTACCCCAAAAGGCATAACCAAAAACTCGTAGTGCCCGTACCGAGTACTAAAAGCAGTCTTCACCACATCAGATTCCTTCACCTTCACCTGATAATATCCGGATCGCAAATCAATCTTCGAAAACACCGAAGATCCGGAAAGCTGGTCAAACAAGTCGTCTATCCGAGGCAAAGGATACTTGTTCTTGATCGTGGCCTTATTCAAATCTCTGTAATCAATACACATACGGAGTGTACCGTCCTTCTTCTTCACAAACAGAACAGGTGCTCCCCAAGGAGAAACACTAGGACGTACAAACCCTCTGTCAACCAACTCCTGAAGCTGAACTTTCAACTCAGAAAGTTCTTTCGGTGCCATCCTGTACGGAGCTTTCGATATCGGAGCGGTACCCGGAAAAACATCGATAGAGAACTCCACATCTCTATCCGGAGGTAAACCAACCAACTCCTCAGGAAAAACATCCACAAACTCCCGTACCACAGGGATCTCAGAAACAGAACCAACCTCCAGGTTCAGATCCCGCACCGAAGCCAAAAATACTGGATATCCCTTCTTCCACATTCTGCTCACCTCTAACGCAGAAATCAGACTGGAGAGAACACCTCGTAATCCCTGAAATACAACTCTCTCTCCAGCCACAAGCAAACTCACTTGCTTCTTCAGACAGTCAATCTGAGCCTCATACTGACTCAGCCAATCCATTCCCAGAATCACATCATACGAAGAAATCGGCAATCGAATCAAACTCGATTTCCACTTCTTGCCAGAAATCTCGATCTCACACAAACAAAACTGTCGAGCAATCAATGGATTCCCAGCCGGTAAAATCACAGACAAAGAAACCGGTAAAACCATCGAATCCAAATGTAAAAGCTCAAAACAGTGCTCGGACAGAAAAGAATGACTCGCTCCAGAGTCAAACAAAACACGACAGGGCTGATCAGAAATGTAAACCGTACCTGTCACAACATCCGGAGCATCACGAGCCTCCTGCTGACTCAGACTGTAAACTCGTGGCTGAACTGGAGCAGGAGCTGAAGCAACAGAACTACTCTGCTCCCTCTGAATCGTAGGTGGTCTCCGTGGTGCAGAACTAGAACCACCACCTCTACCAGCAAATCCCTCAGGGCGTGGAGGAACAGTCCTCGGTCTTCCTGCTGCTGAACCAACAGGTCTGACGAAGCCCTCAGATCGCTGCTCAAATCCCATCTGTGGACATTCTGCAATCCTATGTCCCGGCTGACCACATCTGAAACAAAGACCAGCTATCCTGTAGCACTGGCCATGGTGTCGCCGTCCACAACTCTGGCACACAGGTGCCGAACTGACAGATCCAGAACTAGTCGTACTGGTAACAGTACCAGACGATCCTCCGCTCCTTCTGGAATCTCCAGATCCAGAACCAGGAACAAATCTCCTCTTCCCAGAGGAACCACTGCCAGAAGTCTCTCCTCCAAACCTCTTCCTACTCACAGTCCACCGCTGCTGAGTAGCCGTCATGTCGTTCTCAATCAGACGAGCTCGCTCCACAAGCTCAGAGAAATCAGTAATCCGGAACGGTATCAAAGGCTGCCTCAAAGTGTCTCGTAAGCCTCTCAGAAACCTGTAGCACCTCTCAGCAGAAGTGCTAACCAGTTGCGGAGCGTACCTGGCTAATGCAGTAAACTCAGCCTCGTACTGCATCACCGTCTTGCTCCCCTGAACCAGCCTCAGAAAACTCTCCTGCATCTGCTATCATGCAGAAGGGGGAACAAACCAGTCTCTGAATACTTCAGTGAACTCTTCCCAAGTGATCAAAGAGTTCAATCTACCCTGAAATCTGGCTGCCTGCTGGCCATCCCACCAGTGCTCAGCCTCTCCGTCCAACAGAAAAACAGCTAACGGAACCTTCCTGTCTGCAGGACACTGCATCCCGTCAAAAGTCTTCTCTAATCTCCTCAGCCACTCCTCAGCAGCTCTGGGCTCAACAGCGCCCTCAAACCTCGGAGGCTTCAACCTCAAAAATAACTGCAGGTGTCGATCAATGTCCTCAGATCTAACAGTAGAAGCTCTGCTCTGAGTCTCGCTCATCATCTGAGCAACAAGTGACGCAAATTGTGAAAGCGTATCAGCACCGACCACTGGGGCTGTACTCCCCACTGGTGCTGCCTGATCATCACTCTGACCGTCTGTCATGTCTGGGTCTGGCTGATCCATACAGAAAAATCCAGAAAATCCAGAAAACTATCACAAAAATAACACAAAAACAACACAATAAAAAGCCAAACGACCCAAAACTACCTCCCAGACAGACTCACTGATCACTTCCTAGAGCTCTGTTTTACAATCCAACCTGTTTCCAAAACCAGTGCTCTGATACCACAAAAGCTTGTCACGACCCGACCCGACGGGGACGGATCCCGCCCGAGCTGGATCGCGACGAGAGACTTACTTGCTTATCCAGGATCTGGCTTTGGATTAGGTTACTGAACTGATCTTCCAATTTCTTAACTCAACAGAACCACACAGAACAACAGAGCTACTAAAAACATCAAATGCAGCGGAACAAAACATTTATCTTTTCATTTCCTCAAAAATAATCATCTACAGAACAGTGCATGGCTTTCAACAGAAAGAAGGACAGAACAGAAAAGCCATGACTGTACAAAAATCAAAAGTACAAAAGTACCTAATCGGATCAGACTCTGAAACTAATCCTGGACCTCCTTGCCCTTCCCAGAACCTGAAAACCACCAGAAAGCAAGGGTGAGCTCAACAGCTCAGCAAAGCAACAAACCACCAATCTGAATTCTCAGAAACCAAAACCAAACTCATCAGACAGAAATCAGATCAGAAATCGGAACAGAATCGGAAATCAGAACTTATACGGACAGATATCAAATCAGTATCAGAGTCGTACAGATCATATCAGAACAGAACAAATCAACAGAGTCAGAATCAGAAATCAGAAATCAGAATCGTATAGATCATATCAGAACAGAACAAACTCAGCATATATCAGATATCAGATATTTAATTAATAGCTAAATGTGCCCCCGGCACCAGAATAATAGCTGAGTACTTAATAGCTAAGTGTGCCCCTGGCACCAGAACAAATGTGCTTATAGCACCAGAACAGATATTACCAGAATACATAAATAGTGCTTACAGCACCTAAACAGATTTTCCACGGATCCGGAACAGAACAGATATCAAAATGTATATTGAGCTCATTTCAGAATTTCCCGTTTCACTAACTGAATCTCATAGGATTCAGGCCCCTTATAACTCCCTTTTTATAGCTTATACACATAGCATTTCAATTCAGAAGAAATCCGAACAATTCAGAAATTACCCAAAAATCGGGCAGCACAACGGCAGTATACAGAATTTACACAAAATTTCCTGCAAAGAAAATTCACCAAATTCGCACTGAACATAGATAATCATATTCCAGAACATTTATTCTACTGCACAGAGTATTTCCAATTTCACAGAAAATTGTAGTCTACGAAAAACATCACCGAATCAAAAATACCCGGATAAAAATCTTCAAAATATAGTCAAAACGTGCACACCCGGCACGACAACGATATACAGAAACTTACGCGGTAAAAACTGAACCAATCAAAAGATACGGACGAAAAATCGTAACGAAAACGAAATCCGGACAGAAAAATACCGCCAACCGCGACGGAACTGAAAATTGAGAAAGACGGAATGTGCCTTACCTCGAGCACAGCAATTTCCTCAACAGTCACTTCGATCGAAAATGGCTCCGCGTCTTCCCGAAATCAACTTTTTCTTTTTCTCTTTTTCTTCCTCTCTCCTAGGATCAAAATCTGATATTTTATAAAAATTTTTTCTCTCCTCAAAATGACTCATTTCCCTTAAGTAATGCTCATATCGGCCCGGCCGATCGTCTCGATCGTCCTGGACGATCAGACCAATTCCCATCGTCCTGGGACGATTTTTCAGGACGATACTTACTGTTCATAGGCGATAAAAACCCCTATTCTCTGACTTGTGCCATCCACTGATCGTCCCGGGACGATACCTCGATCGGCCTGGACGATCCCTACAGGAAATCACCTGGAGCAATTCTGGGCAAAAACTGGAGCTGAATCCCACTAATCGTCCCAGGACGATCCCAGATCGTCCTGGACGATACTGGAGCAGATTGTGATATTACAGCATGCCCCATAAATATAAAGATAATCAATAACAAAATCGGAGTGTTCAATCGAATGGCTCATATTGATCTCCTTGATCATAGAACATTTGTTAAACATTTATGTTTCCAAATGATGTCAGAATTAAGTGATCTTAGACTTGTTGGATTCGCCTCGTCAAACTGCTCGATTCAATTATAAGCATGGTATATTTGGATATCATTTGGTCATCCAATTTATACATTGAAACTTCCAAATAAGTTTTGTCCCTTGCGTTGGACCCATTTGGGCTCGGATTGAACTAATTTTGGTGTTATTGGATTTGTGTCGTTGAGATGTTCAATTTGACTATATGTTTGTTGAAATTTGTGTTTGGATGATCGCAAATTTAATATTGGAAGTTGTCGTGCCTATTCAAGATGATTTTTTGGTGCCACATTAGTTTACTCGCTATTTTCGGACGTCAAAGCTCAAATCACCCGAAAATATATGTCTTTGTCTTGCAAACCAAAAGGTTGGAGTGTGCTCTCCAAGACACTTTAGTGTATGTAAGACTCCCCTTAGAAGAAACAAGACGTGCACCGATAACTTCACCAATTAGAGATGTCGAATTTGGTGCTCTAACTTCTTCCTATAATCATGTAAGTTCATAGACCTTCGAACAAACTACTGGACATTTATCAGATAAACGGGAGATAGATCCTGTCATATTGATGCTCTGGCTGATTCTAAAGTTTCATTAACCTTTTTTTCATCAATTATATGGAAAATAATCACCAAACAAATTTGATTTATCCTCCAAAAATATTGCAACTTTGGCATACAAAATAGTTATCATTTTAAACTTCAAAAGCTCTAAAATGCATCAAAAATGAGATTATGAAGATTATAAATTTGATTTGGAAAAGGAGGCCAACAAAGCAAAGAATTGCCTACTGCTAACATTATGGGTCATGATAATGAGTCATTGTGCTTCATTAGTGATTTTTTCTTAACATATTCAAATCGATATTTTGGATGAGTTTGATTCCCCTAAGTATAAAATCTCATCACAATTAAGTTGTTTTTTATTTGGCAACCACAAGCTCAAGCCTTCAACTTAACATCAAGTAAGTAAATATAAATATTAATATTAATAATAAAGCTTTATTGAATATTTTTCTTCTTTTGCTGGCAAGCTTCACTAACTTCTAATGAATTGGTGACATTAAAGTTCAAAGGACGTCACATGCAGAAAGGCATAGTTTTCTGCCACTTAATATTCTTGCGAGAGATAGTGGATGGCAGATGCGATAGCTCACCAGGAGCTAGTTCATAGGGCAGTGGCTCCCAGGCAGCGAAGACCACGACCGGTCGCAGCAGTACCCACCCTAGAGGTGATAGTAGCTCCTGAGATAGAGGCAATCCATGAAGGACGCTTCTCTCCACTGACACGCAGTAGGGATGAGGAGGACGTTGCCCACATTGCGGCGGCTTCTCCTGATACCACTACTTTGCCCCGGGCTAGGGTCCCCAAGGAAGCTGGTGTTCGAACCCTCACTCAGAGGATTCGAAACATCGTCCGCCTAGCTCGTGGTAGAGGACCTATCAGCCGGGAGAGATTACTCCGACAGATTTCTCATGCTACTTTTCAGCTATGGAGACAGACTACGAGGAGGCTTTACAGTTGGCAGAGATGACAGACACCTCAGCAGCTAGCAGATACAGTTCCAGTGGTTAGACTGCCGGTAGTTACTCCTGCTGTCGGACGACGCCCACGTCGTCGCAGACAGAGACAACAGCAGGAGCCCGCTCGGCCGCAGATCAGTTCAGTTGTGGTAGCCCTTCAGCGGTCGACTACCCGTACCGAGCCCCGCCGCAGTAGGCGAGTTTGGAGACGACGACAGGCGGATATCCCTGTCGAGTCAGTTCAATTAGTAGAGGCAGTACAGTCAGTTGAGATAGTGCAGTTGGCAGAGGCAGTTCAGTCAGCAGATGCAGTAGAGATAGATGTAGCAGTTCCTTCAGGGTCCGAGGCGGTCCCGATGACTTCTGATGTGGATGTAGTAGCTACTCTTGATAGATCACCATACCGAGTTGAGACACCTTTAGTTCTCAGCACTCATAGGATCACTTCCCCTATGAGTCCCTACATAGAGGCACTCCGTCGAGCCTTTTTAGAGGATGACACACTAGGAGATGGTTCAGATGAGGACATACCAGTACACCATATCTATGAGACTACTCGTCGAGGTCACTCAGGTGAGCAGAGAGAGCCCAAGGACCAGGATGGGCAGGGATACCCCAAGGCAGGAGGATCTCCGAGATCAGTAGCTACGGATGCCACAATCATGCACTTATAGATTCAGATGGTCATCGGGAAGATCCATCTCCATGACAGTGATTCGATACAACCTTTAGACAAGGCTACCCAGACAGTTCAGATGATCTCTAGTCCCAGCCATAGTCCTAGCTACAGTTCCAGCCGTAGTGACAGACAGAGTTACAATCAGGGCAGTAGTGGCAGATCACTCCACAATTCTGAGGGAGAGTGGCAGCTAGCACTCTCCGAGAAGACCTAGCAGATGATTAAGTAAGCTGTACAGAGTTCAGAGGCAGTTGAGAGGAGGTCTCCCAAGGCCAAGTCGACAGTTGCCACTCTAGCTTCTTTGTTAGCACTTGTCTTTTTTTTTTTCCTTTCTTCTGTTGTAGTATCATTTTGAAACTACTGGCTAATCCCGACGCAATTTATTTCTAGCTCAAATTAAGACAAAAATACAAAAAAAATCACATTATTAAAAATATCTAAGCAAAATTGATTGCACTAAACTTAAAGTAATAATCCATCCACCATCAACATCAGTTTCTCGAATGTGAGAAGTTTAAGATAAATTTAAGCTCACAATGAACCAATACCCTATTGAGTATTGCTATGATCAATCTATAAAAGATATCACACTAGTAAGGATGTGACGCATATACTTTAACCTATTGATTTTATCACCAAATGGTGTTGCTAGATAACTGTTGTGACTAAGTCTCTTTGATCAGGTGATTTCACTACAAAATGAATCGATTATATTACAGTTACTAGGGCAGAACTGAGCCAAGCCGCGCAATTGCTAGGTTTTTTCCCAACTGTGCATAAATTGCTCCTCTACCATTTTATTTATTTTTTCTTCCTTTTGTGGCAATGAAATTGAATTTGGCCAACATTTTGGTATCAGAACTAGTCTTTGATCCACAATTGGGCATTTGGGAATTTTGAAGTTGAAAAGAAAATAAAATAATAGTTGTTTCGTGCTAAAAAAAATATAATTATATAGAGAGTGTGATATTTTAATTTTATACACAAAAAAAAAAGCATACACAAATAACAGTTGTAAAAGACATTAGAATTTTTTATAGGACAAATCGAAAAGGGGAAAAACAACATAGCATGACCCACTTAAAATAGTCCATTATATAATTAAAGATCCAAGATGTTGCTCTTCCTTGTAATCTAAAAATGTGGGATTACGTAATTAAGTAGAATTGTCTAACTCTAATTATAGAGATTACAGAAGAAGTGATGATAGGTGAAAGTGATTATACAATGTCAGTCAAGCAATAATAATATAATGAATGTCATGTTCTCATGATTGAACAACGAATGTCAAATGATATAATTAGATGTTTATATTCAGAGGATAATAATTGAATGGTGGAAGTCATATAATGGCCTTTGATGGTGATTATCGAGGAAGGCAATTGAGTCATTCGAATCTATGAACTCATGAATCACTCTCATGTAGAAAATGAAATTCTATTTATAGCTTTTTGAGGGGGGTGTTTCGATAAATTTAACTAAAATTAAAAAACAAATCCATGGAATGACTCTAATTAATCTACTTGATCATGAATATATATATATATATATATATATATATATATATATATATATATATATATATATATATATATATATATATATATTAGCATTTAAATGTGTTAATGATGTTAGAATTAGACAATTTTGGGCTCACTTGATTTGTTTCGTCAAGATGCTTGATTTGACTATTAACATACGAAATCTAAAAATTATTTTGTCCTCTAATTAAAGTCCTGAAGTTTCCTACATATATATTTCAAGTGGTTGATTGAAATTCATTTGGACTCAGATTAGATTATTTTTGATATTTTTCGATTCATCTTGTCAAGACGTTCAATTAAACTATAAGTTTATGCAAAACATAGCTTGGATGATCTTGAATTTAATTCTTAAAATTTCTCATTCAAATATTACATCGATATTCATCTTGCTCAAGTGAATTTTTTAGAAATATATCGAGTGATAGTTTGATTGAACACAAGAAGAATATCAATATTATATTTTAGAAGATTTTACAAAATATAAATACCACATAATCGTTATATTCTTAGATAATTATATAAATAAATATAAAAAGAACTCTTAAGTAAATCCACCCACATATTAATATAAATTATCTTAGTTGAACAATCATCTGTCCTTTTTTTTCACCCACAATATCATAATTAAAAAAAAAAAACCTTATAACTTTTCATAAATAATACAATATAAAAAAGGGATTTTTACATATCTAACACTTAAAAGTTCTTTATTTACTTATTTAACACCTAAACTTTAATATTTACTATTCTACCACCTAAAAACTCTTTCTCTCATCAAGTATAGCACTCTGTTCCCTCCGTCAAAACCAAACCCCGATTTATGTATTTCGCGAGACGTTTGCTTCCTTATCCCCTCTTCCCGCTCGGGCAGCTCTTCTTCCCGCATCGATTTGTTCGTGCAGGTGTGCTCTTCTCCTCTTTCATTATCTTGTTATTGTGTTCGTTAAACCCATTGCATCTGGTTGCCTTCCCTCCCTGATGTTCTTCTACATGTTCTGTATCTTTTTTTTTTTTTCTTTTTTACTACATGTTCTGTAGCTAGGTTAACTGTTCTTCTTCCATCTGATTTGTTAACCCCATTTATGCCAGATCTGTTGTTCTTCTACAAAATTGAAAACAGGGAAAAATTATTTGCGGAATCATGAGCTTGAGAAGGCATATGATAATTTTTGTTTTAGCTTTCCTATTCATTACTCTACTTATATGATAATTTTATTGATCATGCATCAACAATGGAACTTATTCAATCATGGAATACACAACCTACAAGAATATTTACTGTGGCCAAATTTAAAGAGCTTTCCATGTAAAATGGAGCAATAAAAGACTGCTACACTGAGCTTGGAGACCTTGAGAAAGCCGGGAAGTTCTATGACAAGTACATAGCGAGGCTAGAGAAAGACTGAGAAGACTAAAGCGTTAACTAGCTAAGCCGATGCCTCCATCTCATCTTCTCCCACAAAGAATGGTTTATTCAGTTATTAATGAAAAAATTAAACTCAAGTAATTAGCATGAACAAGAACAGATAATACCCTAAATAGAAGCAGAAATGGATAATTAATAAAAATCGGGGGAGAAAATGAAGCACCGGAAGCCAAAATGAATAAAGAAAATACTTGAATAAAACCGACATCCAAAATGAACTGGCGGGGCGTTTGCATCGGCGGGAGAAAATGAACTGGCGAAAATAATTTTGGAGAAGTTTTCGGATGTTTGCAAAGGCGGGACTTTTGCACTTGCGGGACGTTTGCACCGGTGGGACTTTTGCACCTGCGGGATGTTGGCACCAACGTCGGTCCGATGGGAAGGAGGGAAGGGGAGCTACTCTATCTCAAAATGGAGATTGTATTCGGAGAAGACGCAACGCCATAGAGCTACTCCTAGATGTTTCCGCGCGCAAAAGCTGTTCTCGCGAGTTGGTTTTGACGGGAGCAGACGGAGTGTTAAATTTGATGAGGACTAGTTCATTACCGTGGTATAACAGTAAAATTTAATGTTTATATGTGAGATAAGTAAATAGAGAACTTTGAGGTGTTATGTATGTAAAAACCCCTATAAAAAAATAATATCAGAATAATCTGACTAAAAAATATTAAAATAAATATAATATAAACTATTTTAAGTATATTGATGAGCCCACAAGCACTACTTCCTAGGCACCGCTATGGCCCTCAGCGGCCGCTCCATGACTACAGTGAACAAAAACTTGCTTCCGAAATTAAGCTTCTCCGCCGCCGGATCCCGCCACTCAAACTCCTGAACCATCCTCGCCAGCAGAAGCGTTATATGCATCATCCCCATCCCCATTCCCGGACAAACTCTCCTCCCCGCCCCAAAAGGTATCATCTTTATCTCCTTCACCCCTGTCATATCCGCAGTCTCCCCTCCCCTCAAGAACCTCTCCGGCTTAAACTCCCCGGCGTCCTTCCACAGCCTCGGATCCTGCGCTATCGCTGGAAGATATATCTCCAAATTAGCATCTTTCGGCACATCGTAACCCCCCAACTTCCCATCCTCCACCGCCGCGTGCGTTAACGTGAAATACGCCGGCGGGTGTTTCCTCAACAGCTCCTTCACAAACGCCTGAAGGTAAACCATTCCTTCCGTATCATTCTCGTTTATCACCCGCGCATCTTTCCCAACCACCGCAGCTATCTCTTCGTATATTCTTGACTGAATCGATGGCTTGTCGATCAGCTCCGCGATTCCCCACTCGATCGCAGTGGCGGTGGTGTCAGTTCCCCCGTTCAGAAACTCCGAGCAGAGAGTCACCAGCTCGGCGTCGGTGGGCGGGGCGGAGTTTCTGACCTGGAGATCGAGCAACGAATCGAGATATGAGAAGTTAATGGCGTCGGGATAGGCCGCAGGGTTTTCAAGAATCCCGCGGCGTTTGTTGATTAAGGGGACAATGGCGTCGATCTGCTCTTTTCGAACTTTGATTGCCTCCGCGCGCTTCTTGGCGAAGAACGGTTTGATCAAAGGTAAGAAGTCGTCCATTTGAGGACTAGCGGTGACGAGGACTTTTTTCATGAGAATGTCGATCTTATTAATTTCGTTATCGTGGAGATTGAGGCCGAAGCACATCGATATCAGAATGTGGAAGACAGCGAATCGCGTGTTGCGGAGGACCGAAATCTCACTGTTGGAAGCGGATTCAGCGCGGATGTGATCGATGAATCGGTTTATTGCGGTTTGGCGGAGGGAATCGAATGTTTTGAGGCGGGTGGGATTGAGAATGTTGGAGACCATGTTGCGGCGTAAGGTGCGCCAATCGGGACCGTAGAAAGCGGAATTGACGGTGAATTTGTTGCAGCTGAAGATGTTGCGGATGGGGGTTTCGGCCGGGCGGGAGGCGAAAAGTTGTCTTTTTTGGATCAGAGCTTCGTGGGCGAGTTCGGGGTTGGTGATGAAGATGTGAGTTTGGGAGCCGAACCGGAGAGTGAAGATAGGGCCGTAGAGGGGAATGAGGTCGGGGATGTAGTGAATGAGTTGTTTGCGGGAGAGGGCGAGCTGGAGGAGGTTGCCGAGGAGGGGGAAGCAGGGGGGGCCGGGAGGGAGGTTTGAGGATTTGGAAGGGCGGAGGAAGAGGAAGAGAAAGAGCAGGGTGAGGAAGGAGATGGAGAGGATGGTGGTGGAGGTGAGAAAGAGGAGCGAAATGGCCATGGGAGAGATGGAGGGGCGGTGAGAAGTGGGAGAGTGGTGGTGGTGATGGTGGCGGTGGTGATGATGGTTTTATAGGTGGTGACGAGCGACGAGGTGTGTGATTAGTTGGTGGAATTTAAATGTCGGGCCGGCTGAGAATTAAATTTGAAGGTTGAAATTTATAAAGGTTTTTGATTTGTCAAACTCTACGATGTGTTTTGTTATTTCTAAGGAATTGCAGGATGTAGTTGTGTTCTGTATGGGTTTGTTCTTTGGATTACTTTGGTTGGAAGGATTGGAGTTCTTTATTAGCTAAAGAATATTGACTTTTAAGAGACCGTTGGATGACTGATTTTATATTTATAGATAGAACATAAAAAAGGTTATAGTCAATGTTAGAGAGTCTCCTTAGAGAGGTTTTTGAACATAGATAGTTGAACACTCTAATGGTAGATAAGATTAATAAATCCTTGCCTATCTATGCTCAACTACCTCTTTTATTAACGACTTCACCCTTACACCGCAAATGAACTTGAATCATGTTTTACACATGTATCTTCTTTGGCTCTTGCCACATTCAAAGGACAGATTATTACATGCGGAGTTCGGACACAGAGAACCGTTCGGTTTTGTAATTGTGAATAGTAAAAGCACAATGATGAACAGTAAAAGCGCAGTTGTGAACGGTCACTTCTTTTTTACTGTTAACAATCACAAAATCGAACGGTTCTATGTGTACGAACTCCGCACTTAATAATCTATCCATTCAAAGTTGCTTAACTTTACTTCAACACCACATTCAAATTATGTCTCCCATCATGTACTATCTTTCCCTTTACCTCCGAAGAAAAAAATTACTAATGATAATCTCTCTCTCTCTCTTGAGACATTGATATTAAATTGAGCCATCCTTTCTCCATCGAAACAGTTGGACAATTTTCTTGCCGACGTTGAAATTTCATGCTTGTTTTTCATAAGCTGTCACAAGTCCACTTCAACGTCTTGAATGCAAACATCTGTAAGGGTTTGCCAATAATTGCAGAGCAACCTCCATAAACAAGTCTGACGACTTGACTGAATGGCAGAGGCCAAGTTTTTCTTCCTTGTGAATTAAATCCTGCTTAGATCTGAAAGCTTAGTTCATTATAAGTCCTGTATGCCCAATCAATATGGTATTAGTTTTGTGCTCTTTCAAAACTGTGAAGTCGATGGAGCCTATGAGCCGAACCCAAAAGCTTCGAGTTGCAAGCCCCAAGAGAAATCACGAAGAACCAGACTAAGCGCTTGCATGCTCGAAATGTGATGCTTCACCTTTGAAGCGTCCTTTAATGCTCACTATCAACAATATGGAAAGAGGCTTGCTTTCAAAGCCCACTATTTATACTTTTCAGCTTTGATATATCATCAAAAAAATTATGTTGATCGGGCACAAATCTCAAAGCAAAATCAAAATTGAAAACTTTAAAAAATTAAATTGGAGACCATCTAAAATCCGATTTGAGCAAACTTATAGTCGAACTGAATGACTCGGAAATACAAACCCAACAACACCAAATTTGACTCAATCCGAGCCCAAATGAGTCCAAATCAAAGACCCGAAGCACATTTGGAAGGTTCAATCCATAATTTGGATTACCAAATGGTTTCCAAACATGACATGCTTATAGTTGAATCGAGCGAGACGAATCCAATGAGCCCAAGATCGCCAAATTATGATATCATTGAGACATTCAAATGCCCAGTAAACGGTCCACGATCAAGTGATTCAACATCGGTCATCCATTCAAGCCACTCCAAATTTACCCTTGATCTTCCTCCTATTTACTGGTCATGTCACTCTCAGAAAACTAAAATAGACCTTTCATTCTTCATTGAAGGAGAGAGGAAATGGAGGAGGAAAAAGGAAGCAAGGAAGTAAGAATAGAAAGAAAAAAAGGAAGAGAAGTAAGAGGCTACTCCTCGACCACCGTCGGACTTCCACCCGGCAGCCAAACGACACCTGAGTTCTGCCCGATCGCCCACTAACGCCGAAATTAAGCAAGGAAGAAATAAGAAAAGGAAGAGACTCTTCCTCGACCACCTCCCAGCCACTAATCGACGCTGATCTTCCGCCCGTCACCAGATTTATACTAGACGTGGGATTTCCGCCCATCGATTGATTGGTGGATCTGTTGAAGGTAAACTCTACTTGAGCTAGAATGAGATTCCATTGGAGAATATTGTTCCCAACAAAGCATCGCAGCCGATTTCCTAAGCTTCTATTTACCGTTTCAGTTTGACCGTCTTTTTAGAAGTGTGCGGCTGATGAAAATTGAAGTTTTGTCCCTAATTTTTTCCATAATATTCTCCAAAAAAAATTGAGGAATTTGACATTGCGATCAAACGTTATCATCGAAGGGATGTCGCGTAGTCGAACAATTTCTTAGAAGTAAAGATTGGCTACATTGGTGGCGTCAAGTGTCTTGTTGCAAGGCACAAAGTGAGCCATTTTTTAGAACCCGTCAACCGCAACCATTCTAGAATCCTTATGTCACTGTGTGTGAGTCAGTCCAATTACAAAATCAATGCTAACAACGATCCATGGGGCTTTTGGGACTAGTAACAGAGTGTAAAGCTGCCAATTTGCAAACTCTACATTGCTTAACAAATCTGGCAACATATCTAGCTAGAAAGGGCAAATAGAAGTGTTCTTTTATTAAAATAAGAGTTTTATCTCTTGCGAGATGTCCAGCCAATTCACTTGATAATCTTATTATGTTGAAAGGAAGTATTTTATTTGATTCTTAATGTTGTAATGCAACGTTAAAAAAAAAAATACAAAATATATTAGCAAATATTATCAATATTACTCGATTAACCGTTCATAATGAAATATAAGTTAATTAAGATTTATACATTTTATTTTTAAAAATATTAATTTATTTACATGATAAATAAATTAAAGATATGTGTATGAATGGATAATCCATTCGCTTAAGTCACCCTTTTTTTTTCTAGTGCCAAAACTTCCTTCTCCAAATGGCATGATAGAATAGTCCATCAATCAATCTCAATTCTCAAACATTTAGTTTCCTAGTTCAATCTAAGAGAAATTATTCTGTTGATACCGGATCGTTCAGAGGCAAATCAAAGCACGCCACATCACTTGTTACATAGCCTTGATATACATCAAATAGGTGACGTGACACCTTCCGATTTGTGTCTGAACAGCATCCGTATCCGCACAGAATAATTTCACTCAATCTAGACATATCGTCTGTCTTTTTTTTTTTTTTTTGGGGGGGGGGGGGGGGGGGGGGGGGGGGGGGGGGGGGGCTATTTTGCCAAATGTATATGGTACTATCCACTTATGTATATGGTACTATCCACTTAAGTAAAATCTAATGTTTATCACGTCTTCATTAGCTTTATAAAATTTAGCCAAAAAAATACTTTGATTGTAAAATCATTACATTATAATCTAACAACGGCGATGAATATGAAGATCTACACATACTCGCAACCATCAATTACATGTCTCATCTCATTAACCCGCCACATATCTCAACATAATAGATACTCTAAAAGAAGCTATCAATATGTTATCAAAATTAGCCTCTTTTGTCTTGGTAGCTTGATAATTAGAGATAAATCTCCACATAAAAATTTTGAGCCTATTAATTCTATTTTATTACTATTTTCTTATTGCTTTTGAAAAAAAAAATTTATTAAAAATTTACTTTTTTATAACAACTTTCAAAAAAATTATGTTCCCCACAATAACTTTATATTCATCTTTATAAAAAAAAATGCAATTATCCCAAGCAAATCCTATGACTACATTGATGCTACTTATTTAAATGTAAATCCTTTTTTTAACATATATAAAACTCGTTGCTATTGATTTAAGATTTTATTCAGTAACAAATACAACATTTTTTTTTAATTCAGTAACAAATAGAACATAATACACTCACATGGCTCATATACCGTCTAAATTAAAAGTGTAGAGATTTCACATATATGTTGGGGGTCTAAGGAGGCAACGCCCTTGATGGGGTTCGACCTAACAATAACCTAGCAGAGTTCGACCTAACAAATTTTGATTGTAATGATATTTTTGAATTCTCTTTACTATTTCTCTTTATATTTGATTCATTGTTCCCTAATAATAACACATCTATACAATAAATCAGATTCATGTAATTAATATAGCTTGACAAAGCGGGAAACAATACCGAGCTCAACTTGAACTTAGCAATGCAAATATTGGCAGGGAAAACTTTAAGTTCAAAAGGTTCGAATGTGAATTGATTTAGTGTAAAGAGAATGGAGAGTACCAGTGATTCAATGGTTGCAATCATAGCCTAGAACTCCTCATTTCCAGGTGATCTTGTCACGGGAATAGACCATCTACCCAGGTGTGCAGTATAGTTCAAACATCGTATGACACCTTTTCCCTCAGGCCCATCAGGAAAATCAATAACGCTGATGCTGCCAGTATCCAGATGGAAAGAACCTGTCCATTCTGGGGTTAACTTGAGACAATGTGCTATGAGTGCAATATGAGAAGCGGGGTGTGCAACAACCACAACATTTCTTTCTGATTCTGGTTCTGATTCTGAATTGTTGGATAATTGTTGTAGAAGGGAATGCCATGCTTTCCTTGACTGAGACCATAGTTCTACCATGCTGGTATCATCGAGGTCATCAAACCATCCCACTCGAATGGGGTTAGATTTCCTTGAAATCTGGGGCAAGGTAGAACAATGTTAGAAAATTTACAAAACCATAAACAACAACAATAGGTGATAGAGAAGTCATGTGGAGATATAAACATAATTTGTGGTTTCCTATCATAAAAGAACAGATGCCTAACTCTAAAATCAAGATATATCGATAGAGATAGCCAGTGCAAACCCATAGAAAGAGACAATTGAGACATATGCATAGATGTTTGAAATCATTGAAGCAATTGATCATATTGAGCATAACTAATCCAAAGGACAAAGAAACAAAGTTGTGAGAAGCGCTAGGAAATTGTGGAATCATGTTAAGTAGTGGAGGGATAAGTGGATTTCTCCCAACAATATTCAAGAGGATGATTGGTGTGGTTCCAATGAGAGCAAGACATAGAAGCATTACATTCATGGTCACATCTGTTACTAATACGTCCACCACAAAAGTGGAAGTTTGGAGAGTAAAGAGCTCTGTGAAGCAAAGAATCCAAGAGAATAATCTAAATGTTAAATCGTAAGGTCTGCCATCAACTAAAATTTCACACCGTATAAAAAATGAAGCAAATCATAGATAAATTTGGTGATAAAGAATTCTTCATTTAGCTTCTACTAATAATTAAATAAGCAGTGAAGGGGCCCAATTGAACTTGTCCTAATTTAATCTTAATGTGCTATAATAGTCCTGGATCTGCATATTATTTTGTTGAACAGAAAAAAAATCTTAGAATAGAGAATATAGACGTGAAAGATAGTACTTCTTTGAAGGTATGTTGAGCAAAAAAAAACTACATTTTTTGGCAGACTCTTAAAATGACCACATAGGTAATAGGAGGATCAAAACTATTCATATCAACAAAGTAAATTCAACTATGACAGTGTTATCAAAGGAGAGGCATCAAGATGGAGTATATCATGAGAACAAAAAAGGAAGTGAAACGTCCCTTGACCATATTGTTGACCCTAATACTAGTGTCGAGTCGAGTCGTCCGCGCAAGGAGGGTTTCAAAAGCGAAAGAGCTCGAAATCGCGCAAAAACTCACCCGACGCGTGTCGACCGAAAACCCAAAATCGCCGAGACGACCTCTGTTCGCGAAACGGACAGCGCCAATGCGTCCGGAGCAACGGAAACAGCTAAGATTGACACCCATATTGATGGGGGTCGACGGTCGGCGAAAATTTTAATTTTGGGCGCGCGAATCGAGACGACGACGTGTGCGAGCGGCGACGCGACGACCCACTCGATGCATGATTAAAAAAAATTATTTTATTGTGCAATATAATTAAAAAAAAATTAGAAAAAAGGGAGAGAAAGAGAGATTTTTAAATAAGAAAATATTTTCTCTAAATAAAAAAATCAAAAAATACCCTAAATAACCCACTTAAACCCTCATAACTCCCTCACATTCTCCCTAACCGATCCCTCACTCCCTCTCACGCCATTCTCACGTCAAAAGCCGCCCCTCTCACGCCTCTCTCGCGATTCCAAGCCGTCGGCCACCATCCTCCCTCCAAGAGCTCAAGGTAATCCCTTCTCCTCCTTCTTCTTCCTCTTCTTCCTCCATTTTCTTCTTCCCATCTTCTTCTTCTTCCTTCCTTCTTCTTCTTCTCTCCCATTTTTCTTCTTCTTTCTTCATCCCTCCACATTTCCTTCCATTTTCTTCTATTTTCTTCCTCTACTCCCTTCTCTTTCCTCTCCTTCTTCTTCTTCTTCCTCCTCCAACCTCTCTTTCTCAAACCTACACCAAACCCTAACCCTAATCATTTTTTTTCTTCACTTCCACTCACCAAACCACATACATTCCTTCACAAAAAACACTTTCCTACACTTCCTACACCCTTCCAACAAAGAAAAAATTTTCGTCCTTCATTTTCTCTCTCTAACCTAGAGAGAGAAAATTTTCTCTCTCTAGAAATCTCTTCATGAATAGCTCCATCTCCACCCCAAACATCTTCCCTCTCCACCATACCTCCAAATTCCTTCTCTAGAGGGAGAAAACAATTGCACACTCTCTCTTTCTCTCTCCAAAATTGAGAAAAGAGGGAGTTTCTCTCTCTAAATCTCTCCTCTCACTTCCTTGCACCTCCTAAACCCTATCTACACAAATTCCCTTCAAATCCTTTATTTCCCTCACTTTCCCTCTCTTTCTCTCTCTAGAAAGAGAGCTCTCTTCCTTTTCTTTCTCTCTCTAGCTTTTTTTTTTTTAATAAAAATATGATTAATTAAATTGCACAAGTAAAAAATTTGAAATTATGCATCGCAGGTTCCTACGTCGCCGTCATCCGCCGTCGCCGCCTCGATTGCTGCATACCCAAGGTAAAAATTAGTCTTTCCATTTCTATGCATGAAATAAGTACTCGTGACCGCTTTTCTTAGCGGGCGAGGAAAAAACTTAAGTACCCGTGACGCACTGAGCGAGCGGGGAAATTCGTATGCATGAAAATATAAGTACCCGTGACTGCTTTTCTTAGCAGGCGGGGAAATTTGTTATTTGTAAAAAAATTGTTTAATTAAGTACCCGTCACTGCTTTTAGGCAGGGAAAAATGCTATATTTTAAATCTGCGCTCAAAGACCCCGTGACCGCTTTTCTTAGCGAGCGGGGATTAAAACTGCGGCCGCGGTGTCACTCGACACCTACCGTGACTGCCTTTCTTGGCAGGCGGGAAGGCCTTACACACTCCGAGGCAGCCCCCTACGCGGGGACGACGCCGGAGTGCTGCCAAAATTTTCAATAAGAATCCATGACTTAGAAATTTTGTTTAGCATATACAAGGAGTTCGTGGAGACGCATTCAAATAACCAAAATTTGAACCTAAATGAGAATTTAACTTGAACTCATCTTGAACTCTACAAGATCACAGAGGATAATTGAACTCGGACTTGTACTTTGAAAGAAATTGAACTATGAAATATTTGATCCTAAATCAAACTTGAATCCGATTTTGACTTGACTATAACTTGCAAGTGAACATAAAAGACTTGGACAATTATCAAAGACTTAACTTGAACATGAGCTTGGATATTTGAGCTCTACAAAAACAACAGAGGACTTGATTGAACTCAGAATGGAAGAGGCTCACTTCGAGTCTGAACTATGCTTGAACAAAACTTTGCACACAAAGAACTTTGACATCGAAGCTAATATACAAGTTGATCATTTGGAACTATACTCATAACTTGAATCAAGTGAAGAAGACTTGAGCTTGCATTGGGGTTTGAACTCAAGAAGACCACAAGGAAGTTTGAGTATCATTGAATAACTTGAAGTACAACTCTAAAATAGAACTTGCAATTTTGTAAAGTTATTACTTCAAATGAAATCCAAGACAAGAACCAAATGACAACAATCAATGACATGAAGTTTCCCATGGAGATGCCAACTAGCAATAATGCAAAGATTTTCAAATAAGGTAGCCCCCTCGATCAGTTAAATGTATTCAAATCAATGTCATACATTCAAGTGAGAATTCATGTATAAGCCCCTTACACTTATGAGAGTCATGTGGATTAGAATAAAAACATTGAGGATAATATCAAGTTCCTTACACTTGCTATAAATCAATTTTGAAAGCCAAGAACTCGCAAGTGAGGATTTGGTTGCAAATAAGAAGAAGATTGTGAAGCTATATGGGGGCTATTAGAACCTATGAGATCATTCACAAAATCAAACATGACTTGCCTCCAAGCAATAACTAGTAAGAATCATCATTTCAACTCAATGGTCATCGTACAAGAGCTCCAATAGATGATAATATTGAATGAGTTATGAATGTTGTGATACATTTACAAACAATACATGAAGGTATAACAACCTCTATACGAGGTTAAATTGCAAGCATATGTGTCAAATAACCAATGAGCTATAATGCATGCAATAGATAGCTCATAAAAGTGGCGATCATGCAGAATGCATAATGAAAGTGTTAATCCATGAAGAAAGGCTCATGGGTATTGTAAATCTACAAAAGGAGCTACTAACAAAGATATAAGTGAATGTAATAGATCATCAATCAACTTGAAGGCAGATAATGATGGCGGACAAAGATTTACAATATATATGGGCATTTACAAACAAATGTAGATGACAGTTCATGTATTCATTAGTCCATCTACGAATGACGACGAATAAAATACATAAGACCTTCAATAAGTGCAAGCTCCTATGATATAAATCAGGCGATTCGTTAGTGCACTACAATCTTCTTGCACAAATCATGTAAGTAGTGCACGACAGTCTACCTGTACAAAGCAGCAAACAATTCAAATCCATAAGCTGCTACAACACGCCACCGAATCTGCATCACAAATACAAGCAGACAGAAGGCGTATACAAGTTGCAATGCCCCGCCACCGGATCTGCAACACAAATACAAGCAGACAGAAGGCGTATACAAGTTGCAATGCCCCGCCACCGGATCTGCATCACAAATACAAGCAGACAGGAGGCGTCTACAAGTTGCAATGCCCCGCCACCGGATCTGCATCACAAATACAAGCAGACAGAAGACGTCTACAAGTTGCAATGCCCCGCCACCGGATCTGCAACACTCGTACAAGCAGACAGAAGGCGTACATAATCTCTCAAATGAAATATTATGTGCATTCAAGTTATAATTACTTGCACAACTAAAATATTTTGAAATCCCCCCTGCACCTACACCGTAGTTTGTATACACATAGGTACACTAAAGGGGAAAATACGATCTCGACCCGCATGGGCCCCGGCGAGCGTGTTATTGGTACACACGTGACGCCTAGGGATGCTGCGCGGGTCAACAAGTGAATTCAAGTCCGAATCTGATCCTTTTATACAGATCAATAGAAGTTGACAGGGTTCGGACCATCAAATAAATATACGGTTGTGGGAACCGGTGTATTTATTTTAATACACTCATATTAGGCCTTCAAGGCCTACAATCAATAGAATTCACTCACAAAGATATAAAGCATACGAAACCCGATCCTCTGTCGACATCCGGATAGAGTTGACAAGGTTCAAACTACAAATGAAAATGACCCCACACCCCGATGATGGCCGTGTTGAATGCAGATCTCAACCGGAGGGGTTCACAAACATTTCAAATGATTCCCAAATACTCAAAATTCCACCCAAATATCCATTCAAAACCCAAAACTCCACAAAATCCAAAAATCCCAAAAATCCAAAAATATTTAAAATTTGAAATCTAATTATCAAACACTTAAAGCAAACTTCATCCACCCTCCGCAACAGTTTGTCGGGGTGGACAAATTTAAATATAACTTCAGCTCACAAAGAGTCGAATGCCTAGTCGAAAATATCACTAGGATTCATCCTCAAACAATCTCCTGCCAATAAGGACGTGGTACGTGTCCTCTGACCGGCGGTTTGCCGCCAAATGGCACCGCAGGATAAACGGTTATGACGCGGGGCCCTCTGAACCGAGTGGTTTTGCCGCCAAATGGCACCACGAAATACCGGTTATGGCCAGAGCCAATACGTTCCTTGTTGGCATCAAATCTTTGAGATATGAATCAATAGGATACGATCGATAGGGCACAAAGCCCTCTGTCAGCTAAGGTGGATTTAAATTTGTCCTCTTAGACAAATATTCAACCCCGGTCTACAAGGTCCCCTTGGACGAAGCAACCTATGGCTGCTGACAAGGATCCTTCTGTCAGGTTGGGTCAACTACCTCCTCTGACTAAGTAGACCAGGGACCACGATGACCCGGGACGACGGAACCATGAGATCTTGATCGGGTCCATCATCCATTCCCCCACCATCCGCTTTAAGTGTAAGATGGTGAAATTTCTAATTTTAAATATCAAACCATCCAACCCAATTTCCAAATCTCCAAATCCTAATCTTATTGCTGCTACTATATGCCAGATACTACGTATTTGATTGACGACTAGCCTTAATCGAAAGTTCTCTCTCGTGATAGGGAGGGGTAATTAACTATAGGGGCTTGCGCCTATAGGAAACCAGAACTCAGATCATAAAGTCCTCACAAAATGAGGGCGAAATCTCTGGGTAGTGTCTTATCTACAAACCCATCTGCCTTCCAAAATTTACCTCGGAACTTAGTTCGTTAAAACTCCCTCGCCGAATAAGAAAAGCGAGCGGAGGCCGAGGCCGAATTTTCGGAGCCCACACATATGAAATAATTGGTACCATTGAATTTGATGTTGGTATTGATGGGGTATTTTGACTCATTGGAATATGAGTGAGATTCTTGACATTATGAATAAGAGATTGAATCCATGAGGTAACTCAAAATTATAGAAATTGGATGAGTCATAAAGTGGTCTTGCCCTAGTGTATTATGGCAATAGCACACGAGTAGGAAGCCATTAGAAAGGTAGCCGATGTTGTGTGGCAAAGGGCTACAAGGTCACACAAGCAGACAATGAGAAGAACTAGACAGGTCACGAGCAATGAGCAAGCGAAGCAGGTGTGGTGGATCAGAGTGAGCATTACGGACTAAAGGGGGCGTGGACTCAGGCAAACACACTATCAACAGAAGCAGGCTTACGGGATCATGATCAAGCTCAAAAAAGGGAGAAAGAGAGCAACAGCTAAAAAGACTAATTAGGCTTTGCAATGATGTTAAAAAAATTTAGTGTGTATTATTCATAAAATATCCCCTGTATTTTATATTCAAAAATATAATACAATATTTACTATACACTTAAATAATCAACAACACTCTCCAAATATAGATCAGTGATCAATTATCTTAGTTATAAAATTATCTTAGAAATACAACATGGTATACTAGTAATCCTATTTACAAAATTTTAGAACGGTTAGAATTCACATAAATGGAGAGGGAAAAAGGATTCAATTATTATTACACAAATTTATCACTATTTGTAGATCTATGCAGGATATCTTAATAAAGAAACAAATAAATATAAAACTATTCATAATTGTGCTAATATAATCCTTCCTAAATCAGCCACCCGAATATGGAAGGAGATTGGCATAATCCAAGTGAGCCTCCCACGGATCTCCATCCTTGGCCATGGGATTAAGGGCTAAAGGGATGGTTGAGATTTTAACACTCCCCCTCAAGCTGGGGAATACATATCAGTTATTCCCAGCTTGGTAATTAGTCCATTAGAATTATCAACTCTCTTAGTGTACCATAGTCTTCCATTTGGTCAAAACTTTGGGAGAATTAGCTTCAACGACAAATGATATCGATGAAGGCTATATCAATTAAGCCTGTAAGGGAAACAATGAAGGCTGCGTTGAACAATAGCCCTCAAGATACCGGAAATGGCAATAAAGGCTAGTGGTGGGACCAGCGGCGGAGTGAGGGGGGGCCCACGGGGGCACGTGCCCCCCCTCGATTCGGAGTTTTAGCTTAGATAGTCGCGGTTTAAAAAAAAAAATTTGGAATGCCCTAAGTCGTGAACTCGCTGCGCTTGACGGCTTGAGCGAGAGGCAGGCTTCCAGCGACGACGTCGAAATCGCGTTCCAGGCTTCCAGCGACGACGCCGTCGACGCGTTTCAGGGCGATCGCGTTCCAGGCTTCCAGCGACGACGACGTCGACTGCTCGGTGGCACTGACGCACGGTGCTCCAGCGACCAGCGTTCGATTGCGGACTGCTTTAGGTAAAATGAATTTTTTTTTTCAAGTTTATGTCTTATTCAGTTATTCTACTGCATTCATGATAGATTTTATGTGTTATTCTTTGATTTATTTTCAAGTTTATGTTTTACTCTTATGTGTTAATTAACATAAGTCTTAATGTGTTTGTCTTTTTAATTTGTTAAGTTCTTAACCGATTGTCGATTGATCTTACAAAATAATAACTAGGTTTTTGTCATGGAGAAATATTTTAAGAAGATTTCACAGTGTTCAAATGAGACAAGTAAAAAAGATGAGGAGCAAAGTCTAAAAAGAATTTGCGTGGAAATTGAATCATCAAGAAATCAAGAAGTAGATTTAGAGAACCTTCCATCTGATCCTGGTTTGCGAATCCCTATCTATGAATTTTCTCATAATATTCAAGATCAAGTTCGTCGAGCTTACTTGCAAAGAGGACCATTCCAACCTCGCATTCATGAATTTCCTCAAACCAAATTTGGGGCAAAGGATAGACGTTTCAATGTTGCATGGTTTGATAAATATTCTAATTGGTTAGAATACAGCATATGCAAAGATAAGGCTTACTGTTTATATTGTTATCTATTTAAAACAGTAGGAAGAGGAAATGAGGATGATGATGCATTCAATAAGAATGGATTTTCAAATTGGAAAAAATCAAATAGATTTGAACTTCATGTTGGGAGTCATAATAGTGCGCACAATATTGCACGACGAAACTGTGAAGACTTGATGAATCAAAGCCAACATATTGGTTTTATGTTTAAGAAGCAAACAGATTATGCCACAACTGCATATCGGACTCGTCTAAATGCATCGGTTGATTGTGTGGGTTTTCTTTTAAGGCAAGGGCTAGCTTTTAGAGCCCATGACGAGTCTGACACATCCAGAAATCAAGGAAATTTTCTTCAACTGTTGCACTTTTTAGTTGAACATAACAATGAGATAAATAATGTGGTGCTAAAAAATACTCCAGAAAATTTAAAGTTAACTGCACCAGAAATTCATAAGGATATCACCAGAGCTATTTCGATTGCAATCACAGACTTTATAAAGGAAGAAATTTGAGAAAATTACTTCTCTCTTTTGGTTGATGAAGCACGTGATATTTCCTCAAAAGAGCAAATGGCTATTGTTGTTCGATTCGTTAACAAAAAAGGTATGGTGGTTGAACGTTTTCTAGGCATTATTCATGTTGCAGAGACAACAGCTATAACTCTAAAAAAATCTATTGAAGAATTGCTTTCAACTTATGGTTTAAGTATATCCAAATTGCGTGGTCAAGGATATGATGGAGCAAGTAATATGAGCGGGAAGTTTAATGGGTTAAAGGCATTATTTCTCAATGAGAATAATGCAGCACATTACATTCATTGCTTCTCACACCAACTCCAGTTAGCCTTAGTATATGTTGCTAAAAATCATGTTCAAATTGCTCTCTTATTCTCAGTAATTTCAAATATGATGAATATTGTTGGGGTTTCATGCAAGCGACGTGACCAACTTCGAGATAAGCAACGGGAGAGAACTTTAATGGAATTACAGAATGGAGAACTAGTAACTGGACAGGGGTTGAATCAAGAAATAACTCTCAAGCGGTCAGGTGATACACGATGGGGATCACACTATGAATCAATTATTAGATTGATTACAATGTTCCCTTCAGTTATTGATATTCTAGAAGTGGTTGTTGAAGATGGTATCAGTTCTGAACAGAAAGGTGAAGCTTTCGCATTATTAGGAACAATGCAATCATTCGAATTTTCATTCTGTTTACTATTGATGAAGGATATACTTGGTATAACTGCTGAGTTATCACAAGCTTTGCAAAGAAAAGAACAGGATATTGTAAATGCCATGTCTTTGGTTCGAATATGTAAAAATAGGCTTCAACTTATGAGAGATAACAAATGGGAAGAGTTCATCAACAAGCTAACTTCTTTTTGTGAGCAACACAAAATAGATATTCCTGACATGAATGATAGATGAGTTGCTAGGGGACGGCCTCGTCGTAGAGCTCAAGATATGACAAATTTACATCACTTTAGAGTTGAAATTTTCTACACAGTTATTGATATGCAACTTCAAGAGTTAAATAATCGTTTCACAGAGACGAATACTGAGTTGCTTTTATCTATTGCTTGTTTGAATCCATCTAATTCTTTTTGTGCATTCAGTAAAGACAGATTAATTCAAATGTCACATCTTTATCCATGTGATTTTACTCCTGTTGAATTGGAAATTCTAGACAATCGTTGGAAACTTATATCATGGATATGCAGTCAGATCCACATTTCTCATTATTAAAAGATCTTGGACATCTTGCTGAGACAATGATACAGAACAAGAAAGATGTTTTATATCCTCTTGTTTTCAGGCTATTAAAACTAGCTTTAGTTTTGCCGGTTGCAACAGCAGGAGTAGAAAGAGTATTTTCTGCAATGGCTATCATTAAAACTCGACTGCGAAATAGGATTGGAGATCAGTGGATGAATGATACTTTACTCGCATATATTGAGAAGGAAATATTGGATTGTATTGAAAATGATGTAATTGTCAATCTTTTTCAAAATATGAAGAGCAGACGTTATAAATTGTAAGTATTTTGCATCTTATATTTAGTATTCGATCTTTTTTTAAAAAAATTTAAAACTGCCTATGTCGGTCCCAAGCCCGGATACAAAAAAGTTGAGGGAAATTTTTTTTAAAGAATTTGTGCCCCCTCAAAGAAATTTTTCTGGCTCCGCCACTGGGTGAGACAACAGAGAGGGTGGATTAATTATCCTTTAGGTATGTCTCCTTCTCGATTCTCAAGGGAATGTCGACAATGAAGGCACGACAATATATGGCAAAATTCTGGCAATGAAGGCCGAAGGTGGGAACCTGCATTTGTCATAATTCTAGCAATAAAGGCCGGTATAAGGACCAATATTCCTCATAATTTCGGCAATGAAGGCCGATAGTGGGAACCTATATTCCTCAAAATTTTGGCTTTTTTTTTATAGTAATGAAGACCAACGATTAAAAAGGCGGAAGAGGCGTACGCACTGATACGCGACTCAAGGCGAGGCGAAGCATTTGCGCGTTGAGGCTTACGCCTCGTTGGATTCGGCGGAGCGTGCGCTTATTTCGCACAGGGCGTAGGCTTCGGTTCGTAACGCCTCGAAGCGAAACGAGGCACCGCTTCGATTTGTCAGTATATAGACCGAGCGGTGAGAGTCGTATAAGAGTCGAGTATTAGGTTAACATACCTGCTTCTGCTTCGGGTGAGAACTAAAAGGCGAACTCCGTCGACTTCGACGACCACAGTTCGGTCGAGTTCGAACATAACTGGAGGCGATCGAAGGTAGCGAATTATTTCTTCTCTTTCTTCCCGTAATCTTCCGGTCATTTGCTTCATGTCTCGCTTCTTCTTCTCCAGCTTCCTGTAATCGAAGGTTCTTTTTTCACGGCTAGGTAACGATCTTTCTTCCCGTTATTTGCTTCATGTCTCGCTTCATCAGATTGTACATGCTCGGTACCGCTCAGTACATGCTCGGTACCGAGGAGTACATGCTCGGTACTGAGCGGTACATGCTCGGTACTGAGCAGTACATGCTCGGTACACACTCGGTACTGAGCAGTACATGCTCGGTACACGCTCGGTACATGCTCGGTACCGAGTAGTACATGCTCGGTACATGCTCGATACATGCTCGGTACTGAGCAGTACATGCTCGGTACTGAGCGGTACATGAGTACACGCTCGGTACATGCTCGGTACACACTCGGTACTGAGCGGTACATGCTCGGTACACGCTCTGTATTGAGCAGGTCGAACCCCGCCAGGGGGCAGCGCCCCCTTGGACCCCCGGCAGATTGGTATATTTTTGTATTCATGTTGTTTTATTATTGGTATTTGGTATTACAAATAATTATTAAAATTATCCTATTGTTAGCATGACTAGTGGCACAAGAAGGAAAGATCCTGCATGGAAATATGGAACTCAAGTTGAAGTGTCAGGCGAAGGTGCAAAGAAGGGATATGTTTACATGAAATGTAATTTCTGTGAGAAGCGCATAACTGGTGGCGTCAAGAGATTGAAGGATCATCTAGCTTGCACTCATGTCAATGTGGGACCATGTGCAAAAGTTCCTGATGAGGTAAAGAAGGAATGTATAAATTATTTAAAGAAGTTTGCCACCACCACAGGAGGTCACACAAAGAAATATGGAAGAGATGATAGGAAACTCTTCTTACTATGGATCACAGCATGAAGGTTCCAGTACTGGAAGCCATTTAGTTTCTTCTGACCGAGGCAGTCGGGGGCCCATGGATAGATTTATGCTAAATATTGATAATGACGAAAACATAAATACTCAGGATATTCAGCCTCCTACAGCTACAAAGAACTCAGGAATAGAGTTTGTTTGGATATCGCCAGATTCATCTATGAAATGGGATTCCATTTAATGTTGTTAGGAGTCCGTCGTGGATCAATATGTTACGATCTGTTGGAAGCTATGGAAGAGGATTACAACTTCCAAGCATGTATGAGCTGAGAACTTGGATGCTGAATGAGGAGGTCAAGACAACTTCAAAAATGGTGGATGATGTTAAGAAAACTTGGGTTGAGACAGGGGTGACAATAATGTCAGATGGTTGGTCAGATATTCGACATAGAAGTATTATTAATTTTTGGTCAACAATCCATATGGAACAGTTTTTCTCAAATCAGTAGATGCTTCAAGCTTTGTAAAGGATGCACAATTATTGTTTGAAATGTTGGATGAAGTTGTGGAGGAAGTGGGAGATGCTTTAGTAGTACAGGTTGTTACTGATAATGCAAGTGCATACAAAGCTGCAGGAAGAATGTTAATGGAGAAGAGGCCTCACCTTTACTGGACTCCTTGTGCTGCACATTGTATTGACTTGATGCTTGAGAGGTTGGGACAGTTGTCTCAACATAAATCAGCCATATTTAAGGCCAAATCGTTAGTAAGTTTATATACAATCATTCTTGGGTACTCGGCTTGATGAGAAAATTCACTGACAAGGAAATTATTAGACCTGCTGTTACAAGATTTGCTACTGCATATTTAATATTGCAGAGATTCAAGGAGTTAAGACAACCTTTGGAAGCAATGTTTGCTTCATAAGAGTGGGATAAAAGTTCATGGGCCAAAAAACAAGAAGGAAAGCAAGTTAAAAAGATTGTTATGAGAGACGATTCATTTTGGCGCAGTACAAATTATGCTTTGAAGACAACAGGACCATTAGTAAAGGTGCTTAGAATGGTTGATGGTGAGAGGGCCCCGGCTATGGGATTTATTTATGAAGCAATGAATATGGCTAAAGAAGATATTGCAAAAGAATTGGGAGGTCAAGAAGTGCCTACAAAGAAATATGGGATATTATAGATGAAAAGTGGGATCGACAATTACACCAACACTTACATGCTGCTGCGTACTATTTAAATCCCCAATTTCATTATGATAAGGATTTTCATGTTGACAAAGAGGTGAAAACTGGTTTGTATGCATGTATGGACAAACTCATTTCTGAAGAAAACTACCTTAAAGTAAATGATCAACTTGAGGATTTTTATTTGAAGAAGAGAATGTTTGGATTTAGAGCAGCACAAACATGCTACAAAACACGATCTCCTGGTATGTTTATAGTTTGAGTATTTATAATTTTAATGTTAATATTTATGTTCAAGTCTTCTACTTAACCAATATTCATAAAATACTATGTTTGTCTTCATGTAGAACGTTGGTGGGCTCAGTTTGGAGATGATGTTCCTGAATTAAAAACTTTTGCAGTTAAAGTTCTTAGCCTAACGTGTTCGGCTTCTGCATGCGAGCGTAATTGGAGCATTTTCAATCAAATTCATACAAAGAGGAGAAATCGATTGGCGGCAGATCGAATGAACAAACTAGTTTATGTTATGTTTAACAAAAAATTAAAAGATAGATATCTCAAATTGCAGAATCAAGGAAATATTGAGAATGAAATTGATCCTTTGCTTGTTGATGAGTTACAATCTGATGATGAATGAGTTACTCCTAAGAATGCTGATGTTTCTGAAGTTGAAGTAGAAGGAGAAACTCATGTCAATGAAGAAGATAATGAAGCAACTGCCCAAGTATATAAAAGGAAGAAACAAAGTGAGATTGAAGCTTCAAAAAAATTCAAAGGTATTCTTAAATATAATGAATTATTTTGTATGTTACTATTATTTCATTTTATAGCTAATGAAATATTAACTGATATAGGAGATAAAGGAAAAAATATTATAGATGAAGAAGAATTTGAGGATGACTTTGACACTAATTATGAAGATTCTTCTCAAGACAATCAAAGTGATGACGAGCTTGCTTTGGGTCTTGATCCTAAGGGGATGTTTTATTTTTAAGTGAGTTTATTTTAAATCTTGTATTCCAGTAATATTATCTTAAAACAAATCTTCAAATTCATAGTTAACATAATATTTTGTTATTTTTTGTCATTATTTATAATTTTAAATTAATTTATTTTAATCGTTTTGAGGCTTACGCCTCGATCCGCCTCGAGGCTTACGCCTCGCCTCGTTTAGAAAAAACGCCTCGATTCCCGATTTCGCCTTTTAAAACCTTGATGAAGACTATTTGTTTTGATTCTGGACAGCAATGAAGGCTTCCAAAAAATAAGATCCCTCCGATCTTTAGTTACGGCAATAAAGGTCTTTTTTTTTTTGAAATAACCTCTCAGTTTAGTAAACCGAACCGAGCTGAACCGAGCTTTAGAGGACTTAGATTGAGAGAAGCTAGGGCATGAAGCCTTTCTTTCGCACGCGTGAGTCAGATGTGCTTCAATTCTTTGCAAGCTTCATTCGCCTCCGTTTATGGCTTTCTTGCATCATAGGAGGTGTAGGCACGCGTCACTTCTTTGCCTCCTCAGTGGCTGTCCGACTACGCTCCTTTGACGTCGTTGATGTTCGGCTTCGGGTGCATTGCAGGAGGTGCTTGTTCGGCTCCTTCGTGGCTGTTCGCTATGTTCCTTCGAAGACTTCTCCCTTCTATCAGATCGGAAGTTACGATACTTCGATCGGTTCCTTCGTGGTTGTTCGACCGTTCGCAGGTAGTCCGAGAGATGGATAGAGCTCCATACCCCTGCTCTCGTTCCGCCTAATGCTGCCTCCTTCTGGTGTCGATTCCGCCTGGATGTTCGACTCTGCCTGGTGCCGACTCCGCTTGCTTGCATTCGTCTGAGTCGGAGGCAGCGTCAACGGCATCTGGAAGCTCCGATTTCTTCTTCTTTTTTCTTTTCCTCATCCGACAATTCTAGGATCGTTCTTCAATCGGCAACGAAGGCCGTTGGCTCTGATACCATGTTAGAATTCACAGAATTGGAGAGGAAAAAGGATTCAATTATTATTACACAAATTTTATCCCTATTTATAGATCTAAGCAGGATATCTTAATAAAGAAACAAATAAGTATAAAATTGATCATAATTGTGCTAAATATAATCCTTCCTAAATCAACCACCCGAATATGGAAGGAGATTGGCATAATCCAAGTGAGCCTCCCACGGATCTCCATCCTTGGCCTTGAGATTAAGGGCCAAATGGATGGTTGCGATTTTAACAAAAACTATTATATCTTTTTTAGAAAAATACCAAATTACAAGAAGAGTTATCTAAATTTCTAATAAAAAATTACATGTTAGCTATCACAAGTGCAGTTGGCTAGATTATATTGAATTTAAATCTAGGTTTGTTTAAAAGTATAGCATTAATCAACAATAATGCTAACATAGGTCAATAAATATAAGCTCAACTTATCCCATGAGGGATACGCTTAAATTCACCTGAAGAAAGCTAGATTAAGTTACGCTTGTTCACCCCTTTTGACCATCTCCACCTTATTAAACAAGTAATATATCAATTAGTTGCTGAAAAAAAAATAAGTTGTCATCGGAAAAATCATATCATCCTTATTTATTATCATTACATAATTTATTATATAGTGCATATAATATTAGAGGTTAAATTGTCAAATTGCTTATTGAAAATTTAAATAAATAACTAGTCATAAAACTATAAATTCAATCACTAACAAGTTAAATAACACCATAATTAGGGATTAATTATGATGTAATACCAGGAATTGAATTTAGAAACTTAACAAAATATTATTCAAGTGATGAAATTGCAAATTCAATTTTGTTCTCAATTGAAGCTTTTCGGAGATCTTAGAATTTAACTATGGTTAGGCAAGAACTTACACCTAAATTAGCAAGACCAAGAAAATAACAACTGTAATAAAAGTAAAGCAAACGAAAAGCCAACTAGAATCCTGTGGTTAACAAAGCGATTGTCTCACCTTGAGGTGCTCTCATTACCTACTTCTAGGCTTGTTGGGAGAAGAAGAACCACACGATTGATGAGACCACTCCTAGGGCGATGGTGCCGTAGATCCGTAGGGAAGAAGAGGTCGGCGCGGATCGTGGAGGTGGTGCAAAACGACGCCCTTCGACGATCCAAGTGTAGACAGAAAAATGATCGTCGATGGACTCTACTAGAGCGGGTAGGATCCGGTCCAAATACTCCTCAACGGTGTCGTCGAAGTCGAATCCGACGTCAAAGAAGGGAGATCGGAGGATGTTCACTCGTCCGCGGTTGTCGTATTCAAATCCGAAATTCCACTCGGGAACCTCCATACATCCTTGGAGGGGTAGAAGGGTGGTCGCCGCAAACAAGTCTCCAAGGAGGAGAGGTGGGGGCAGCGGGTAGGAGCAAGGGTGAAGAGGCCGGCGGTGGATGTGGGTGAGGAGGATGGGTGCAGGAAACAAGGCAAAAACGAGAGAAATCTCATGTTTTGGGGAGTTTTTTGGAGGGGAAATTTGAATTCCCAAGAGAGAGCAATTAATTCCTTAATGGGGAATTA
>CM028344.1:40960759-41005759 GCA_016618105.1 Dendrobium huoshanense
TTCTCTAAGATGGCCTATTTCCTCCCGTGTGCTAAAACATTCGACGCCTCTAGAATTGCCAAATTATATTTTAACGAGATCGTCCGACTCCATGGACTTCCGAAAACAATTGTGTCGGATAGGGACGTGAAATTTACGAGCTATTTCTGGAAAACTTTATGGATTAGGATGGGTACTAAACTGCAGTTCTCCACCGCCTTCTACCCACAAACGGATGGCCAAACTGAAGTTGTTAATAGGAGCCTTGGTAACCTCCTTAGGACTTTGGTAGGTGAGAACATTAGGGATTGGGACTCCAAACTACCCATTGCCGAGTTTGCCTACAATAACTCTGTCAACTGGACCACCGGTATGAGCCCAGCTGAGATTGTTTATGGATACCAACCTAAGCAACCTATAGACTTAGTCCCCATGAGTCCTAAGATTAGAGTGTCAGAGTCTGCATCTGCATTTGCATCCCATATCCAGGAATTGCATCGAGAAATTAACAAAAGAATTGCACAAAGTAATGAAAATTACAAACTAAATGCTGATCTCAAACGACGCTTCAAGGAGTTCAAAGTTGGAGACTATGTCATGATTCGGATTCGTCCGGAGCGGTTCCCACCAGGGGCCGTTAAGAAACTGCATGCTAAAAGTGCGGGTTCCTTTAAAATAACTTCTAAAATAAACAGTAATGCTTATGTCTTGGACCTTCCTGAAGGTTTCAACATGAATCCCACGTTTAACATTGAGGATCTAGTAGCCTTTGATGGCCCTGACTTTAACCCAGAAAATCCATTGAATCTTGAGCCTTGTGAGCCCATACCTAGTGAGATCCCAGCCCTACCTCCACTCCCCAAAATTCCCACATTACCTAATATGGAGAAGATTGAAACTATACTTAGTGATGAGATTATTTCCACCAGGGACGGCGGACGCCACAGATACTTAGTTCGTTGGAGAGGAAAGCCGGAGACGGAGGATACTTGGCTAGAGCGGGATGAGATACAGAGGCTGGATCCTGACATTCTGGAGCTGTACGAGAGTTCTCAGGACCCTTACTCGACAGGGTCGAGCTTTCTCCCACCCGAGGAGAATGATGAGGGCATCAGATTTCGACATGTGTACCATCGCCGGGGACGACGATCGACGGCCTTGATTCAGATCCTTTATTTGTGATGCTTTAGTTTTTCTTTTCATGAGTTTATTTCATGTTTTCCGTTTGTACCCCTATGAGAGATGTAGTACTTATTGTAGCCCAAAGGTGTTTTCGTCTTTATGCTTTTTATTTTTGTCAGCCTATATATAGGGCTTTTGTCATTGTATTTGGAATTATTGAATGAATGAAAACTTTTCCCTGCTTTGTTCTCTTTGTGAGTGCATGAAGTTCTCTTGGTGAGTGCTTCCCCTTGAGATCTCTTAGTGAGTTCTCTAGTTATCTTTGTTTTTATTATTATTTGCTTCTTCCCACTAGAGAGTTCTTCCAAACTCCTCTTTCCCTTGCTCTTGCCGCCGGCCCCTAGGGCTTTCCCCACCACCGGCCAAGCTCCAACCCGCCGCCCACCACCTCGCCGACGACCTCCTCCCATACGCATCATCCCATATTTTCCCTCAACCTCAAATTAGAAATTAGAAATTTTAAAATTTGAATTCTTTCCTAATTTGGAAATCCAAATATGGAAAGTCTTCATGAGTAATAAAATTTCAAATCAATTTAATTTGGAGTTTTAAGACTTTTGCCACGTCATCAAATCAAGCATTCAATCCCCTTCCCCCTCTCCCTAAATCCCTCCCTCTCTCCTATGCTTGCCGCCGGCCCCTCCTTGGTAGATTCCCCCTTAATTATTTCATTAAAGCTCATAATTCTAATTTGAAATTCAAATTAGGAGTCATTAATTTTCCCTCCTATTACAACGAAAACTGAAATAATTTCAGTTTATTCTCTCCCTCTCCCTATTCCTCTACCGCCGGCCTCCCTTCTCTCTTCCCCATTAATTCCCCATTAAGGAATTAATTGCTCTCTCTTGGGAATTCAAATTTCCCCTCCAAAACTCCCCAAAACCTGAGATTTCTCTCAGTTTTTGCCTTGTTTCCTGCACCCATCCCTCCTCACCCCACATCCACCGCCGGCCTCCTCACCCTTGCTCCTACCCGCCGCCCCCCACCTCTCCTCCTTGGAGACTTGTTTGCGGCGACCACCCTTCTACCCCTCCAAGGATGTATGGAGGTTCCCGAGTGGAATTTCGGATTTGAATACGACAACCGCAGACGAGTGAACATCCTCCGATCTCCCTTCTTTGACGTCGGATTCGACTTCGACGACACCGTTGAGGAGTATTTGGACCGGATCCTACCCGCTCTAGTAGAGTCCATCGACGATCATTTTTCTGTCTACACTTGGATCGTCGAAGGGCGTCGTTTTGCACCACCTCCACGACCCGCGCCGACCTCTTCTTCCCTACGGATCTACGGCACCATCGCCCTAGGAGTGGTCTCATCAATCGTGTGGTTCTTCTTCTCCCAACAAGCCTAGAAGTAGGTAAATGAGAGCAGCCTCAAGGTGAGACAATCGCTTTGTTAACCACGGGATTCTAGTTGGCTTTTCGTTTGCTTTACTTTTATTACAGTTGTTATTTTCTTGGTCTTGCTAATTTAGGTGTAAGTTCTTGCCTAACCATAGTTAAATTCTATGATCTCCGAAAAGCTTCAATTGAGAACAAAATTGAATTTGCAATTTCATCACTTGAATAATATTTTGTTAAGTTTCTAAATTCAATTCCTGGTATTACATCATAATTAATCCCTAATTATGGTGTTATTTAACTTGTTAGTGATTGAATTTATAGTTTTATGACTAGTTATTTATTTAAATTTTCAATAAGCAATTTGACAATTTAACCTCTAATATTATATGCACTATATAATAAATTATGTAATGATAATAAATAAGGATGATATGATTTTTCCGATGACAACTTATTTTTTTTTCAGCAACTAATTGATATATTACTTGTTTAATAAGGTGGAGATGGTCAAAAGGGGTGAACAAGCGTAACTTTAATCTAGCTTTCTTCAGGTGAATTTAAGCGTATCCCTCATGGGATAAGTTGAGCTTATATTTTATTGACCTATGTTTAGCATTATTGTTGATTAATGCTATACTTTTAAACAAACCTAGATTTAAATCAATATAATCTAGCCAACTGCACTTGTGATAGCTAACATGTAATTTTTTATTAGAAATTTAGATAACTCTTCTTGTAATTTGGTATTTTTCTAAAAAAGATATAATAGTTTTTGTTAAAATCGCAACCATCCATTTGGCCCTTAATCTCAAGGCCAAGGATGGAGATCCGTGGGAGGCTCACTTGGATTATGCCAATCTCCTTCCATATTCGGGTGGTTGATTTAGGAAGGATTATATTTAGCACAATTATGATCAATTTTATACTTATTTGTTTCTTTATTAAGATATCCTGCTTAGATCTATAAATAGGGATAAATTTGTGTAATAATAATTGAATCATTTTTCCTCTCCAATTCTGTGAATTCTAACATGGTATCAGAGCCAACGGCCTTCGTTGCCGATTGAAGAACGATCCTAGAATTGTCGGATGAGGAAAAGAAAAAAGAAGAAGAAATCGGAGCTTCCAGATGCCGTTGACGCTGCCTTCGACTCAGACGAATGCAAGCAAGCGGAGTCGGCACCAGGCAGAGTCGAACATCAAGGCGGAATCAACACCAGAAGGAGGCAGCATTAGGCGGAACGAGAGCAGGGGTATGGAGCTCTATCCATCTCTCGGACTACCTGCGAACGGTCGAACAACCACGAAGGAACCGATCGAAGTATCGTAACTTCCGAACTGATAGAAGGGAGAAGTCTTCGAAGGAACATAGCGAACAGCCACGAAGGAGCCGAACAAGCACCTCCTGCAATGCACCCGAAGCCGAACATCAACGACGTCAAAGGAGCGTAGTCGGACAGCCACTGAGGAGGCAAAGAAGTGACGCGTGCCTACACCTCCTATGATGCAAGAAAGCCATAAACAGAGGCGAATGAAGCTTGCAAAGAATTGAAGCACATCTGACTCAAGCGTGCGAAAGAAAGGCTTCATGCCCTAGCTTCTCTCAATCTAAGTCCTCTAAAGCTCGGTTCAGCTCGGTTCGGTTTACTAAACTGAGAGGTTATTTCAAAAAAAAAAAAAAAGACCTTTATTGCCGTAACTAAAGATCGGAGGGATCTTATTTTTTGGAAGCCTTCATTGCTGTCCAGAATCAAAACAAATAGTCTTCATTACTATAAAAAAAAAAGCCAAAATTTTGAGGAATATAGGTTCCCACTACCGGCCTTCATTGCCGAAATTATGAGGAATATTGGTCCTTATACCGGCCTTTATTGCTAGAATTATGACGAATGCAGGTTCCCACCTTCGGCCTTCATTGCCAGAATTTTGCCATATATTGTCGTGCCTTCATTGTCGACATTCCCTTGAGAATCGAGAAGGAGACATACCTAAAGGATAATTAATCCACCCTCTCTGTTGTCCCACCACTGGCCTTTATTGCCATTTCCGGTATCTTGAGGGCTATTGTTCAACGCAGCCTTCATTGTTTCCCTTACAGGCTTAATTGATATAGCCTTCATCGATATCATTTGTCGTTGAAGCTAATTCTCCCAAAGTTTTGACCAAATGTAAGACTATGGTACACTAAGAGAGTTGATAATTCTAATGGACTAATTACCAAGCTGGGAATAACTGATATGTATTCCCCAGCTTGAGGGGGAGTGTTAAAATCTCAACCATCCCTTTAGCCCTTAATCCCATGGCCAAGGATGGAGATCCGTGGGAGGCTCACTTGGATTATGCCAATCTCCTTCCATATTCGGGTGGCTGATTTAGGAAGGATTATATTAGCACAATTATGAATAGTTTTATATTTATTTGTTTCTTTATTAAGATATCCTGCATAGATCTACAAATAGTGATAAATTTGTGTAATAATAATTGAATCCTTTTTCCCTCTCCAATTCTGTGAATTCTAACCGTTCTAAAATTTTGTAAATAGGATTACTAGTATACCATGTTGTATTTCTAAGATAATTTTATAACTAAGATAATTGATCACTGATCTATATTTGGAGAGTGTTGTTGATTATTTAAGTGTATAGTAAATATTGTATTATATTTTTGAATGTAAAATACAGGGGATATTTTATGAATAATACACACTAAATTTTTTTAGCATCATTGCAAAGCCTAATTAGTCTTTTTAGCTGTTGCTCTCTTTCTCCCTTTTTTGAGCTTGATCATGATCCCGTAAGCCTGCTTCTGTTGATAGTGTGTTTGCCTGAGTCCACGCCCCCTTTAGTCCGTAATGCTCACTCTGATCCACCACACCTGCTTCGCTTGCTCATTGCTCGTGACCTGTCTAGTTCTTCTCATTGTCTGCTTGTGTGACCTTGTAGCCCTTTGCCACACAACATCGGCTACCTTTCTAATGGCTTCCTACTCGTGTGCTATTGCCATAATACACTAGGGCAAGACCACTTTATGACTCATCCAATTTCTATGATTTTGAGTTACCTCATGGATTCAATCTCTTATTCATAATGTCAAGAATCTCACTCATATTCCAATGAGTCAAAATACCCCATCAATACCAACATCAAATTCAATGGTACCAATTATTTCATATGGTCAAGGGACGTTTCACTTCCTTTTTTGTTCTCATGATATACTCCATCTTGATGCCTCTCCTTTGATAACACTGTCATAGTTGAATTTACTTTGTTGATATGAATAGTTTTGATCCTCCTATTACCTATGTGGTCATTTTAAGAGTCTGCCAAAAAATGTAGTTTTTTTTTTGCTCAACATACCTTCAAAGAAGTACTATCTTTCACGTCTATATTCTCTATTCTAAGATTTTTTTTCTGTTCAACAAAATAATATGCAGATCCAGGACTATTATAGCACATTAAGATTAAATTAGGACAAGTTCAATTGGGCCCCTTCACTGCTTATTTAATTATTAGTAGAAGCTAAATGAAGAATTCTTTATCACCAAATTTATCTATGATTTGCTTCATTTTTTATACGGTGTGAAATTTTAGTTGATGGCAGACCTTACGATTTAACATTTAGATTATTCTCTTGGATTCTTTGCTTCACAGAGCTCTTTACTCTCCAAACTTCCACTTTTGTGGTGGACGTATTAGTAACAGATGTGACCATGAATGTAATGCTTCTATGTCTTGCTCTCATTGGAACCACACCAATCATCCTCTTGAATATTGTTGGGAGAAATCCACTTATCCCTCCACTACTTAACATGATTCCACAATTTCCTAGCGCTTCTCACAACTTTGTTTCTTTGTCCTTTGGATTAGTTATGCTCAATATGATCAATTGCTTCAATGATTTCAAACATCTATGCATATGTCTCAATTGTCTCTTTCTATGGGTTTGCACTGGCTATCTCTATCGATATATCTTGATTTTAGAGTTAGGCATCTGTTCTTTTATGATAGGAAACCACAAATTATGTTTATATCTCCACATGGCTTCTCTATCACCTATTGTTGTTGTTTATGGTTTTGTAAATTTTCTAACATTGTTCTACCTTGCCCCAGATTTCAAGGAAATCTAACCCCATTCGAGTGGGATGGTTTGATGACCTCGATGATACCAGCATGGTAGAACTATGGTCTCAGTCAAGGAAAGCATGGCATTCCCTTCTACAACAATTATCCAACAATTCAGAATCAGAACCAGAATCAGAAAGAAATGTTGTGGTTGTTGCACACCCCGCTGCTCATATTGCACTCATAGCACATTGTCTCAAGTTAACCCCAGAATGGACAGGTTCTTTCCATCTGGATACTGGCAGCATCAGCGTTATTGATTTTCCTGATGGGCCTGAGGGAAAAGGTGTCATACGATGTTTGAACTATACTGCACACCTGGGTAGATGGTCTATTCCCGTGACAAGATCACCTGGAAATGAGGAGTTCTAGGCTATGATTGCAACCATTGAATCACTGGTACTCTCCATTCTCTTTACACTAAATCAATTCACATTCGAACCTTTTGAACTTAAAGTTTTCCCTGCCAATACTTGCATTGCTAAGTTCAAGTTGAGCTCGGTATTGTTTCCCGCTTTGTCAAGCTATATTAATTACATGAATCTGATTTATTGTATAGATGTGTTATTATTAGGGAACAATGAATCAAATATAAAGAGAAATAGTAAAGAGAATTCAAAAATATCATTACAATCAAAATTTGTTGGTCGAACTCTGCTAGGTTATTGTTAGGTCGAACCGCATCAAGGGCGTTGCCTCCTTAGACCCCCGACATATATGTGAAATCTCTACACTTTTACTTTAGACGGTATATGAGTCATGTGAGTGTATTATGTTCTATTTGTTACTGAATTAAAAAAAAAAATGTTGTATTTGTTACTGAATAAAATCTTAAATCAATAGCAACGAGTTTTATATATGTTAAAAAAAGGATTTACATTTAAATAAGTAGCATCAATGTAGTCATAGGATTTGCTTGCGATAATTGCATTTTTTTTATAAAGATGAATATAAAGTTATTGTGGGGAACATAATTTTTTTGAAAGTTGTTATAAAAAAGTAAATTTTTAATAATTTTTTTTTTTCAAAAGCAATAAGAAAATAGTAATAAAATAGAATTAATAGGCTCAAAATTTTTATGTGGAGATTTATCTCTAATTATCAAGCTACCAAGACAAAAGAGGCTAATTTTGATAACATATTGATAGCTTCTTTTAGAGTATCTATTATGTTGAGATATGTGGCGGGTTAATGAGATGAGACATGTAATTGATGGTTGCGAGTATGTGTAGATCTTCATATTCATCGCCGTTGTTAGATTATAATGTAATGATTTTACAATCAAAGTATTTTTTTGGCTAAATTTTATAAAGCTAATGAAGACGTGATAAACATTAGATTTTACTTAAGTGGATAGTACCATATACATTTGGCAAAATAGCGCCCCCCCCCCCCCCCCCCCCCCCCCCCCCCCCCCCTCAAAAAAAAAATAAAAAAAAAAGACAGACGATATGTCTAGATTGAGTGAAATTATTTTGTGCGGATACGGATGCTGTTCAGCCACAAATCAGAATGTGTCACGTCACCTATTTGATGTATATCAAGGCTATGTAACAAGTGATGCGGCGTGCTTTGATTTGCCTCTGAACGATCCGGTATCAACAGAATAATTTCTCTTAGATTGAACTAGGAAACTAAATGTTTGAGAATTGAGATTGATTGATGGACTATTCTATCATGCCATTTGGAGAAGGAAGTTTTGGCACTAGAAAAAAAAAAAGGGTAACTTAAGCGAATGGATTATCCATTCATACACATATCTTTAATTTATTTATCATGTAAATAAATTAATATTTTAAAAAATAAAATGTATGAATCTTAATTAACTTATATTTCATTATGAACGGTTAATCGAGTAATATTGATAATATTTGCTAAGATATTTTGTATTTTTTTTTTTTAACGTTGCATTACAACATTAAGAATCAAATAAAATACTTCCTTTCAACATAATAAGATTATCAAGTGAATTGGCTGGACATTTCGCAAGAGATAAAACTCTTATTTTAATAAAAGAACACTTCTATTTGCCCTTTCTAGCTAGATATGTTGCCAGATTTGTTAAGCAATGTAGAGTTTGCAAATTGGCAGCTTTACACTCTGTTACTAGTCCCAAAAGCCCCATGGATCGTTGTTAGCATTGATTTTGTAATTGGACTGACTCACACACAGTGACATAAGGATTCTAGAATGGTTGCGGTTGACGGGTTCTAAAAAATGGCTCACTTTGTGCCTTGCAACAAGACACTTGATGCCACCAACGTAACTAATCTTTACTTCTAAGAAATTGTTCGACCACGCGACATCCCTTGACGTTTGATCGTCATGTCAAATTCCTGAGTTTTTTTTGGAGAATATTAGGGAAAAAATTAGGGACAAAACTTCAATTTTCATCAGCCGCACACTTCTAAAAAGACGGTCAAATTGAAACGGTAAATAGAAGCTTAAGAAATCGGATGCGATGCTTTGTTGGGAAGAATATTCGCCAATGGAATCTCATTCTAGCTCAAGTAGAGTTTGCCTTCAACAGATCCACCACTCAATCGATGGGCGGAAATCCCACGTCTAGTGGAAATTTGGTGACGGGCGGAAGATCAACGTCGATTAGTGGCCGGGAGGTGGTCGAGGAAGAGTCTCTTCCTTTTCTTATTTCTTCCTTGCTTAATTTCGGCGTTAGTGGGCGATCGGGCAGAACTCAGGTGTCGTTTGGCTGTCGGGTGGAAGTCCGACGGTGGTCGAGGAGTAGCCTCTTACTTATCTTCCTTTTTTTCTTTCTATTCTTACTTCCTTGCTTCCTTTTTCCTCCTCCATTTCCTCTCTCCTTCAATGAAGAATGAAAGGTCTATTTTAGTTTTCTGAGAGTGACATGACCAGTAAATAGGAGGAAGATCAAGGGTAAATTTGGAGTGGCTTGAATGGATGACCGATGTTGAATCACTTGATCGTGGACCGTTTACTGGGCATTTGAATGTCTCAATGATATCATAATTTGGCGATCTTGGGCTCATTGGATTCGTCTCGCTCGATTCAACTATAAGCATGTCATGTTTGGAAACCATTTGGTAATCCAAATTATGGATTGAACCTTCCAAATGTGCTTCGGGTCTTTGATTTGGACTCATTTGGGCTCGGATTGAGTCAAATTTGGTGTTGTTGGGTTTGTATTTCCGAGTCATTCAGTTCGACTATAAGTTTGCTCAAATCGGATTTTAGATGGTCTCCAATTTAATTTTTTAAAGTTTTCAATCTTGATTTTGCTTTGAGATTTGTGCCCGATCAACATAATTTTTTTGATGATATATCAAAGCTGAAAAGTATAAATAGTGGGCTTTGAAAGCAAGCCTCTTTCCATATTGTTGATAGTGAGCATTAAAGGACGCTTCAAAGGTGAAGCATCACATTTCGAGCATGCAAGCGCTTAGTCTGGTTCTTCGTGATTTCTCTTGGGGCTTGCAACTCGAAGCTTTTGGGTTCGGCTCATAGGCTCCATCGACTTCACAGTTTTGAAAGAGCACAAAACTAATACCATATTGATTGGGCATACAGGACTTATAATGAACTAAGCTTTCAGATCTAAGCAGGATTTAATTCACAAGGAAGAAAAACTTGGCCTCTGCCATTCAGTCAAGTCGTCAGACTTGTTTATGGAGGTTGCTCTGCAATTATTGGCAAACCCTTACAGATGTTTGCATTCAAGACGTTGAAGTGGACTTGTGACAGCTTATGAAAAACAAGCATGAAATTTCAACGTCGGCAAGAAAATTGTCCAACTGTTTCGATGGAGAAAGGATGGCTCAATTTAATATCAATGTCTCAAGAGAGAGAGAGAGATTATCATTAGTAATTTTTTTCTTCGGAGGTAAAGGGAAAGATAGTACATGATGGGAGACATAATTTGAATGTGGTGTTGAAGTAAAGTTAAGCAACTTTGAATGGATAGATTATTAAGTGCGGAGTTCGTACACATAGAACCGTTCGATTTTGTGATTGTTAATAGTAAAAATGCAGTTACCGTTCACAACTGCGCTTTTACTGTTCATCATTGTGCTTTTACTATTCACAATTACAAAACCGAACGGTTCTCTGTGTCCAAACTCCGCACGTAATAATCTATCCTCTGAATGTGACAAGAGCCAAAGAAGATACATGTGTAAAACATGATTCAAGTTCATTTGTGGTGTAAGGGTGAAGTCGTTAATAAAAGAGGTAGTTGAGCATAGATAGGCAAGGATTTATTAATCTTATCTACCATTAGAGTGTTCAACTATCTATGTTCAAAAACCTCTCTAAGGCATGGGCGGTGTTGAAACTTAGAGAAAGAAGATTGCAGGGAAGAAGAAAAAGGAAGAACGATTTCTTGTTTTGAGAAACAGAGAATACTTTTATTATCTTTTCATATTGATTACAGAGTGAGTCGTTGTATATATAGACATAAGTAAATACAATTGCTGACGTGTCATATTCCTATTGGATTACAGAAATATATTTATTTGTTATTGCTGTACTGATATCCCCCCGCAAGCTAACGGATCTTGTTGAATTGTTAGTTTGTCCCGCAAAGTTTTGAATCTTGCCTTGGAGAGAGGCTTGGTTAGAATATCTGCAATTTGATCGATGGTGCTAATTGGTAGTAATCTGATATTGTTATTTTGAATGTTGTCTCGAAGGAATCGATGATCAATTTCAATGTGCTTTGTTCTGGCGTGAAACACCGGATTGTGTGCGAGAGTTATTGCGGAAGTGTTATCGCAATGTAACTGCGTTGGCTCCGATAGCATGATGCCAAAATCAGATAACAACCGCTGTAGCCAAAGAATGTCAGATGTTGCAGCTGCTAGCGCCCGATATTCGGACTTAGTTGAGGATCGTGATACTGTTTTCTGTTTCTTCACCGTCCAGGAGAGCAAGTTGTCACCGAGAAATGTACAGTATCCCGAAGTGGATTTGCGAGTGATCGGATCTCCCGCCCAGTCCGCGTCAGAGAACGTCCGAAGATGAAGACTGGATTTTGTGATGGGTAGACCAAATGTCATGGTTCCCTTGATGTACCGAAGTAGCCGTTTGAGGAGATAGAAATGCTGAGAATCGGGATTGTGCATATGCTGAGAGAGGATGTTGACGGCGTAGGCAATGTCCGGGCGGGTTATTGTCAGGTACTGTAGTGCACAGGTGATTCGACGGTAGATGTTCGGATCCGAGAGTTCCTTGTCCTGCGGCATTGGAGATGGAAATTTGGTAGAGGATGGGTTTGCTAATGGATTGCAATGTAGAAGTTGAACTTGTTGAAGGATAGAATGAGCATAAGAAGATTGTGACAAAAAAATACTTAGCTGGTTCGGTAATGATTTGGATACCCAGAAAGTGTTTGGCCGGTCCCAAGTTCTTCATATTGAATCTGGAGTGAAGATTACGAATCAGATTTGCGATGGCATTTTCTTGGTTCCCTGTGATGAGAATATCGTCTACGTATACTAGCAAGAAGATCTGAATTTTGTCTTGAATGAACGTGAGGAGCGAAGGATCGGCTCGACTGTGTCGGAACCCGATGCTTAGAAGATGATAGGTGAAAGTGGTGTACCATTTCCTTGGTGCCTGTTTGAGGCCGTAAATTGCTTTGCGAAGGCAGCATACATAATTAGGATGAATTGTATCTTCAAATCCAGTTGGTTGTCTCATAAACACGGTTTCATTTAGTGTGCCGTGTAGAAATGCATTAGCCACGTCCAATTGCTGAATCTGCCAGCCATTGTGGAGAGCAACAGTGAACATTAGACGGATGGTAGGTAGCTTCGCGACCGGGCTGAAAGTTTCTTCATAGTCCAGACCGTGTTCTTGAAGTTTGCCCTGAGCGACCAGCCGTGCCTTGAATCTTGCTACCGTGTCATCTGCATTATGTTTCTTGCGGAATGTCCACTTGCATCCCAGAATAGATGCAGCTGGAGGCGATGGAAGTAGATCCCAGTGCCCTGTTTTTGGAGAGCTAGAAACTCATCCGCCATGGCTTGTCGCCATTCTTGGTATTTACTGGCTTCAGAGAAGTTTTGTGGTTCGGGTAAATCATGTGCCGATGTCGTGGAGGTAAATAGATTTAGTTTGCAGATTGGTTTTAGAGATCTCGTTTGCCTTCTGGTAACCATAGGGTGACGAGATTGTTGAACCAAGTCGGATGTAGTTGAGACCGTTGGAGGGGCAGGCGGATGACTATAGTTGTCCGGTGATCTAGGCTGCAGAGAGTAAGTTGACGTGGTATCTTGAGTTGAGAGTGGTCTGAGTTGATGTGCAGGAGGTAAATCCTGATGAATCACTGATGTAGGTAGTAGCATTGAAGCTGGGATATCCTGAGATGTAGTAGTGCAGACAGAATTAGTTTGATGAAAAGGAAATGAATTTTCGATAAATTTAACGTGACGGGAGACAGTGATTCGGTTCGTGTCTTTGTGAAGACATTTGTATCCTTTTTGATTAGCTGCATATCCAAGGAATACACAGGAAGTTGAATTTGGATGCAGTTTGGTTCGGGAATGTTGAGGAAGTAAAGGGAAGCATTCACAGCCAAATGTCCTGAGAGTAGAGTAATCGGGTTTAGTATTAAACATGAGTGTGATGGGAGCTTTATTTGCAGTGTTAGGAGACGGGAGACAGTTAATAAGATAGACTACTGTTGTCACGGCGTCCGGCCAAAACAAATGAGGAACCGATGCTGTCTGAAGAAGAGTTCTCGCCGTATCTAAAATATGCCGATGCTTGCGTTCAGCGACTCCATTTTGCTCAGGAGTGTATGGGCATGATGTTTGATGCTAGATACCGTTGGCTTGGAGATGATGTTGAAATGTAGTATTGACAAACTCTTCTCCTCCATCGGTTCGAATGGCTTTGAGTTTGCAACCTGTCTGTCTTTCAATAAATGTAATAAAATCAATAAATGTTTTTGTAACATCAGATTTATTTATTAGAGGAAACAACCAGCAAAATCTTGAGTAATCATCTACACAGAGAAGGTAATATCGAAATTGTTGATGCGAGAGAACGGGGGAGGGACCCCATACATCAGAATGAATGAGATCTAAAGGTTTACTAGACCGGTTTATAGAGTTTTCAAAGGACAACTTGTGACTCTTACAGATATTACACGGGATACATGGATTGTAATTTCTTGGTATGTGCAGGGACGGATTAGCTGAGGCGATCAGTTGAATGATTCGGTTGTGCGGATGTCAAAGTCTCACATGCCAGTTTATTGATTCTCATGACGGTTCGTCATGTGTGTCGACGCTCCGGAATCTAGATACCATTCAGTGGATGAGGTATCCGCTGTGGCTAGAAGCGCGTTGACATTGTCAGACGGCTGTTTTGGAGTAACATAATTCGCGTTTTGACGATGCCAGCATATGTCAGCTGTGTGTCCTCTTTTGGTGCATATTTGACATTGAAGGGAGGATCTTGGGGCTGTTTTGTTAGTCGCGTTGGTAGACTGCGTACTGCGACCCCTGCCTCGACGGCTTCTTCCCCGGTTTGCATATAGCGCAATAGTGTTGTCCGGGTGAATGGCAAGACGCTGGAGATCAGCTTGAATGTGTATCTCTTCGCTAATTAAGAGAGCATATAGGTTCTCCAAGGTCATATTAGACTGAGTTGTTCTGATTGTCGTTTTGAACGACTGATAGGCCGGAGGTAGTCCGTTTAGGATATATAAAATGATGTCTTCAGTATCAATGGTGGCTCCTGCCGATGCTATGTTGTCTACCAGTTTCTTGATTTCAGACAAGTATGTTTGCATTGACTGATTTTTCATGGAAATATTGTGTAACTCATTTTTGAGTTGAATCACTTTCGAACGGCAAGAAGATTGAAACCGTACTTGAAGCGCATGCCAGATTTCATGTGTCGCTTCAAGATGCATCACATAGGGTAGGATTGGAGCTGAGATAGTTGAACAGAGCGCTGCCGCCAAGTTTTGATCGGTAATTAGCGAACTGTTGATGTCTGCATATTCAGATTCTTGATTTCTTGTAGAGCTTGCGTCTGAGGATGGAGGATCCAAGAATCTGGCAAAGCCATTTGCCTTGAAAACTTTGAGAATTTGATTTCGCCAAATTGGATATGTTTCCAGCGAGAGTTGATGGGGAACTAACGTTTTGAGATTAGAGACGATAAATTTAAACTAGGGGTATATCTGTGAGGAATCGGTGAGTGCACCTGTGCTGCCGGAGGCGGCGGAAGATGCAGAAGCAGCGGAGGCCATGGGTTGATGTCCAGAAATTCAACCCGCTATTGATACCATGTTGAAACTTAGAGAAAGAAGATTGCAGGGAAGAAGAAAGAGGAAGAACGGTTTCTTGTTTTGAGAAACAGAGAATACTTTTATTATCTTTTCATATTGATTACAGAGTGAGTCGTTGTATATATAGACATAAGTAAATACAATTGCTGACGTGTTATATTCCTATTGGATTACAGAAATAATTTTTGATTTATTATTTCTCTTTATATTTGGTTCATCATTCTCTAACAATAATACATCTACACAATGAATTTAATTATATTGGGGGCAATTGCATTTTGACCACAGTATTTAACATTTTTAGGGGGGGCAATTTGCTTAAAGCCCTTGTAATAAATACTAAAAATAATCTAAATAAGAGCATTAAAAAAAAATTTTTTTGAGGGGGGCAATTGCCCCCCCTACCCATAGAGGCGTTCCGCCAGGTCGAATCCCGCCAGGGGGCGCTGCCCCCTTGGACCCCCGACATATATGTGAACACTTATATGTTTGCCCCCCTAAAAATTATGGCTGGTTCCGCCCCTGCTCTAAGGAGACTCTCTAACATTATCTGTCACTCGAGCGACTATAACCTTTTCATGTTCTATCTATAAATATAAAATCAGTCATCCAACGGTCTCTTAAAAGTCAATATTCTTTATCTAATAAAGAATTCCAATCCTTCCAACCAAAGTAATCCAAAGACAGAACACAACTACATCCTGCAATTCCTTAGAAATAACAAAACACATCGTAGAGTTTGACAAATCAAAAACCTTTATAAATTTCAACCTTCAAATTTAATTCTCAGCCGGCCCGACATTTAAATTCCACCAACTAATCACACACCTCGTCGCTCGTCACTCGTCACCACCTATAAAACCATCATCACCACCGCCACCATCACCACCACCACTCTCCCACTTCTCACCGCCCCTCCATCTCTCCCATGGCTATTTCGCTCCTCTTTCTCACCTCCACCACCATCCTCTCCATCTCCTTCCTCACCCTGCTCTTTCTCTTCCTCTTCCTCCGCCCTTCCAAATCCTCAAACCTCCCTCCCGGCCCCCCCTGCTTCCCCCTCCTCGGCAACCTCCTCCAGCTCGCCCTCTCCCGCAAACAACTCATTCACTACATCCCCGACCTCATTCCCCTCTACGGCCCTATCTTCACTCTCCGGTTCGGCTCCCAAACTCACATCTTCATCACCAACCCCGAACTCGCCCACGAAGCTCTGATCCAAAAAAGCCAACTTTTCGCCTCCCGCCCGGCCGAAACCCCCATCCGCAACATCTTCAGCTGCAACAAATTCACCGTCAATTCCGCTTTCTACGGTCCCGATTGGCGCACCTTACGCCGCAACATGGTCTCCAACATTCTCAGTCCCACCCGCCTCAAAACCTTCGATTCCCTCCGCCAAACCGCAATAAACCGATTCATCGATCACATCCGCGCTGAATCCGCTTCCAACAGCGAAATTTCGGTCCTCCGCTACACGCGCTTCGCTGTCTTCCACATTCTGATATCGATGTGCTTCGGCCTCAATCTCCACGATAACGAAATTAATAAGATCGACATTCTCATGAAAAAAGTCCTCGTCACCGCTAGTCCTCAAATGGACGACTTCTTACCTTTGATCAAACCGTTCTTCGCCAAGAAGCGCGCGGAGGCAATCAAAGTTCGAAAAGAGCAGATCGACGCCATTGTCCCCTTAATCAACAAACGCCGCGGGATTCTTGAAAACCCTGCGGCCTATCCCGACGCCATTAACTTCTCATATCTCGATTCATTGCTCGATCTCCAGGTCAGAAACTCCGCCCCGCCCACCGACGCCGAGCTGGTGACTCTCTGCTCGGAGTTTCTGAACGGGGGAACTGACACCACCGCCACTGCGATCGAGTGGGGAATCGCGGAGCTGATCGACAAGCCATCGATTCAGTCAAGAATATACGAAGAGATAGCTGCGGTGGTTGGGAAAGATGCGCGGGTAATAAACGAGAATGATACGGAAGGAATGGTTTACCTTCAGGCGTTTGTGAAGGAGCTGTTGAGGAAACACCCGCCGGCGTATTTCACGTTAACGCACGCGGCGGTGGAGGATGGGAAGTTGGGGGGTTACGATGTGCCGAAAGATGCTAATTTGGAGATATATCTTCCAGCGATAGCGCAGGATCCGAGGCTGTGGAAGGACGCCGGGGAGTTTAAGCCGGAGAGGTTCTTGACGGGAGGGGAGAGTGCGGATATGACAGGGGTGAAGGAGATAAAGATGATACCTTTTGGGGCGGGGAGGAGAGTTTGTCCGGGAATGGGGATGGGGATGATGCATATAACGCTTCTGCTGGCGAGGATGGTTCAGGAGTTTGAGTGGCGGGATCCGGCGGCGGAGAAGCTTAATTTCGGAAGCAAGTTTTTGTTCACTGTAGTCATGGAGCGGCCGCTGAGGGCCATAGCGGTGCCTAGGAAGTAGTGCTTGTGGACTCCTCAATATACTTAAAATAGTTTATATTATATTTATTTTAATATTTTTTTAGTCAGATTATTCATTATTCTGATATTATTTTTTTATATTATATTATTTATGAAATGTTATAAGGTTTTTTTTTTTTTAATTATGATATTGTGGGTGAAAAAAAAAAAAGGACAGATGATTGTTCAAATAAGATAATTTATATTAATATGTGGGTGGATTTACTTAAGAGTTCTTTTTATATTTATTTATATAATTATCTAAGAATATAACGATTATGTGGTATTTATATTTTGTAAATCTTCTAAAATATAATATTGATATTCTTCTTGTGTTCAATCAAACTATCACTCGATATATTTCTAAAAAATTCACTTGAGCAAGATGAATATCGAGGTAATATTTGAATGAGAAATTTTAAGAATTAAATTCAAGATCATCCAAGCTATGTTTTGCATAAACTTATTGTTTAATTGAACGTCTTGACAAGATGAATCTAAAAATATCAAAAATAATCTAATCTGAGTCCAAATGAATTTCAATCAACCACTTGAAATATATATGTTGAAACTTCAGGACTTTAATTAGAGGACAACATAATTTTTAGATTTCGTATGTTAATAGTCAAATCAAGCATCTTGACGAAACAAATCAAGTGAGCTCAAAATTGTCTAATTCTAACATCATTAACACATTTAAATGCTAAAAAATATATATTTTCATGATCAAGTAGATTAATAAGGGTCATTCCATGGATTTTTTTTAGTTAAATTTATCAAAACACCACCCTCAAAAAGCTATAAATAGAGTTTCATTTTCTACATGAGAGTGATTCAGGAGTTCATGGATTCGAAGGACTCTATTGCCTTCTCCGATAATCACCATCAAAGGCCATTATATGACTTCCACCATTCAATTATTATCCTCTGTATAGAAACATCTAATTATATCATTTGACATTCGTTGTTCAATCATGAGAACATGACCTTCGTTATATTATTATTGCTTGACTGACATTGTATAATCACTTTCACCTATCATCACTTCTTCTGTAATCTCTATAATTAGAGTTAGACAATTCTACTTAATTATGTAATCCTACATTTTTCAATTACAAGGAAGAGCAACATCTTGGATCTTTAATTATATAATGGACTATTTTAAGTGGGCCATGCTATGTTGTTTTTCCCCTTTTCGATTTGTCCTATAAAAAATTCAAATGTCTTTTACAACTGATATTTGTGTATGCTTGTTTTTTTTGTATAAAATCAACATATCACACTCTATATAATTATAAATTTTTTAGTAAGTAACAACTATTATTTTCTTTTCTTTTCAACTTCAAATTCACCAAATGCCCAATTGAGGATCAAAACTAGTTCTGATACCAAAATGTTGGCCAAATTCAATTTCATGGCAAAAAAAAAAAAGAAGAAAAAATAAATAAAATGGTAGAGGAGTAATTTATGCACAGTTGGGAAAATACCTAACAATTGTGTTACATGGTCAGCATATCATATGCTCAAATCAATACAGTAAAATATTAAAACTGTGTACAAATATTATCCAGTGAGTCTATATCAATATTATATCGATATCTTAATTATATGGTTAGTATATCATGTGCCCAGTATGTTACATGCTTAGCATCATTAATCAATATAGTAAATCAATAACAATAATAATGGATCAGTAGTAGTATTAGCAATAATTCAGTAACAATATCAATATATGTTTTGGTACCAGTAAATTTAGTGGCAGTAACAGTAAATAAATGCTATAATAATAATTTGTACAATAAAAATGAATCTATAACATGCATTTCATTAATCACGCTAAACAAATAAGAAGTCTTGACTATCATGATATTTTTCAGTATTAATATCATTAAAAATCATTGGCTCAGTAAACAAAGTCATCGCTCTTTGCCCGTTGACATGATAATAACTTTTTATAACTCTCAATCGTTGCTCTAAAATTGTTGTATTATTGTATCATATAACATCAAACTATAATATTGAAAGAAAAACCCATCAGCCTACCATCATATGCAGGTCAACCAATCTTCAATCAATGGGTCAACCAGTCTTTACTTATCTTTTACACATATTCCAATAAAAACAATAATGACCAACTATTACCCATTCACATAACATTATTCATTCTCAATGCTTGAATAAAATACATACTAAGTAAAAATGCACTGTTTCAAAACACAACCAAATTATCAAAGATTGTGTAAAACATAATTTCAAGATTTGAATCATATTATAAAACTATTTTTCAGAGTTCTAATTATTTTTTATTAAATAAAAATCACACAAATTCTAAAATACTCATTATAAAATTTTTTACAAAAAACTAAAAAAGTTCAAAATATCGATCTCAATAATATATTAAAAGTTACACATTGCAAAGTTATCCATATTTTTTTTATTAAAAAATAAAAATTTAATAGGAGAAATATAAAAAATATCGAATTTTTGAAAATAGAGATAGGCATAATGTGAACACCTTGATCCGAACTTTTATTTTATCCAGTGAACGTACGCTCCTCTACGTTCGGTTTTAGGCCAAAACAGCGCAATACCGAGTACCGAGTTGTACCGAGTACCGAGTTGTACCGAGTTTTTTAAAAAAACTCGGTATTGCGCTGTTTTGGCCTAAAACCGAACGTAGAGGAGCGTACGTTCAATACCGAGTTTTTTTAAAAAACTCGGTACAACTCGGTACTCGGTACTCGGTATTGCGCTGTTTTGGCCTAAAACCGAACGTAGAGGAGCGTATGTTCATTGGATGTAATAAAAGTTCCCTTGATCCAGACAATATTTCCAACTAGTCTGCCTGTTGAAAATGACTCGAAGCAGCTCAAATTATAGTTTCTCTCTTTGTAAAAACCCTCTCCCTCTCTCTACTTTGAACATAATAATGAATTTAAAATATATAAAAATTATGGCTGCAAACAAACCGAACCAACCCGAGTATGTGCGTGTTCATGTTTAAGGTCGTTTATTATCAACTTGTTCAAGTTTGGTTCGAGTTTGATTCGAGATTTTTGTTTGGTTTCAAGTTTGGTTTATTTAAATTAATGATGTTCATGTTTGGTTTCATGTTCAGTTCATTTTGTGCTTCTCAAGTTTTAAACAAACAAGCATTATCAAGCTGAACTCTACTTCTACATGTACATTAACTTAAGAAACAAGCCTTATCGAGCATTCTAACAAATAATTACATTGAGACTGTTCGTGAACATATATAACAAAAATTTTTAAACTATCAAATAAGCTCGTTCACAAACATATCTAATGAGTATTCTAGATCTATCAAATGAGCCCGTTCATAAACATATATAATTAGTGATTTCGAGTCACCAAATGAGCTCATTCACGAATAAACTATCTATGATTCATCTTATATTTGTTCAAAGAGCGGGTTGTTTTTTATTTTAGGCGGTTGTAAAAACTGGACCGAATAACGAACCAGAAGAAGGAGAGGTTCATGGTTTGACCGGTCGAACAAGGGTTGAACCGGATGATGTAATAAATAATAATATCATTAAAAAAATTAATAAAATTAACATAATAATGAAATATAATAATCATATACTTTAATATAAATTATTATTAATTTATATTACATATTTAGATATAAATTATGTAAAAACTCACAATAACAATTAATTGTTATAATATATAATTAAATATAAAAAAATTAAATAGATAAAAAAAAAATATTATTAACTACAAAAGTAAATTTCCCAAAAAAAATTCATATTATAAAAATAAATTTTTTATAATATATAATCAAATATATAAAAAATAAATGGATAAAAAATAAAAATTAAATATTATCAACTAAAAAATAAATATTATTCATATTATTAAAAAAATTTAAAAACCATAAAAAAAGATGTTTTGGTTTGTATAGTGTATACATGAAATCAAAGATAACTTTTTGCTTTGTATGGCTTTCCCACATCACTTCTGTTGTTTTGTTTTATATAATTGTATAGTTTTTTGCTTTTACTCATAGTAGGAGTTCATTTGGAGTAATGGAGCTATATGAGAATTAATGTTGGAAGTAATATTTAATTATGATCTTAAATCTTTATTTAAGAGATTTATATATAATATTTATATTACTTGATTAAGTTTAGCATTTATTTTAAGCCGATCAGTTTTATAAAACCAGTTCCCATTGAACTAGTTCTGGCTGGTTTGGTGCCCAGTCAGTTTTCAAGGCTGAACCGAGCCGGCCTTAATACCGGTTTACAGTTGAATCGATCGGTCTTATATATATATATATATATATATATATATATATATATATATATATATATATATATATATATATATATATATATATATATATATATATATATATATATATATATATATATATATATATATATATATATATATATATATATATAAACTCAAATTTAATTCTAATTGAGCTTCTTAGTCGAACTCTAATCGAACTTGTTCACGGGTGTTAAATGATACTATTCATGAATATAAACGAACCAAACCCCAAGTTGTTTAAGCTTGTTTATTTTCGAGTCAAGCCACAAGTAACTCGTCAAATGCTTGATTCATTTGCAGCCCAAATAAAAATGGAGATAATAGCCTGATGCTACTACACTACCACCTAGAATACAACACAAGTTTATTTTCCAAATACAAGACTTGGCATACTCTGAACTCATGATTATTGGCCTTGTTTAGGTCCCATCTTTGCTCAAGCCTATCTATTTTAGACTCCGTTTTGAGTTTCTTTTCTCAAAGATAAATCTTGATCAAGTTTCTTTCTCAAAGATAAATTGGGTGGATTTACTTAAGAGTTCTTTTTATATTTATTTATATAATTATCTAAGAATATAACGATTATGTGGTATTTATATTTTGTAAAATTTTCTAAAATATAATATTGATATTCTTCTTGTGTTCAATCAAACTATCACTTGATATATTTCTAAAAAAATCACTTGAGCAAGATGAATATCGATGTAATATTTGAATGAGAAATTTTAAGAATTAAATTCAAGATCATCCAAGCTATGTTTTGCATAAACTTATAGTTTAATTGAACGTCTTGACAAGATGAATCTAAAAATATAAAAAATAATCTAATCTGAGTCCAAATGAATTTCAATCAACCACTTGAAATATATATGTAGGAAACTTCAGGACTTTAATTAGAGGACAAAATAATTTTTAGATTTCGTATGTTAATAGTCAAATCAAGCATCTTGACGAAACAAATCAAGTGAGCTCAAAATTGTCTAATTCTAACATCATTAACACATTTAAATGCTAAAAAATATATATTTTCATGATCAAGTAGATTAATAAGGGTCATTCCATGGATTTTTTTTTAGTTAAATTTATCGAAACACCACCCTCAAAAAGCTATAAATAGAGTTTCATTTTCTACATGAGAGTGATTCAGGAGTTCATGGTTTCGAAGGACTCTATTGCCTTCTCCGATAATCACCATCAAAGGCCATTATATGACTTCCACCATTCAATTATTATCCTCTGAATAGAAACATCTAATTATATCATTTGACATTCGTTGTTCAATCATGAGAACATGACCTTCGTTATATTATAATTGCTTGACTGACATTGTATAATCACTTTCACGTATCATCACTTCTTATGTAATATCTATAATTAGAGTTAGACAATTCTACTTAATTACGTAATCCCACATTTTTCAATTACAAGGAAGAGCAACATCTTGGATCTTTAATTATGTAATGGACTATTTTAAGTGGGCCATGCTATGTTGTTTTTCCCCTTTTCGATTTGTCATATAAAAAATTCTAATGTCTTTTACAACTGTTATTTGTGTATGCTTGTTTTTTTGTGTATAAAATTAAAATATCACACTCTCTATATAATTATAAATTTTTTAGCACGCAACAACTATTATTTTCTTTTCTTTTCAACTTCAAAATTCCCAAATGCCCAATTGAGGATCAAAGACTAGTTCTGATACCAAAATATTGGCCAAATTCATCGCCAAAAAAGGAAGAAAAAATAAATAAAATGGTAGAGGTGCAATTTATGCACAGTTGGGAAAATACCTAGCAATTGCGCGGCTTGGCTTAGTTCAGCCCTAGTAACTGTAATATAATCGATTCATTTTGTAGTGAAACCACCTGATCAAAGAGACTTAGTCACAACAGTTATCTAGCAACACCATTTGGTGATAAAATCAATAGGTTAAAGTATATGCGTCACATCCTTACTAGTGTGATATCTTTTATAGATTGATCATAGCAATACTCAATAGGGTATTGGTTCATTGTGAGCTTAAATTTATCTTAAACTTCTCACATTCGACAAACTGATGTTGATGGTGGATGGATTATTACTTTAAGTTTAGTGCAATCAATTTTGCTTAGATATTTTTAATAATGTGATTTTTTTTTGTATTTTTGACTTAATTTGAGCTAGAAATGAATTGCGTCGGGATTAGCCAGTAGTTTCAAAATGATACTACAACAGAAGAAAGGAAAAAAAGACAAGTGCTAACAAAGAAGCTAGAGTGACAACTGTCGACTTGGCCTTGGGAGGCCTCCTCTCAACTGCTTCTGAACTCTGTACAGCTTACTTAATCATCTGCTAGGTTTTCTCGGAGAGTGCTAGCTGCCACTCTCCCTCAGAACTGTGGAGTGATCTGCCACTACTGTCCTGACTGTAACTCTGACTGTCACTGCGGCTGGAACTGTAGCTAGGACTGTGGCTGGGACTAAAGATCATCTGAATTATCTGAGTAGCCTTGTCTAAAGGTTGTATCGAATCACTATCCTGGAGATGGATCTTCCCGGTGGCCATCTGAATCTGTAAGTGCATGACTGTGGCGTCCGTAGCTACTGATCTCGGAGATCCTCCTGCCTTGGGGTCTCCCTGCTAATCCTGGTCCTCGGGCTCTCTCTGCTCACCTGAGTGACCTCGACGGGTAGTCTCATAGATCTGGTGTACTGGTATGTCCTCCTCTGAATCATCTCCTTGTGTATCATCCTCTAAAAAGGCTCGACGGAGTGCCTCTATGTAGGGACTCATAGGGGAAGTGATCATATGAGTGCTGAGAACTAAAGGTGTCTCAACTCGGTCTGGTGATCTATCAAGAGTAGCTACTGCATCCACATCAGAAGTCATCGGGACCGCCTCAGACCCTGAAGGAACTACTACATCCATCTCTACTGCATCTGCTGGCTGAACTGCCTCTGCCAACTGCGCTATCTCAACTGACTGTACTGCATCAATAGGTCACACTGCCTCTACTAACTGAACTGACTCCACAGGGGTATCCGCCTGTCGTCGTCTCCAAACTCGCCTACCGCGGTGGGGCTCGGTACGGGTAGTCGGTTGCTGAAGGGCTACCATAACTGAACTGATCTACGGGTAGTCGGTAGTCCGACAGCAGGAGTAACTACCGGCAGTCTAACCACTGGAACTATATCTACTAGCTGCTGAGGTGTCTGTCATCTCTGCCAACTATAAAGCCTCCTCGTAGTCTGTCTCCGTAGCTGAAAAGTAGCATGAGAAATCTGTCGGAGTAACCTCTCCCGGCTGACAGGTCCTCTACCACGAGCTAGGCGGACGATGTTTCGAATCCTCTAAGTGAGGGTTTGAACACCAGCTTCCTTGGGGACCCTAGCCCGGGGCAAAGTAGTGGTATCAGGAGAAGCCGCCGCAATGTGGGCAACGTCCTCCTCATCCTTACTGCGTGTCAGTGGAGAGAAGCATCCTTCCTGGATTGCCTCTATCTCAGGACCTACTATCACCTCTGGGGTGGGTACTGCTGCGATCGGTCATGGTCTTCGCTGCCTGAGAGCCACTGCCCTATGAACTAGCTCCTGGTGAGCTATCGCATCTGCCATCCACTACCTCTCGCAAGAATATTAAGTGGCAGACAACTATGCCTTTCTGCATGTGACGTCCTTTGAACTTTAATGTCGCTAATTCATTAGAAGTTAGGGAAGCTTGCCAGCAAAAGAAGAAAAATATTCAATAAAGCTTTATTATTAATATTAATATTAATATTTACTTGCTTGATGTTACATTGAAGGCTTGAGCTTGTGGTTGCCAAATAAAAAACAACTTAATTGTGATGAGGTTTTATACTTAGGGGAATCAAACTCATCCAAAATATCGATTTGAATATGTTAAGAAAAAATCACTAATGAAGCACAAGGACTCATTATCATGACCCATAATGTTAGCAGTAGGCAATTCTTTGCTTTGTTGGCCTCCTTTTCCAAATCAAATTTATAATCTTCATAATCTCATTTTTGATGCATTTTAGAGCTTTTGAAGTTTAAAATGATAACTATTTTGTATGCCAAAGTTGCAATATTTTTGGAGGATAAATCAGATTTGTTTGATGATTATTTTCCATATAATTGATGAAAAAAAAGGTTAATGAAACTTTAGAATCAACCAGAGCATCAATATGACAGGATCTATCTCCCGTTTATCTGATAAATGTCCAGTAGTTTGTTCGAAGGTCTATGAACTTACATGATTATAGGAAGAAGTTAGAGCACCAAATTCGTCATCTCTAATTGGTGAAGTTATCGGTGCACGTCTTGTTTCTTCTAAGGGGAGTCTTACATACACTAAAGTGTCTTGGAGAGCACACTCCAACCTTTTGGTTTGCAAGACAAAGACATATATTTTCGGATGATTTGAGCTTTGACTTCCGAAAATAGCGAGTAAACTAATGTGGCACCAAAAAATCATCTTAATTAGGCACGACAACTTCCAATATTAAATTTGCGATCATCCAAACACAAATTTCAACAAACATATAGTCAAATTGAACATCTTAATGACACAAATCCAATAACACCAAAATTAGTTCAATCCGAGCCCAAATGGGTCCAACTCAAGGGACAAAACTTATTTGGAAGTTTCAATGTATAAATTGGATGACCAAATGATATCCAAATATAGCATGCTTATAATTGAATCGAGCAGTTTGACGAGGCGAATCCAACAAGTCTAAGATCACTTAATTCTGACATCATTTGGAAACATAAATGTTTAACAATTGTTTTATGATCAAGGAGATCAATATGAGCCATTCGATTGAACACTCCGATTTTGTCATTGATTATCTTTATATTTATAGGGCATGCCACTCTTAAAAATCTATAAATAGACCCCCATATCCCACATGAAAGGGATCTTGGAGCCTAGACCTTTAGTTGGAGATTAAAGAGAGCTCTAAGGCTTCATGGATCTAGAGCTCCACCCAAGAACCACCGCCGAGAACCTCCTTCGACAATTGGAAGACCATCACTCGACCGCCAACCTTCGTTGAACAACCGCCCGACCATCATCGTACCATCTCCAGGTCATCATTGAAACACTGTCTGACGATCATCAAACCACCACCCAGCTACTGGACATCGCTAGACATCCAATTGGTTGTCGCCCATTGCTAGACATCTACTCGACTGTCAACCGGTGCCAGACTTTCGTTTGACCATCGTCAGACCCCCACCTAGCCACCGACCATCACCTGACATCCACTTGGCCACCGATCACAATTAAACTTATGCCCGACCGTCGTCAGACAACCACCTGATAGCTTACCGTTGTCAGACTTCCACTAGGCCACCGATCACTGCTTGACCTTCGTCTGCGACATACCATCGTTGGACCTCCTCTGCTCGGCTGCCATCGATACACCCCTCCAAACCTTGTCACCTCTTAATGACGGTCCTTCTGACCCCCTTCGCCCGCTGACTGCAGTCCCTGCGACTTCCATCGCCCGCCGACTATGACTCTTCTGACAATCGTTTCTTGTCAATCGCTATCCCTTCAACCACCATTGCCTACTGACTACGGTCCCTCAGAATATCGTTGCCTGCTCGACTACGGCTCATTTGAACATTATTGCTCACCAACCACAGTCCCTCCGACAACCATCATTTGCTGACTAAGGTCCGTACGATGACTGTCGCCCGCCAACTAAGGTCTGTCCAACCACTATCACCCGCAAACTAACTCCAACCACCGTCGTATATCGACTATGATCTACGATCCCTCTAACCATTGTCACCAAACTACAATCTTGTCAGCCAAATGAGCAGGCCCACACTCACTTGAAAATGACTCTCATCACATTCACATTTTGTTCATCATTGTACACATATTTTGATGTATCATTAAATAGAATATAATCAAAACTCAATTCAGAAATTATAAAAATATCTCAATTGTAGTCAACAAAAATCGAAAATTCACATTTATAGAATATAATTAAATTACTAGGGACTATGTAAAATATTATTTTAAGACTTTAATCATATTATGCCATTATTTTTCATAGTCTGAATTATTGCCTATTTAATAAAAACCACAAAATTTAAAATCATCAAGGAAAATTTTTATGAAATATTAAAAAGGTGCATATATATAACATATATAAGGTGCTTGATAAAATTTTATTAAGACAAAATTATTATTATTTTTAATAAAAAATAATTTTATCATAAAAGTCTCATCATAAAATTTACTTCGTCTTCACTATTAGGGTTGTCAAAATCGGGTCACAGGCCGGGTTCGGGTCTAACCCGGAATTGACCCGGCACTTTTCAACCCAACCCGAAAACGACCCATTTTTGAAAACAGGTCAGTTCTTTGGACCCTAACCAGACCTGCTTCGGGTTTGAGTCAACCCGACCCGACCCGTAAGTCTGTCGCCGCAAGCCCTATTCACGCGAGTAATGCGACAAAGACCATGGCTAGCTGCTTGGTTAAAAAGAGAGAGCTTTGAGAGTGAGGTAGTTTTGACAGGTTAGAGAGGAAAGAAGCGGTGAGCGGTGTGGTCTAAAGAAGAGAAATGCGGCGATTGTGCGTCAAGTGGTGCGGTCATTATGGAGACGGTTAGATTAGTGGAATGAGATAGTGGAAAACATGAGAAAGAAAAATAAATAATTGTTTATGTGTGAGACGACAAAACGGGTTTTCGGGTTGACCCAAACCCGACCATGAATTCAAAATGGGTCGAAAAACAATACAAAAATCCGACCCGTTCTTAAAACGAGTAGATGTGAACTTGAAAAATTTTGATTAAATTTGAGTCGAATTTTCGAGTCGTGTCAATTTTCGGCACCTCTGCTCATCAATGAAATTGAGCATTATAGTATAAAAAAGACATTTATGATATTATGCTTATTGTAAATTTTTTTCTCTTATAAGATATCTTCTACAAATGAATGAATTGAATAGTCCTAATTAATGTCATTAAAGTCAAATGATTGATGACATTAAAATAAAATAAATTTAAGAGAATAGCATGTGCTCTACGTTACTAAGTGGCAGACAAGATACCTTTTGTGCTTGGGACGGCTTTTTTTATTGCTTTTTAAAACAGAGTTGTAGTACAAATTTTTTAATTTTTGTATTAAAACTTCGTTTTTCGTTTTCAAAAGCAATAAAAAAGCTGTCCTAAACAAAGCCTAAGTGGCAGATGACAGAGAAATGTCTTTCTGCATGTGGCGTCCTTTGGACATTAATGTCATTAAGCTGTTGAAATTCAATTAATAGTTTGGAGAATTTTTTTTTTTTTGCGTGATCCCCACTCCTTACTTAAACCTACTAATCAATCATAATATGATATGTAGGCATATTCTTCTCTTATAATCTTAGAAGAGCGTAGATTTAATTGTTATGACTTAATTTGCATTCATAATAACCCCTGGTTAGGCCGTCTCCAGCCATACTGCAAACGGCTGTTTGCCGTGCTGCCATCCTCCCAACCGAGCGTCAAAACTGTCGGCATTCAATTGCTGATGAACAGTGCGACGCCAATAATGGCGTCGCACTGTTTATACGCCATTTTTTTTAATATATAATTGATTTTTAATTTTAAATGTTTAAATATAAATTTATATTATAAATAATTAAAAAAATAATAATTTAGAAATAAATTATTTTTCAAAAATTAAAATATTTTTTATGGAATTACTTTTTTAAAGATAAACATTAACATAAAAATTACAATAATTTTCATATCATACATATTTAATAAAAGACTATCGAGAAAAGAAACATAATTTTTATAATTATAATAGATTTAAAATTGATAAATATAAATATTCGATTAAAAAAAATTAAAATAAAATAAGAAAAAGAATATGCTAGGAATATTCATTTTTTATGTTAGAAAATAAAGTTCGGTTGGAGTCAAGTTACTGCATTTTAGAGTGAAAAATGAGTTTTTCAGTTGGAGATAGCCCTTACCACCACAATGCAACTCTCATTTAAAAAACTAAGCAATGAGAAAGCAAACAAAATGTTTTAAATCCATGGCAATTTAAAAAAAAAAAAAGAAGGTTTTCTATAATGATTTTTTAATAAAATATTTTTTTTTCAAAAAAAAAAAAAAAAATTTAAAGACTGATTTAGAAAGTAGTTAACTAATGATTATTCGACAGTTTAAGCTTTATTTAACACGAACAATTATTACGTCCTCCGACCGAATGCAGAGGAGCATTTGGTCGTAGGCAAAAAAAACTCGGTACCGTGGTGTACCGAGTTTTTTGAAAAACTCGGTACACCTCGGTACCGCCTTTTTTTTTGCCTACGACCGAATGCGTCGACCGAACAAAATAAAAGTTCATTTAACACAGCGTTTTTACTATTTTTTTAAATAATGTTTTCAGTATAAGAATTTTTTTTAAATGATTTTTTTTTTCCACAAAACTGTCCGAATGAAACCTTAGTGTGCATTTGCTTGACTTGACCTTAAGTTTTATCGTTTTATGCGACGCCACAATTGACCTTTTCCGCGCTGTTGACGTCTCCACTAAGCTGTCGGATTTTAAAGTAACGGTTGATATGAAGGATGAAAGGATTTCCTTATCATAAACAAGAGTCGTGAGCCAGTAGACTATCTAAGCTTCATCTCTTCCACTCTCCTTCTTATTTTTTTTCTTACTGTTCAGTTGTTCTGCCCTACATCGATCGTCGTTGCCATGGCGGAAATGTCTCTTGATCCAATTTTGGAGAAGATCATAAGCTTTTGCTTCCGTTACGTGGAAGATCAAGTCAGATGGAAGAGACGCACGAAGGAGGAGCTGCGAAGGCTGCGAGAGAAGTACCCCAAGATCCAAGCTGTCGTCCACTTTGCTTCCAGCCAAGAGCAGATCACAGAGAAAAATCCGGCTCTTAAAGAATGGCTATGGCAGCTACAAGATGCCATTGATGATGCAGATGACGTGGTTGATGAGCTGAAGTACATGGAACTTGAAAAACAGCTGACCAAAAACAAGAAGCTGAGAAGGGTGCGTTCCATCATGAAATCCATGAAGAAAAAACTAGTCAAAATTGGCAACCGAGTTATCAAAAGAGATCCCAACTTCAAGCGACTGGAGGAGGCTGTGCAGAAACTTGATGAAGTTTCGGCTTATGTTACTAATTTCCTTAAACTTTTTGAAGGCTCGAAGCAGGAACAGGAGCAGGAGGTTGATTTCTACAGAACACGTGAAACAGGATATTTGCCTAAAAATGATCTCATCGGGCGGCGCAAGGATAAGGAGTTTGTTATGCAGTGGTTGAGGAAGCCATCAAATGAGTCTCGGACAACTTGGTACAGAAACATATCTATTCTATCTATCGTGGGACATGGTGGTATGGGAAAGACAACTCTCTTGCAGCATGTTTATGAAGATGAAATGACAAAACAATTTGATCTTAAAATGTGGGTTTGTGTTTCCAACAACTTTGATGCTAAAAAAGTCATTGCAGATATGTTGGAATGTCTTAAGAAGGAGAGGCCTCGTTTGGAGACACTTGGACCACTTCAAGGGGTTCTTAAGGAGGAGCTGATGTCCAAAAAGTTCTTGCTTGTGCTGGATGATATTTGGGTGAAGGATGAGGAGAAGGATAAAAGCAAATGGGAAGATGTGCTCGCCCCTCTAGTTTCTGGGGGTTTTGGTAGTAAGATTCTGGTAACAACTCGAACGGACTCGGTAGCACTGATTTTTGCAGAGATAATTCAAAAGGAGGTGGAAAAAGTTAAATTAGAGGGCCTAGATGAAGATGAGTGTTTGCAGCTCCTCAACTCTCATGCATTTGCTGGTGTAGAGAATCCCCCTGATGATTATAAAAAATTAAGAGCCATTGCCGAAGAGATAGTTAAAAAGCTTTTAGGATCTCCATTGGCTGCTAAAGTCATTGGTGGTGTTCTGAAGAACAACTTGGATGAAAGGCATTGGAGGACAGTTCTAGAAAGCAATTTATTGGATCAGAATTCCATCAATTCCATCTTAAGACTGAGCTATATAGTTCTGCCAAATCATCTACAAAATTGTTTTGCATTTTGTTGTATGTTCCCACAAGATCATACGTATTATAAAGATGATATAGTCCGAATGTGGATTGCATTGGGTTTCATTCAGCCGTTTCAAGGAATTATTATGGAGGATATCGGAGAAAGGTATTTTAATGTTTTAGTAAAAAAAAATTTAATTGACAAGGTCGGAGATGACTACAAGATGCATAATTTAATACATGAGTCAGCATCTAAATTATTTGCACAAAAATGCGGTAAACTTGTGGTTGATGAAGAGTCACCTCTCAATCAGATTTCTGAGACTATTCGACACTTGTCTGTTCAAACTACAAATCTAGACATCTTAAGAAAGATTGAGAAGTTTAAACATTTGCATTCTCTTTTGTTGTTCTACGAAGATTCTAATCAGGATCTTGGCAGTGCACTTACGGAAATATTCAAAGCATCAAGATGCATGCGCTTATTATACATACGTACTGATCATAAATTGGAAATGATACCTGAGGAGATTATATATTTGAAACATCTTCGATATTTGAAGATAGAAAGAGTTAAATCATTTCGTTTCAATAGACTACCAAGATCTCTAAGTAATCTCTATCACTTGCTATACATAATTTATGGTGGCCCAGGGCTACTAATCCAACCTGAAGATCATGATTTCTTATCAAGTGAAATTAATAACCTTTCTAACTTGCGTTACTTGGAATTGCCCGTGGGTTCTTATTTTGTGATATGTGGGATTGGGAAGCTAAAGTATCTTCAAGAACTGAATATGTTTGAAGTTAGAGATGTGAGTGGTTATAGAATTGGGGAGCTGGAGAATATGAATGATCTTTGCAAATTAGAAATAAATTGCCTTCAAAATGTTAAGGATGCTGAGGAGGCTTGTAGTGCCAAATTATGTGAAAAGAGGAGGCTCACAAATTTGGACTTACGTTGGAGTGACACTGATTCGAGGAACATCAATTTAGATGAGTACGTGCTCGACAACCTTCAGCCACCAAAAGGTCTAAGGAATTTGAGCGTACGGAGTTACAGGGGTGCAAGGTCTGCAAAATGGATGAACAATATCAATTCGATCTTCAATCTAGAGAAAATCGAGTTGCGAGATTGCTTGGAGTGGGAAACTCTTCCTCCTTTCGGACAACTTCCCTTCCTCAAGTCACTGAAACTTTCTGGCATGCCGAAAGTAAAATGGCTCGAAAGTAAATTTAATGGGAATGATAAATACCGTGCTTTTCCATTGCTAGAGGAGTTATATATTTACGGATTAGAAGCATTAGAGGATTGGTTTGAGGCAGGAGTAGCTGCTGAAGACGGATTTTTGTTTCCTTGCTTAACTGATCTGGTGCTGTATAACTGCCCGAAGTTGAAAGAGTTGCCCTCTTTGCCTTCTAAGCTCAAGAGCTTGATGATAGGTAGAATTGGGTGGACAACTTTAAATTTTCGAAGCAATTCAAATCCTATTCCCCTTGAAACATTATATGTCGCTGAATGTCCAAACATTATATCTCTTCCTCTGGCTGATGAAATAGCAAGACTTGCAGCACTAAGAAAGTTGAAAATTGAAGAGTGCCCCAATCTGATCTCTCTCGGAGAAATGCAAACCAGTAATAATTGCCATCTCATGCTCAGCGATCTTAGCATAAGTGATCCATTGGTGTTGCTAATGGAGCCATTGAGAAGTATCGCCTCCTTAAAAAAGCTGACTATTGAGAATAATGATGAGCTGGGTTCATTTCCAAATGAGGTGGAGCAGTTGTTTCTGAAAGATAGGTCATCTCTTTGTGAGCTGGAATTCCTATTTCTGAAATCCTTAGAGTCTCTCCCTTCCTCCTTGGAAAGCTTATCTTCACTTCAGAGCCTATGTATTTTTGAAGTTCCTATGCTTCGGGAATTACCGAACCTTCCTCCCAATTTAGAATTTCTATCAATAATTTGTGGGGAATGTCATCCAGAGTTTAAGGAGCGCTATCGAGAGGATGGAGGCTCCGATAGGCACAAGATTGCTCACATTCCTCATATGGATATTCGTGCCGGATAATAGGTACAAGTACCTTGAAGAATGTAATCTCCGCGTGAACCAGTTTGTATCACTTAATGGATGTACTCAATTTTATTTATGTATCATTTGATGATCCTTTTATTTATACTAGTAAATAAAAGGAGGCAGAGCTGATATAGGAGACTCCATTAATGGGAGCTTGCTTTCCTCATAGTTTAAGTTTTCATTGCTGAAGAGAGATTGGTAGTCATAGCTCATTGGTAATTCTCTATGTTTTGTTCAATGGGATAAGAAAAGAGTGGTAGAGAGTTCAAGAAGCTGTCAATGGATTCAAATCCTGTGTTCGAGGGAGCTGATTGGAGGAATTGCCCATCTGAATTAGTTTCTTCTTCAAGTGTGTGTTCTAATAATTCTTGATCTCATTATCATTACTGTCCGAAAGATGAGTTGCTATAGCTGATCACCTGGAAAGAAATGAAGAGAATGTTTCATTAATCTGAGAATAAATTTCTGCTATGTAGCTATATGTTTCCAATTCACCATGTGCCCATTTGGTTGGTAGAAGTTAGAAATCATTGTCATTTTACTTTATCTCAACTCTTTGGAGTCGAGTTTATAAATTCTTGTTTTACACTTTTGCTGTGAGTGTTATCTTAAGTTATAAACTTATTATTTACAGATATTTTTAAAAAAATGTATTAATATTATCTTGGTTGTGTTTTTTTTTCTTCCTAAGCCATTAACACTAACTTTATTCATACATCTATGAGTTGTATTTTCTAGTTTTCATTTTACGTACATGTCTATACCACTTAAGATTATTTTTAATCACCTAATCTCTAACAGATGCTACTTCAACAATTTATATAATATATTTATTTTTTCTTTCTAATTTCATGATACATCTAACTTAACATTCTCATTTCTATATGAACAACATAGATATCAAGTCTTAAAAAAAAAAAAATATCAAGTCTTTTAATTACTAAATGCTTAGATCTATAAAGCATAGTACGATCGATCTAATCATTATTTTATTAAATTTATCATTTATGCCTCCATAATATCCTTTTATTTTGTAACACTCTTGAGATGCTTCTCTATTTTTAATTACTCAATATTACTTCTGGAGATTTTATCCTCCCTTATTTTTTCATTCTTCCATATAATAGCTCTCATAAACTTGATCTTATCATGCATTCCTTTCACTTAAAAGGTAAATAAAAAAAAAAACTTAAAAATTTGACAAATTTAATAAGTTACGCAATTTAGTGGATGAAACTATAAATCATTATTGATTTTAAACCACACAAACACCTTTGAAATTCCTAACATTTAATGATTTCAATTTTACATAGAAAATGAATAAAAAAAGAAATCATCATGTTCTAATCATGTTTAATATATATCTACAAATAATAAAAGAAATGCTATGCGTGGAAAAGATTAGTTACTTGTTACCAAGGATAGAGGTGAAGGTTGCGGATGGTTTGTACCTCTTCAGACGAAAACTTGCCCCTCTTGATATATGGCCTCAAGTAGTTGGTCCATCTTAACCTATAGCTCTTCCCACATCTATTAAATCTTGTAAGTCAGCAATAACATGACTTCTTTATCAATGCTCATATTCATACAAAATGATTGATATTTTAAAGAGAAAGGGAGGGAGAAGACGATACCAACAAGCTTAGAAAGTGCTCTCCAATTACCATGGCCATGCTTTTGGATGTAATGATGTGAGCTCCAAAAATTTGTGCCCCAACTCCCATCGCCGATTGCAACTATTACTTTTTGCTTTTAGCGGGAGTTTTAACGGATTAAGTTCCGGGGGAAATTTTGGAAAGGCATATTATGATTGTAGATTAGACACACCCAGAGATTTTGCCCTCATTTTGCGAGGACTTTATGATCTCAGTTCTGGTTTCTTATAGGCGCAAGCCCCTATAGTTAATTACCCCTCCCAATCACGAGAGAGAACTTTCGATTAAGGCTAGTCGTCGGTGAATACATTATATCCGTGGATACAAGATATTCATCATATAGTAATAGCATGGGCTTTGTTTTGGATGTTTGAAAGCTTGATATTTAAAAATTAAAAATTTCACCATCTTATACTTGTAGTGGATGATGACCCCAATCAAGATCACATGGTTCCATCTTCTCGGGCCATTCTGTTCCCTGATCTACTTAGTCAAAAGAGGTAGTCGACCCAACCTGATAGAAGGATCCTTGTCAATAGCCATGGGTTGTGTCGTCCAAGGGTACCTTATAGACCTAAGGTAAATGTTTGTCTAAGAGGACAAATTTGAATCCTCCTTAGCTGACAGAAGGCATTGTGCCCTACCGATTATATCCTATTAATTTTTTACTCAATAATTTGATGTCATTGGGGAGCATACAAGTGCTAACTATGATCGTAATATAGTGGTGCCTTTCGGCGGCGAACCACCCAGTGTAAAGGGTCCCGATCATAACCGTTTACCTGCATTTCAATTTAACAATGAAGTCATAGGATTTGTGCCATTTGAAGGTGAAACTACCGGTTAGAGGACACATGTCACGTCCTTATTAACAAGAGATAGATTGAGAATGAATACTATTGATATTCTCAACTAAACATTAGCTCTTTGTGAGCTAAAATAGTTTTCAGAATTGTCCACCTCGGTAAAATTTTTGCAGATGATGGATAAGTGTTTGCTTTAAGTGTTTAATAATTTTATTTTAATTTTAAATATCTGAATTTCAATACTTTTGAAATTTATGGACATTTAGCGGTATTTTGAATGGTTGTTCTCACCATCAGTTAAGATAAATATTTAATACTGCCATCATCGGGGTGCTGTTGACCTCATTTTTGTATGAGGTCACTTTTAACTCCTTCCTGAGCTCTAGACCCTAGGATCTTCCTAGTTCCTAGCCTTTAGGTCCAGTCCAGATTTTAAACTCAATCCAAACCCAGAATCCTTAGGCTAAAGGCTTAGGTCCTAAAGCCCCTTCTAGGTGATTTTTCCATCACCTTGAAACCCAGCCAATTAACATCTGATTCAAGGTCTATCATAATGTCAACCTTCTAAATTTGAGCCCATTCTGAGGTCTCTAACCCCAAAAACTTGATTGAAATCCGAAGGCTGTAAAACCTTTAAATATTTATAGTATGTGCCACTGAACCTTTTGCCTAGTGGATTTTGACCTTGAAACTTTTTACAAAGCCTCCAATCACTTTCAAACCTTTGATCCTGACCCATTGAGCAGTAAAATGCATTTTGCTAAACCCATTTTGACCCCTAGTTGACCAGGGGGTCAAAATGACCAAAATACCCCTATGGGACTCAAATACCCATTTCAGCCCAAATGAACTCCAAATTGCTTGGAACCACTTCCAGCAAGTTTCAAATATCAAACCCAACCTGTTGGACCTAAACCCAAACCCTGAGCCAACCTGGTTGACCAAGTCAACCTAGGTTGACCAAACAGGCCCTTAAAGGTCAAAATAGGCATTTTGACTGAATTGACCTCCCTAGACCTGGGGACCACTTCCAATGGTCTCCAAATATCATTTTAAACCTGTCCAGCCCAGATTCACCTTTCAGGTCAACCAGGTTGACCCAGTCAACCTAGGTTGACCCATTAGCTCTTAAGGGGTCAAATGGGTCATATTGACCAATTTGAGCTCTTCAGCCCCTATCTCCTCTTCAAATCAATTTTTGGATAAGACTCAAGTGTCACTTGACATTTGGTCAACTCAACCCAACTTGAGTTGACCAAATCAACCCTCAATTCTTGGTCAAATTTTAATGACATTTGCTCCCATCTATTCTAAGCCCTGACTTTTATCCTTGACCCTTGACCAAGCCACCTTGAATGACCCTTTACCTCCCCAAATGCCATATCATCAATTTTGACCTAGTTGACTAGTCAAACCAAGTCAACAAAGCCTTAAATCCTTCGTTGAGATGGTCAAATCCTATCTTTTGACCTCAAACACATCTTCCTTAGGCTTGGGGGCTCTCCCATTTGCTGCTCCTGCTCCTCCTATGCCACCTCAGCACTCATTGACCAGTTGACTGGTCAAGGGAGTCAAAGCATTCTTAAAATCCCTTTTCATGTTCAAGCCCTATAAAATCCCTATCCCTTCCTATATCACATGCCTAACCCACCTTTTTAGCTTTATTTCTCTGATTAAGCTGCACCAAATGGCTGGCTTAAGAAATTTAGGCAATGGTCCCCCCAATTATCCCAAGTCCACCCAATAGGAGCAAGGCTTGTCCAGCCTTTGAGGCAGCCTTCCAACTGTTCCAGAGACATGTGACATTATCTGGGGAGCTGGTGAGTCGATCCTAGCCGTCCAAATTACTTAGGGACGTTTGAATAAGGAAAAATAAGCCCTAATGAGCCTCATTACAACCCTAACACTCTCTCACCATCTAGAGCTCCTCTAATCGAACTCTATGCTCTTTTGAGTTCTCTTGAGTCTCCCTCTCATTTCACCACTCAAACTCCGGCGGTCAAAGCTGTTCCCGGCGAGATTCCGGCGAGCTCAAGCCCAAATCCATCCAAGGATTATTCCAGGCGATCCGTGGCGTGTCGGAGCTTGGATTTAACTGGGAACTTAATCGTGGACAGTCTACAAGTTCAGAGTATTCAAAAGCGGTTCAAACCGTTCGAAAATCAAGGTGAAAATTGAAACCCTAGATCTAGGGGCACTAGTCTAAATAGCTTTTTGTAAAGCTCGTTTTAAGCCAAATAAAATATACCCCAAAAATTATGTTCAATGGTTTTATTTAAGTTTAAAATTTCAAAGTATTTCGTCCACTGTATCGAACGAACGGGCCAAAAAATGGATCCTAGTGCATCACTCGTAGTCTCCGGCAAGTGTACGTTTTATGGACCGTTGATCGCTCGATCAACGATCCAGATCGAGCCTTTCGATGCCCACGTCTGATCGTGTATCTATTTTGACATTCGGTTTTTGGTCCGGCGGCATCTGAACCCTCCATCTAGAGCCGCGAGATTGATTCCCTACCGTCCGATCTTTCTCATCCGAGATCAAACGACGGGATTTAATCTCTGTCGTTCGATCAAATCCTCCCAGATCCGACGGCTGCGGCGTGGCGCTGATGTGTTTAAGTGGAAAATGCGTGACATTGCCCGCGTTTGACACCTAGATGACCGCCGCCTTCCACCTGGCGTAGCCACATGCCGCCGCGTGTTAATCAGGAATTAAGTTTTTATATATGTATATATATAATAACAGAAACTTTAAAAAACCTTAATAAATAAAATATAAGTCCAAAAAACCTGTATAATATATCAAATTGCTCAGTTTTTTAAGACCTTTAATTTAAAAATAGAATCATTCAGAAATATTGTATATATTTTGAGTAATTTTAAATATTAACTACTTGATTATTATTTAATTAAAATAGATCTAAATATTTTCAAAATTTATAAGAAATTAATAATAGTAATAATATTTAATTATTTATTACCAGAAAATCAAAATGTAAATTTTAAATTGATATTAGTTAAATTATTTAATATACTTAAAGATTTTTTAAAGTATTAAATATTTCTAGTTTAATATTTAATTAAAGTTTTAAAATATTTAATAAAATTCAAAACCTTGTTTAAAAATATGTTCTATATATATATATTTTCTGAAATACATATATATGTAAATCTCCATTTAGAATAATTTGAGACATATTTGGTATATTTTAAGTAACTTCTAATTAATTAATCTTTTAAATATTTAATTAATAATTAATCTACATTAAATTAAAATAAAATTACTCTTATAATTTTAAATTCAGAAATGATCAAGTTCTAATTAAATTTAATTTAAGAATTGTTTTGAATTTGAGTCAATCCTAAATTACTTCAAATATTTTAATTAACATTAAAACTTTAGAAATTTATGTAAAATTAATTTTGAATTTGAAAAATATAAATAATATATCACCATTTTCAGAAAAATTAAGAATTTTAATTTAGAACTATTTTCAAATTTTGAAATTTAATTTATTTTAATTAATTTGAATCATTTGAATATTTAAATATTTAAATAATATTTAATCGAATATTATATTTAGTATTTTGAAACTTAAATTTTATTTTCCAATAACCTAAAAAAAAAGGGAATCAGTGGATCTCTCAACCATTCATAAATTATTTTTGATAATATTTTGAATTATTTTAGTTTAATATATATATATATATATATATATATATATATATATATATATATATATATATATATATATATATATATATATATATGTAAATTTTTAAATATATGTAGATTAAATGTTTGAATAAGAAATTTTTGGGGAATGATTAGTGAGTGATTATGTTCTAATCATTCACTAATAAAAAAAATTATTGTCTTAATCATTATTAGTCCTTGCATACTTAGGTTGTGCACACACCACCTAGTCTAGGCTCTCCTAGATTTAAGGACTTGTTTGATTATTGTTGTGTATTTATGTCATGCTTAGTCAAGGGTTAGTCAAAATTTCGATTCAAACATATTAAACTTAGTGTCACTAAGAACAACAATTAAGGACTTTGATTAGACAACTTAGAAAATGCATTGTGATAATGATACACCTCATTTGAATTTAAAACTTGAGCATTTCAAACATAGTGACACTCTCAGCCCATAGGAAATTTTTTACTGGTTTTAGATATTATTAAGTCTCATAATTAATTTTGCTAAGTTCAAGCCTTAATTAAGCATTAAAACCTTCTAGAAAATATAATAAATCCATTTTGAACCCAAAAATTATGTATAATACCTCTAACTGACCAGAATCAAACCCTTAATCAATGAAAATTAAAACCAACTTAATTTGACAGCAATTCTGTACTCAATCTATTTTTTTTTTAAATTAATATTTTATTAAATTAATTAATAAATAACTATTAAAAATCCTAAAAATTTCCCAAACACTTGGGAATTCCTCCTTAGGTCATTCCTAGCCTTTGGAGCTATTTTCAAGGAGTTGGGAACTTATTTGGAGCAAAACCACAAAAAGGGCTTTTAATTAAACAATTTCAATAATTCAATAAATACTTGAAACTTCAACAATTCATAACTAATTCAAGAAAAATTGAAATTGATCAAACTCACTTGAATTCAACTCTTAATAATGTCTAATATTTATTAAAAATATTAAAGTTTCAGAAATATGTCAAAATCAAAAAGTCAACAAATCGATCAACCTTAAGTCAAAATTAGACTAAAATTTCAAACCTTCATAATAAAATATGGAAAAATCCAATTTCAGCATACTTACTGTCTAACTGATTGCATTAAGCTATAGTATTTTAATAAAATAGAAAATTTTCAGAAAAAATTCTTAATCTAAAAGTCAAATTTTGACCCCTTAGTTGACATATCCGGATAACCTCCAAAATCTATTAACTACCCCAAATTCCAGAATTTTCATAATAGGCTGATAAAATCATTAACAAACTCTCAAAATCAGTAAACAAATCCCCTTAATATTAATCCACCTCTTTAATTTCAACCAACTTATATTAACTTAATCAACCCCGATTATTACTAGGTAACCCAGGCCTACGAGGCTATTAACTTAGCCCCGAGGAAGGTGAAATAAACTTTATGGCCTCGGTGAGAAACAAAGGTAGTAATCAATTAACCCTTAAAATATATTTAATTAAAATCCTTAATCTATTAATACTTAAACTTTAATCTAAATCCCCCTTTAAGCTTTAACCAACCCTGAATTTTAGGCAACTCTAATTAACTACCCAGCTTAGGATCTACCCAGCCACACGACCTTTTACACACACTTTAGATGGTTTGATAGGACAACCAACTCTAGATCTAGGTTAGGCCGGTGTTTACTTTACTACTGTGTGCCAGAATTTTTCGTAGTTTTCACTGCATGTTGTGGATGAAATTGCCTTGATGTGTCTGCTTATTTTTTTATGTACTCTATGGATGGTTGATGTGTGCGGCGACTAGATTACCCTTAGGATAGGAATGATTTGAATGTTCACACGGTTTTCTGCAAGTGGCTACGCTCATGTAGGGCAATACAAAGGGGGGCTAAGTTAATAAAAAAAATCAATTATTATAAATGCTTGCATAGGTGCTTTAGCTGCTAAAGCCCCCAAATAAAAAAAAGGGCGTGGCCAGTGTGTTTACTTTCTTTTCTGCACATATATAACTGCTTGGAAATAATTGCTTTTTATTTATTAACTGCTTAGAATAATCCTGCAGGTGAGTCTAGATTTTATTTTCATATAAACATAATTTGTGTAATTGTTAAGTGTTGTGAAAGTTAATTTTGAGTTGGGATACATAGATCCAAAGTTATTGTCAGCGCTGGCGGCCTGTTGCTGTTGTTACTCCTGTTGCATAGGTTGCTCCGGCCCCTCAGCGCCGGCGGCCTATTGCTGTTGTTACTTCTGCTACATAGGTTGCTCCGGCCCCTCAGCGCCGGCACCCTGTTGCTATTGTCCCCCTGTCCGTCCAGCGGTTAGGCGACCCGTGCCTGCTGCTCCTGTTGCACAGGTTGCTCCGGCCCCTCAGTGTCGGCAGCCTACTGCCGTTGTAACCCCCGCCATTCCAGTGGAAGTACCTCGAGTTCGAATTCCCCCTCCCACTTCCACTAGGGAGAGGGGTGCCCAGACCGAGGTGCGATCATCATATTATGTGCTCAAATCAATATAGTAAAATCTTATAACTGTGTACAAATATTATCCAGTGAGTCTATATCAGTATCATATCGATATCTTAATTATATGGTCAGTATATCATGTGCTTAGTATGTTACATGCTTAGCATCATTAATAAGTATAATGAATCAATAACAATAATAATTGATCAGTAATAGTATTAGTAATAATTTAGTAACAATATCAATATATGTATCGGTACCAATAAATTTAGTGACAGTAACAGTAAATAAATTCTATAACAATAATTTGTACAGTAAAAATGAATCTATAAATTGCATTTCATTAATCACGCTTAACAAGTAAGAAGTCTTGACTATCATGGTATTTTTCAGTATTGTATCAGTATTAATAAAAATCATTGGCTCAGCAAACAAAGTCATCGCTCTTTGCCCGTCGACATGATAATAGTTTCTTATAACTCCCAATTGTTTCTTTGAAATCGTTGTATTGTTGTATCAGATAACACCGAACTATAATATTTAAAGAAAAACCATCAGCCTATCATCATATGTAGGTCAACCAATTTTCAACCAATGGGTCAACCAGTTTTTACTTGTCTTTTATACACATTCCAATAAAAGCAATAATGACTAACTATTACCGTTCACATAACATTATTCATTCTCAATGCTTGAATAAAATACCTACTAAGTAAAAATGCACTATTTCAAAACACAACCAAATTATCAAAAACTGTGTAAAACATAATTTCAAGTTTTGAATCGTATTATAAAACTATTTTTCAGAGTTCTAATTATTTTTTATTAAATAAAAACCAGACAAATTCTAAAATACTCAGTATAAAATTTTTAGGAAATACTAAAAATGTTCAAAATATCGATCTCAATAACATATTAAAAGTTACACAATGAAAATTTTATTAATTCAAAGTTATCCATATTTTTTGATTAAAAAATAAAAATTTAACAAGAGAAATATTAAAAATATCGAATATTTGAAAATAGAGATAGACATAATATGAACACCTTGATCCAAACAACCTTCCCAACTAGTCTGCTTGTTGAAAATGACTCGAATCAGCTCAAATTATAGTTTCTCTCTCTAAAAATCATCTCCCTCTCTCTACTTTGAACATAATAATGAATTTAAAATATATAAAAATTAGGGCTGCAAACAAACCGAACCAAGCTGAATATGTGCTTGTTCATGTTTAAGATCGTTTATTATGAACTTGTTCAAGTTCGGTTCGAGTTTGATTTGAGATTTTTGTTTGTGTTCAAGTTTGGTTTATTTAAATTAATAATGTTCATGTTTGGTTCATGTTCAGTTCATTTTGTGCTTTTCAAGTTTTAAACAAACGAGCATTATCAAGCTATAAATGAACTTTACTTCTAGAAACAAGCCTTATTTAGCCTTCTAACAAATAATTATATTGAGAATGTACGTGAACATATATAACAAAATTTTTTAAACTATGAAATAAGCTCGTTCACAAACATATCTAATGAGTATTCTGGACCTATCAAATGAGCTCATTCATAAACATATCTAATTAGTGATTTCAAGTTACCAAATGAGCTCATTCACTAATAAATTATCTATGATTCATCTTATATTTGTTCAGAAAGCGGGTTTACGATTTTAGGCGGTTGTGAAAACCGGACCGAACAATGAACCAGAAGGAGAGGTTCACGGTTCGACCGGTCGAATTAGGGTCGAACAGGATGACGTAATAAATAATAATATTATTAAAAAATTAATAAAATTAACATAATAATGAAATATAATAATATATACTTTAATATAAATCATTGTTAATTTATATTACATATTTAAATATAAATTATATAAAAATGCACAATAAAAATTAATTGTTTATAATATATAATTAATTATTAAAAATTAAATATATATATATATAAATAAAATATTATTTACTACAAAAGTAAATTTCCCAAAAAAATAAAAAAATAAATATTATTCATATTAAAAAAATATTTTTTTTATAATATATAATCAGATATATATAACAAATAAATGGATAATAAATAAAAATTAAATATTATTAACTAAAAAAATTATTCATATTATAAAAATTAATTAAAAACCATTAAAAAAAGATGTTTTACTTTACATAGTGTATACATGAAATCAAAGCTAACTTTTTGCTTTGTATGGTTCAGTCCCACATCACTTGTTTTGTTTTGTTTTGTATAATTATATAACTTTTTGTTTTTACTCATGATATGAGTTCATTTGGAGTAATGGAGCCATGTGAGAATGTTGGAAGTAATATTTAATTATAATCTTTAATCTTTATTTAAGAGATTTAATATTTAATATATAATATTTATATTAATTGATTAAGTTTAACATTTATTTTAAACTGACGGTTTTACAAAACCCAATTCCAGTTGAACTGGTTCTGGCTGGTTTGGTGCTCAGCCAGTTTTCAAGGTTGAACTGGCCGGCCTTCAGACCGGTTTACATATATATATATATATATATATATATATATATATATATATATATATATATATATATATATATATATATATTAAAACTCAAATTTAATTCTAATCGAGCTTCTTAGTCGAACTCTAATCAAGCTTGTTCACAGGCGTTAATTGATACTATTC
>CM028344.1:41006259-41292932 GCA_016618105.1 Dendrobium huoshanense
AACTGACTGACAGGGGTATCCGCCTGTCGTCGTCTCCAAAATCGCCTACTGCGGCGGGGCTCGGTACGGGTAGCCGGATGTTGAAGGGCTACCACAACTGAACTGATCTATGGCCGAGCGGGCACCTGCTGCTGTCTCTGTCTGCGGCGACGTGGGTGTCATCTGACAGCAGGAGTAACTACCGGCAGTCTAACCACTGGAACTGTATCTGCTAGCTGCTGAGGTGTCTGTCATCTCTGCCAACTGTAAAGTCTCCTCGCAGTTTGTCTCCGTAGCTGAAAAGTAGCATGAGAAATCTGTCGGAGTAACCTCTCCCGACTGACAGGCCCTCTACCACGAGCTAGGCGGACGATGTTTCGAATCCTCTGAGTGAGGGTTCGAACACCAGCTTCCTTGGGGACCCTAGCCCGGGGCAAAAATAGTGGTATCAGGAGGAGCCGCCACAATGTGGGCAACATCCTTCTCATCCCTAATGCGTGTTAGTGGAGAGAAGCGTCCTTCCTAGATCGCCTCTATCTTAGGAGCTACTATCACCTTTGGGTGGGTACTGCTGCGACTGGTCGTGGTCTCCGCTGTCTGGGAGCCACTGCCCTATGAACTAGCTCCTGGTGAGCTATCGCATCTGTCATCCACTACCTCTCGCAAGAATATTAAGTGGCAGACAACTATGCCTTTCTGCATGTGACGTCCTTTGAACTTTAATGTCACCAATTCATTAGAAGTTAGGGAAGCTTTCCAGCAAAAGAGAAAAAATATTCAATAAAGCTTTATTATGATTATTATTATTATTTATATTTACTTGCTTGATGTTACGTTGAAGGCTTGAGCTTGCGATTGCCAAATAAAAAACAACTTAATTGTGATGAGGTTTTATACTTAGGGGAATCAAACTCATCCAAAATATCGATTTGAATATGTTAAGAAAAAAATCACTAATGAAGCACAAGGACTCATTATCATGACCCATAATGTTAGCAGTAGGCAATTCTTTGCTTTGTTGGCCTCCTTTTCCAAATCAAATTTATAATCTTCATACTCTCATTTTTTGATGCATTTTAGAGCTTTTGAAGTTTAAAATGATAACTATTTTGTATGCCAAAGTTGCAATATTTTTGGAGGATAAATCATATTTGTTTGATGATTATTTTCCATATAATTGATGAAAAAAAGGTTAATGAAACTTTAGAATCAGCCAGAGCATCAATATGACAGGATCTATCTCCCATTTATCTGATAAATGTCCACTAGTTTGTTCAAAGGTCTATGAACTTACATGATTATAGGAAGAAGTTAGAGCACCAAATTCGACATCTCTAATTGGTGAAGTTATCGGTGCACGACTTATTTCTTCTAAGGGGAGTCTTACATACACTAAAGTGTCTTGGAGAGCACACTCCAACCTTTTGGTTTGCAAGACAAAGACATATATATTTGGATGATTTGAGCTTTGACGTCCGAAAATAGCGAGGAAACTAATGTGGCACCAAAAAATCATCTTGATTAGGCACGACAACTTCCAAAATTAAATTTGCGATCATCCAAACAAAAATTTCAACAAACATATAGTCAAATTGAACATCTCAACGACATAAATCCAATAACACCAAAATTAGTTCAATCCGAGCCCAAATGGGTCCAACTCAAGGGACAAAACTTATTTGGAAGTTTCAATGTATAAATTGGATGACCAAATGATATCCAAATATAGCATGCTTATAATTGAATCGAGCAGTTTGACAAGGCGAATCCAACAAGTCTAAGATCACTTAATTCTGACATCATTTGGAAACATAAATGTTTAACAAATGTTCTATGATCAAGGAGATCAATATGAGCCATTCGATTGAACACTCCGATTTTGTCATTGATTATCTTTATATTTATGGGGCATGCCACTCTTAAAAATCTATAAATAGACCCCCATATCCCACATGAAAGGGAGCTTGGAGCCTAGACCTTTAGTTGGAGATTGGAGAGAGCTCTAAGGCTTCATGGATCTAGAGCTCCACCCAAGAACCACCGCCGGAGAACCTCCTTCGACAATTGGAAGACCATCGCTCGACCGCCAACCTTCGCTGAACAACCGCCCGACCATCATCGTACCACCTCCAGGTCATCATTGAAACACTGCCTGAAGATCATCGAACCACCACCCAGCCACTGGACATCGCTAGACATCCAATTGGTTGTCGCCCATTGCTAGACATCTACTCGACTGTCAACCGGTGCCAGACTTTCGTTTGACCATCGTCAGACCCCCACCCAGCCACCGACCATCACCTGACATCCACTTGGCCACCGATCACAACTAGACTTATGCCCGACCATCGTCAGACAACCACCTGATAGCTTACCATTGTCAGACTTCCACTAGGCCACCGATCACTGCCAGACCTTCGTCTGCGACATACCATCGTTGGACCTCCTCCACTCGGCTGCCATCGATACACCCCTCCAACCTCTATCACCTCTTAATGACGGTCCTTCTGACCCCCTTCGCCCGATGATTGCAGTCCCTGCGACTTCCATCGTCCGCCGACTATGACTCTTCTGACATTCGTTGCTTGTCAACTGCTATCCCTTCAACCACCATTGCCTACTGACTATGGTCCCTTAGAATATCGTCGCCTACTCGACTACGGCTCATTTGAACATTATTGCTCACCAACCACAGTCCCTCCGACAACCATCATTTGCTGACTAAGGTCCGTTCGTTGACTGTCGCCCGCCAACTAAGGTCTGTCCAACCACTATCACCCGCAAACTAACTCCAACCACCGTCGTATATCGACTACGATCTACGGTCCCTCTAACCATTGTCACCAAACTACAATCTTGTCAGCCAAATGAGCAGGCTCACACTCTCTTGAAAATAACTCTCATCACATTCGGATTTTGTTCATCATTGTACACATATTTTGATGTATCATTAAATAGAATATAATCAAAACTCAATTCAGAAATTATAAAAATATCTCAATTGTAGTTAACAAAAATCGAAAATTCACATTTATAGAATATAATTAAATTACTAGTGACTATGTAAAATATTATTTTAAGACTTTAATCATATTATGCCATTATTTTTCATAGTCTGAATTATTGCATATTTAATAAAAATCACAAAATTTAAAATCATCAAGGAAAATTTTTATGAAATATTGAAAAGGTGCATATCTATAACATATATAAGGTGCTTGATAAAATTTTATTAAGACAAAATTATTATTATTTTTTAATAAAAAATAATTTTATCATAAAAGTCTCATCATAAAATTTACTTCGTCTTCACTAATAGGGCTGTTAAAATCGGGTCACAGGCCGTGTTCTGGTCTAACCCGGAATTGACTCGGCACTTTTCAACCCAACCTGAAAACGACCCATTTTTGAAAATAGGTCAGTTCTTTGGACCCTAATCAGACCTGCTTCGGGTTTGAGTCAACCCGACCCGACCCGTAAGTCTATCGCCGCAAGCCCTATTCACGCGAGTAACGTGACAAAGACCATGGCTAGCTGCTTGGTTAAAAAGAGAGAGATTTGAGAGTGAGGTAGTTTTGACAGGTTAGAGAGGAAAGAAGCAGTGAGCGGCGTGGTCTAAAGAAGAGAAATGCGGCAATTGCACGTCAAGTGGTGCGGTCATGCGGGAGACGGTTAGATTAGTGGAATGAGAAAGTGGAAAACACGTGAAAGAAAAATAAATAATTGTTTGTGTGTGAGACGACAAAACGGGTTTTCGGGTTGACCCAAACCCGACCATGAATTCAAAATGGGTCGAAAAACAATACCTAAATCCGACCCGTTCTTAAAACGAGTAGATGTGAACTTGAAAAATTTTGATTAAATTTGAGTCGAATTTTTGAGTCGTGTCAATTTTCGGCACCTCTGCTCATCAATGAAATTGAGCATTATAGTATAAAAAAGACATTTATGATATTATGCTTATTGTAAATTTTTTTCTCTTATAAGATATCTTCTACAAATGAATGAATTGAATAGTCCTAATTAATGTCATTAAAGTCAAATGCATTGATGACATTAAAATAAAATAAATTTAAGAGAATAGCATGTGCTCTACATTACTAAGTGGCAGATAATGGGACGGCTTTTTTTATTGCTTTTTAAAACAGAGTTATAGTACAAATTTTTTAATTCTAAAACTCCGTTTTCAAAAGCAATAAAAAAGCTGTCCTAAACGAAGCCTAAGTGGCAGATGACAGAGAAATGTCTTTCTGCATGTGGCGTCCTTTGGACATTAATGTCATTAAGCTGTTGAAATTCAATTAATAGTTTGGAGAATTTTTTTTTTTGCGTGATCCCCACTCCTTACTTAAACCTACTAATCAATCATAATATGATATGTAGGCATATTCTTCTCTTATAATCTTAGAAGAGCGTAGATTTAATTGTTATAACTTAATTTGCATTCATAATAACCCCTCGTTAGGCCGTCTCCAGCCATACTGCAAACGGCTGTTTGCCGTGCTGCCATCCTCCCAATCGAGCGTCAAAACTGTCGGCATTCAATTGCTGATGAACAGTGCGACGCCAATAATGGCGTCGCACTGTTCATACGCCATTTTTTTTAATATATAATTGATTTTTAATTTTAAATGTTTAAATATAAATTATATTATAAATAATTAAAAAAATAATAATTTAGAAATAAATTATTTTTCAAAAATTAAAATATTTTTTATGGAATTACTTTTTTAAAGATAAACATTAACATAAAAATTACAATAATTTTCATATCATACATATTTAATAAAAGACTATCGAGAAAAGAAACATAATTTTTAAAATTATAATAGATTTAAAATTGATAAATATAAGTATTCGATTAAAAAAATTAAAATAAAATAAGAAAAAGAATATGCTAGGAATATTCCTTTTTTATGTTAGAAAATAAAGTTCGATTGGAGTCAAATTACTACATTTTAGAGTGAAAAATGAGTTTTTCGGTTGGAGATGCCCTTACCACCGAGCAATTATTAGGTCCTTTCACTGGATGTAGAGGAAGGTTCGGTTTTAGGCAAAAATAGGTCAAAAAGTGCAAATACCGAGTTTTTTTGAAAAACTCGGTATTTTTTCAAAAAACTCTGTATTTGCACTTTTTTAGGCAAAACCGAACCTTCCTCTAGCTCCTTGCACCGGACCAAATAAAAATCCCTTACCACCACAATGCAACTCTCATTTAAAAAACTAAGCAATGAGAAAGCAAACAAAATGTTTTAAATCCATTGCAATTTAAAAAAAAAAATAGGTTTTCTATAATGATTTTTTAATAAAATATTTTTTTTCAAAAAAAAAAAATTTAAAGACTGATTTAGAAAGTAGTTAACTAATGATTATTCGACAGTTTAAGCTTTATTTAACACAGCGTTTTTACTATTTTTTTAAATAATGTTTTCAGTATAAGATTTTTTTTAAATGATTTTTTTTTTCCACAAAACTGTCCGAATGAAAGCTTATTGTGCGTTTGCTTGACTTGACCTTAAGTTTTATCGTTTTATGCGACGCCACAATTGACCATTTCCGCGCTGTTGACGTCTCCACTAAGCTGTCGGATTTTAAAGTAACGGTTGATATGAAGGATGAAAGGATTTCCTTATCATAAACAAGAGTCGTGAGCCAGTAGACTATCTAATCTTCATCTCTTCCACTCTCCTTCTTATTTTTTTCTTACTGTTCAGTTGTTCTGCCCTACATCGATCGTCGTTGCCATGGCGGAAATGTCTCTTGATCCAATTATGGAGAAGATCATCAGCTTTTGCTTCCGTTACGTGGAAGATCAAGTCAGATGGAAGAGACGCACGAAGGAGGAGCTGCGAAGGCTGCGAGAGAAGTACCCCAAGATCCAAGCTGTCGTCCACTTTGCTTCCAGCCAAGAGCAGATCACAGAGAAAAATCCGGCTCTTAAAGAATGGCTATGGCAGCTACAAGATGCCATTGATGATGCAGATGACGTGGTTGATGAGCTGGAGTACATGGAACTTGAAAAACAGCTGACCAAAAACAAGAAGCTGAGAAGGGTGCGTTCCATCATGAAATCCATGAAGAAAAAACTCGTCAAAATTGGCAACCGAGTTATCAAAAGAGATCCCAACTTCAAGCGACTGGAGGAGGCTGTGCAGAAACTTGATGAAGTTTCTTCTTATGTTACTAATTTCCTTAAACTTTTTGAAGGCTCGAAGCAGGAACAGGAGCAGGAGGTTGATTTCTACAGAACACGTGAAACAGGATATTTGCCTAAAAATGATCTCATCGGGAGGCTCAAGCATAAGGAGTTTGTTATGCAGTGGTTGAGGAAGCCATCAAATGAGTCTCGGACAACTTGGTACAGAAACATTTCTATTCTATCTATCGTGGGACATGGTGGTATGGGAAAGACAACTCTCTTGCAGCATGTTTATGAAGATGAAATGACAAAACAATTTGATCTTAAAATGTGGGTTTGTGTTTCCAACAACTTTGATGCTAAAAAAGTCATTGCAGATATGTTGGAATGTCTTAAGAAGGAGAGGCCTCGTTTGGAGACACTTGGACCACTTCAAGGGGTTCTTAAGGAGGAGCTGATGTCCAAAAAGTTCTTGCTTGTGCTGGATGATATTTGGGTGAAGGATGAGGAGAAGGATAAAAGCAAATGGGAAGATGTGCTCGCCCCTCTAGTTTCTGGGGGTTTTGGTAGTAAGATTTTGGTAACAACTCGAACGGACTCGGTAGCACTGATTTTTGCAGAGGTAATTCAAAAGGAGGTGGAAAAAGTTAAATTAGAGGGCCTAGATGAAGATGAGTGTTTGCAGCTCCTCAACTCTCATGCATTTGCTGGTGTAGAGAATCCCCCTGATGATTATAAAAAATTAAGAGCCATTGCCGAAGAGATAGTTAAAAAGCTTTTAGGATCTCCATTGGCTGCTAAAGTCATTGGTGGTGTTCTGAAGAACAACTTGGATGAAAGGCATTGGAGGACAGTTCTAGAAAGCGATTTATTGGATCAGAATTCCATCAATTCCATCTTAAGACTGAGCTATATAGTTCTGCCAAATCATCTACAAAATTGTTTTGCATTTTGTTGTATGTTCCCACAAGATCATACGTATTATAAAGATGATATAGTCCGAATGTGGATTGCATTGGGTTTCATTCAGCCGTTTCAAGGAATTATTATGGAGGATATCGGAGAAAGGTATTTTAATGTTTTAGTAAAAAAAAATTTAATTGACAAGGTCGGAGATGACTACAAGATGCATAATTTAATACATGAGTCAGCATCTAAATTATTTGCACAAAAATGCGGTAAACTTGTGGTTGATGAAGAGTCACCTCTCAATCAGATTTCTGAGACTATTCGACACTTGTCTGTTCAAACTACAAATCTAGACATCTTAAGAAAGATTGAGAAGTTTAAACATTTGCATTCTCTTTTCTTGTTCTACGAAGATTCTAATCAGGATCTTGGCAGTGCACTTACGGAAATATTCAAAGCATCAAGATGCATGCGCTTATTATACATACGTACTGATCATAAATTGGAAATGATACCTGAGGAGATTATATATTTGAAACATCTTCGATATTTGAAGATAGAAAGAGTTAAATCATTTCGTTTCAATAGACTACCAAGATCTCTAAGTAATCTCTATCACTTGCTATACATAATTTATGGTGGCCCAGGGCTACTAATCCAACCTGAAGATCATGATTTCTTATCAAGTGAAATTAATAACCTTTCTAACTTGCGTTACTTGGAATTGCCCGTGGGTTCTTATTTTGTGATATGTGGGATTGGGAAGCTAAAGTATCTTCAAGAACTGAATATGTTTGAAGTTAGAGATGTGAGTGGTTATAGAATTGGGGAGCTGGAGAATATGAATGATCTTTGCAAATTAGAAATAAATTGCCTTCAAAATGTTAAGGATGCTGAGGAGGCTTGTAGTGCCAAATTATGTGAAAAGAGGAGGCTCACAAATTTGGACTTACGTTGGAGTGACACTGATTCGAGGAACATCAATTTAGATGAGTACGTGCTCGACAACCTTCAGCCACCAAAAGGTCTAAGGAATTTGAGCGTACGGAGTTACAGGGGTGCAAGGTCTGCAAAATGGATGAACAATGTCAATTCGATCTTCAATCTAGAGAAAATCGAGTTGCGAGATTGCTTGGAGTGGGAAACTCTTCCTCCTTTCGGACAACTTCCCTTCCTCAAGTCACTGAAACTTTCTGGTATGCCGAAAGTAAAATGGCTCGAAAGTAAATTTAATGGGAATGATAAATACCGTGCTTTTCCATTGCTAGAGGAGTTATATATTTACGGATTAGAAGCATTAGAGGATTGGTTTGAGGCAGGAGTAGCTGCTGAAGACGGATGTTTGTTTCCTTGCTTAACTGATCTGGTGCTGTATAACTGCCCGAAGTTGAAAGAGTTGCCCTCTTTGCCTTCTAAGCTCAAGAGCTTGATGATAGGTAGAATTGGGTGGACAACTTTAAATTTTCGTAGCAATTCAAATCCTATTCCCCTTGAAACATTATATGTCGCTGAATGTCCAAACATTATATCTCTTCCTCTGGCTGATGAAATTGCAAGACTTGCAGCACTAAGAAAGTTGAAAATTGAAGAGTGCCCCAATCTGATCTCTCTCGGAGAAATGCAAACCAGTAATAATTTCCATCTCATGCTCAGCGATCTTAGCATAAGTGATCCATTGGTGTTGCTAATGGAGCCATTGAGAAGTATCGCCTCCTTAAAAAAGCTGACTATTGAGAATAATGATGAGCTGGGTTCATTTCCAAATGAGGCGGAGCAGTTGTTTCTGAAAGATAGGTCATCTCTTTGTGAGCTGGAATTCCTATTTCTGAAATCCTTAGAGTCTCTCCCTTCCTCCTTGGAAAGCTTATCTTCACTTCAGAGCCTATGTATTTTTGAAGTTCCTATGCTTCGGGAATTACCTAACCTTCCTCCCAATTTAGAATTTCTATCAATAATTTGTGGGGAATGTCATCCAGAGTTTAAGGAGCGCTATCGAGAGGATGGAGGCTCCGATAGGCACAAGATTGCTCACATTCCTCATATGGATATTCGTGCCGGATAGCAGGTACAAGTACTTTAATGAAAATTTCCTTGAAGAATGTAATCTCCGCGTGAACCAGTTTGCAATATCCTTTTATTTATACTAGTAAAAAAATTTGTGCATTAAATACATGTGATTAAAATTTAAAAATAAAAATTAATATTATATATTTTAATTATATTATCATTATTAAGATGAAAAAAATATATTATTATAAATAATTATAATCATTATGATAAATTTTATATGATTATGTAAATAGTTTTATATTACATGGATTTTCTATCATTCATGAATAATCTTGATATTAAATTCTATTTATTAATTAATAAACATAATATTTATTTTTTCACTTGGATTTCTTTGAAAGTTATAAGTTTTTTTATTTATTTGCACTTTAATAAAATGTTAAATATTAATAATAAAAAAATTTTAACAGAATAAATTTGAGAGAATTATTTTTTTATTCATTATATTTCATTTAAAATAATAACTTCATTTGTTTTCTTTTATCATATGTTCTTCAAAATAGTAGAAGTGGAATATATATACAGGTAGAGAGAAGAGAAAAGTGGAGCTCCTTAATTAATTAGATGGAGGTTGATAAAGGAATCATCAAGCAAGAACTCCGGCCAGAAGTATTTGAACTACTGTTCCCTCTGCCCTCACAACTTGAAGTGCTACAGGCATCACCTGGGTTTGACATATCAATCAGTGGAGGCAGAGCTGATATAGGAGACTCCATTAATGGGAGCTTGCTTTCCTCATAGTTTAAGTTTTCATTGCTCAAGAGAGATTGGTAGTCATAGCTCATTGGTAATTCCCTATGTTTTGTTCAATGGGATAAGAAAAGAGTGGTTGAGAGTTCAAGAAGCTGTCAAATGGATTCAAATCTTGTGTTCGAGGGAGCTGATTGGAGGAACTGCCCATCTGAATTAGTTTCTTCTTAAAGTGTGTGTTCTAATAATTCTTGATCTCATTATCATTACTGTCCGAAAGATGAGTTGTTATAGCTGACCACCTGGAAATAAATGAAGAGAATGTTTCATTAATCTGAGAATAAATTTCTGCTATGTAGCTATATGTTTCCAATTCACCATGTGCCCATTTGGTTGGTAGAAGTTAGAAATCATTGTCATTTTACTTTATCTCAACTCTTTGGAGTCGAGTTTATAAATTCTTGTTTTACACTTTTGCTGTGAGTGTTATCTTAAGTTATAAACTTATTATTTACAGATATTTTTAAAAAAATGTATTGATATTATCTTGGTTGTGTTTTTTTTTTTTTTTCCTAAGCCATTAACACTAACTTTATTCATACATCTATGAGTTGTATTTTCTAGTTTTCATTTTACGTACATGTCTATACCACTTAAGATTATTTTTAATCACCTAATCTCTAACAGATGCTACTTCAACAATTTATATAATATATTTATTTTTTCTTTCTAATTTCATGATACATCTAACTTAACATTCTCATTTCTATATGAACAACATAGATATCAATAGTCTTAAAAAAAAAAAAAAAGATATCAATAGTCTTTTAATTACTAAATGCTTAGATCTATAAAGCATAGTACGATCGATCTAATCATTATTTTATTAAATTTATCATTTATGCCTCCATAATATCCTTTTATTTTGTAACACTCTTGAGATGCTTCTCTATTTTTAATTACTCAATATTACTTCTAGAGATTTTATCCTCCCTTATTTTTTCATTCTTCCATATAATAGCTCTCATAAACTTGATCTTATCATGCATTCCTTTCACTTAAAAGGTAAATAAAAAAAAAAAACTTAAAAATTTGACAAATTTAATAAGTTACGCAATTTAGTGGATGAAGCTATAAATCATTATTGATTTTAAACCACACAAACACCTTTGAAATTCCTAACATTTAATGATTTCAATTTTACATAGAAAATGAATAAAAAAAGAAATCATCATGTTCTAATCATGTTTAATATATATCTACAAATAATAAAAGAAATGCTATGCGTGGAAAAGATTAGTTACCTGTTACCAAGGATAGAGGTGAAGGTTGCGGATGGTTTATACCTCTTCAGACGAAAACTTGCCCCTCTTGATATATGGCCTCAAGTAGTTGGTCCATCTTAACCTATAGCTCTTCCCACATCTATTAAATCCTGTAAGTCAGCAATAACATGACTTCTTTATCAATGCTCATATTCATACAAAATGATTGATATTTTAAAAAGAAAGGGAGGAAGAAGACGATACCAACAAGCTTAGGAAGTGCTCTCCAATTACCATGGCCATGCTTTTGGATGTAATGATGTGGGCTCCAAAAATTTGTGCCCCATCTCCCAGCGCCGATTGCTGCTATTACTTTTTGCTTTCAGGGGGAGTTTTAACGGATTAAGTTCCGGGGGAAATTTTGGAAAGGCATATTATGATTGTAGATAAGACACACCCAGAGATTTTGCCCTCATTTTGCGAGGACTTTATGATCTCAGTTATGATTTCTTATAGGCGCAAGCCCCTATAGTTAATTACCCCTCACAATCACGAGAGAAAACTTTAAATTAAGGCTAGTCATCGGTGAATACATTATATCCGTGGATACAAGATATTCATCATATAGTAATAACATGGGCTTTGGTTTGGATGTTTGAAAGCTTGATATTTAAAAATTAAAAATTTCACCATCTTATACTTGTAGTGGATGATGACCCCAATCAAGATCACATGGTTCCATCTTCTCGGGCCATTCTGGTCCCTGATCTACATAGTCACAAGAGGTAGTGGACCCAACCTGATAGAAGGATCCTTGTCAATAGTCATGGGTTGTGTTGTCCAAGGGTACCTTATAGACCTGGGGTGAATGTTTGTATAAGAGGACAAATTTGAATCCTCCTTAGCTGACAGAGGGTATTGTGCCCTACCGATTATATCCTATTAATTATTTACTCAATAATTTGACGTCATTGGGGAGCATACAAGTGCTAACTATGATCGTAATATAGTGGTGCCTTTCGGCGGCGAACCACCCAGTGTAAAGGGTCCCGATCATAACCGTTTACCTGCGTTTCCATTTAACAATGAAGTCATAGGATTGGTTCCATTTGAAGGTGAAACTACCGGTTAGAGGACACATGTCACGTCCTTACTAATAAGAGATAGATTGAGAATGAATACTATTGATATTCTCAACTAAACATTAGCTCTTTGTGAGCTAAAATAGTTTTCAGAATTGTCCACCTCGGTAAAACTTTTGCAGAGGGTGGATAGGTGTTTACTTTAAGTGTTTAATAATTTTATTTTAATTTTAAATATTTGAATTTCAATACTTTTGAAATTTATGGACGTTTAGCGGTATTTTGAATGGTTGTTCTCACCATCGGTTGAGATAAACATTCAATACTTCCATCATCGGGGTGTTGTTGACATCATTTTTGTATGAGGTCACTTTTAACTCCTTCCTGAGCTCTAGACCCTAGGATTTTCCTAGTTCCTAGCCTTTAGGTCCAGTCCAGATTTTAAACTCAATCCAAGCCTAGAATCCTTAGGCTAAAGGCTTAGGTCCTAAAGCCCCTTATAAGTGATTTTTCCATCACCTTGAAACCCAGCCAATTGACATCTGATTCAAGGTCTATCATAATGTCAACCTTCTAAATTTGAGCCCATTCTGAGGTCTCTAAGCCCAAAAACTTGACTGAAATTCGAAGGTTGTAAAACCTTCAAATATTTACAGTATGTGCCACTGAACCTTTTGCCCAGTGGATTTTGATCTTGAAACTTTTTACAAAGCCTCCAATCACTTTCAAACCTTTGATCCTGACCCATTGAGCAGTAAACTATATTTTGCTAAACCCATTTCGACCCCTAGTTAACCAGGGGTTAAAATGACCAAAATACCCCTATGGGACTCAAATACCCATTTCAGCCCAAATGAACTCCAAATTGCTTGGAACCACTTCCAACAAGTTTCAAATATCAAACCCAACCTGTTGGATCTAAACCCAAACCCTGAGCCAACCTGGTTGACCAAGTCAACCTAGGTTGACCAACAGGCCCTTAAAGGTCAAAATAGGCATTTTGACTGAATTGACCTTCCTAGACCTGAGGATCACTTCCAATGGTATCCAAATATCATTTTAAACCTGTCCAGCCTAGATTCACCTTTTAGGTCAACCTGGTTGACCCAGTCAACCTAGGTTGACCCATTAGCTCTTAAGGGGTCAAATGGGTCAGATTGACCCATTTGAGCTCTTTAGCCCCTATTGCCCCTTAAAATCAATTTTTGGATAAGACTCAAGTGTCATTTGACATTTGGTCAACTCAACCCAACTTGAGTTGACCAAGTCAACCCTCAATTCTTGGTCAAATTTTAATGACATTTGCTCCCATCTATTCCAAGCCCTGACTTTTATCGTTGACCCTTGACCAAGCCACCTTGAATGACCCTTTACCTCCCCAAATGCCATATCATCAATTTTGACCTAGTTGATTGGTCAAACCAAGTCAACAAAGCCTTAAATATTTCATTGAGATGGTCAAATCCTATCTTTTGACCTCAAACACTTCTCCCTTAGGCTTGGGGGCTCTCCCATTTGCTGCTCCTGCTCCTCCTATGCCACCTCAGCACTCATTGACCAGTTGACTGGTCAAGGGAGTCAAAGCATTCTTAAAATCCCTTTTCATGGTCAAGCCCTATAAAATCCCTCTCCCTTCTTATATCACATGCCTAACCCACCTTTTTAGCTTTATTTCTCTGATTAAGCTCTGATTTAGCTGCACCAAATGGCTGGCTTAAGCAATTTAGGCAATGGTCCCCCCAATTATCCCAAGTCCACCCAATAGGAGCAAGGCTTGTCCAGCCTTTGAGGCATCCTTCCAACTGTTCCAGGGACATGTGACATTATCTAGGGAGCTGGTGAGTCGATCCTAGCCGTCCAAATTACTTAGGGACGTTTGAATAAGGAAAAAAATGCCCTAACGAGCCTCATTGCAACCCTAACACTCTCTCACCATCTAGAGCTCCTCTAATCGAACTCTCTGCTATTTTGAGTTCTCTTAAGTCTCCCTCTCATTTCACCACTCAAACCCCGGCGGTCAAAGCCGTTCCCGGCGAGATTCCGGCAAGCTCAAGCCCAAATCCATCCAAGGATTATTCCAGGCGATCCGTGGCGTGTCGGAGCTTGGATTCAACTGGGAACTTAATCGTGGACAGTCTATAAGTTCAGAGTATCCAAAAGCGGTTCAAACCGTCCAAAAATCAAGGTGAAAATTGAAACCCTAGATCTAGGTACACTAGTCTAAATAGCTTTTTGTAAAGCTCGTTTTAAGCCAAGTAAAATATACCCCAAAAATTATGTTCACTGGTTTTATTTAAGTTTAAAATTTCAAAGTATTTCGTCCATTGTATCGAACGAACGAGCCAAAAAATGGATCCTAGTGCGTCACTCGTAGTCTCCGGCGAGTGTACGTTTTCTGGACCGTTGATCGCTCGATCAACGGTCCAGATCGAGCCTTTTGGTGCCCACGTCCGACCGTGTATCTATTTTGGCATTTGGTTTTTGGTCCGGTCCAGATCGAGCCTTTCGGTGCCCACGTCCGACCGTGTATCTATTTTGGCATTCGGTTTTTGGTCCGGCGGCATCTGGACCCTCCATCTAGAACCGCGGGATTGATTCCCTGCCGTCCGATCTTTCTCATTCGAGATCAAACGACGGGATTTAATCTCTGTCGTTCGATCAAATCCTCCCAGATCCGACGGTTGCGGCGTGGCGCTGACGTGTTTAAGTGGAAAACGCGTGACACTGCACGCGTTTGACACCTGGATGACCGCCGCCTTCCACCTGGCGTAGCCACGTGCCGCCGCGTGTTAATCCGGAATTAAGTTTTTATATATGTATATATATAATAACATAAACTTTAAAAAACCTTAATAAATAAAATATAAGTCCAAAAATCCTGTATAATATATCAAATTGCTCAGTTTTTTAAGACCTTTAATTTAAAAATAGAATCATTCAGAAATATTGTATATATTTTGAGTAATTTTAAATATTAACTACTTGATTATTTTGATTATTATTTAATTAAAATAGATCTAAATATTTTCAAAATTTATAAGAAATTAATAATAGTAATAATTTAATTATTTATTACCAGAAAATCAAAATGTAAATTTGAAATTGATATTAGTTAAATTATTTAATATACTTAAAGATTTTTTAAAGTATTAAATATTTCTAGTTTAATATTTAATTAAAGTTTTAAAATATTTAATAAAATTTCAAAACCTTGTTTAAAAATATGTTCTAACATGAATATATATACATAATATTTTCTGAAATACATATATATGTAAATCTCCATTTAGAATAATTTGAGACATATTTGGTATATTCTAAGTAACTTCTAATTAATTAATCTTTTAAATATTTAATTAATAATTAATCTACATTAAATTCAAATAAAATTACTCTTATAATTTTAAATTCAGAAATGATCAAGTTCTAATTAAATTTAATTTAAGAATTGTTTTGAATTTGAGTCAATCCTAAATTACTTCAAATATTTTAATTAACATTAAAACTTTAGAAATTTATGTAAAATTCAATTCGAATTAGAAAAATATAAATAATATATCACCATTTTCAAAAAATTAAGAATTTTAATTTAGAACTATTTTCAAATTTGAAATTTAATTTATTTTAATTAATTTGAATCATTTGAATATTTAAATATTTAAATAATATTTAATCGAATATTATATTAAGTATTTTGAAACTTAAATTTTATTTTCCAATAACCTAAAAAAAAAGGGAATCAGTTGATCTCTCAACCATTCATAAATTATTTTTGATAATATTTTGAATTATTTTAGTTTAATATATATATATATATATATATATATATATATATATATATATATATATATATATATATATATATATATATATATATATATATATATATATATATATATATATATATGTGTGTAAATTTTTAAATCTATGTAGATTGAATGTTTGAATAAGAAATTTTTGGGGAATGATTAGTGAGTGATTATGTTCTAATCATTCACTAATAAAAAAAAATTGTTGTCTTAATCATTATTAGTCCTTGCATACTTAGGTTGTGCACACACCACCTAGTCTAGGGCTCTCCTAGATTTAAGGACTTGTTTGATTATTGTTGTGTATTTATGTCATGATTAGTCAAGGGTTAGTCAAAATTTCTATTCAAACTATTAAACTTAGTGTCACTAAGGACAACAATTAAGGACTTTGATTAGACAACTTAGAAAATGCATTGTGATAATAGGATACACCTCATTTGAATTTAAAACTTGAGCATTTCAAACATAGTGACACTCTCAGCCCATAGGAAAATTTTTAGTGGTTTTAGATATTATTAAGTCTCATAATTAATTTTCCTAAGTTCAAGCCTTAATTAAGCATTAAAACCTTCAAGAAAATATAATAAATCCATTTTAAACCCAAAAATTATGTATAATACCTCTAACTGACCAGAATCAAACTCTTAATCAATGAAAATCAAAACCAACTTAATTTGACAGCAATTCTGCACTCAATCTAATTTTTTTTTTAAATTAATATTTTATTAAATTAATTAATAAATAACTATTAAAAATCCCTAAAAATTTCCAAAACACTTGGGAATTCCTCCTTAGGTCATTCCTGACCTTTGGAGTTGTTTTCAAGGAGTTGAGAACTTATTTGGAGCAAAACCACAAAAAGGGCTTTTAATTAAACAATTTCAATAATTCAATAAATACTTGAAACTTCAACAATTCATAACTAATTCAAGAAAAATCCAAAATTGATCAAACTCACTTGCATTCAACTCCTAATAATGTCTAATATTTATTAAAAATATTAAAGTTCCAGAAATATGTCAAAATCAAAAAGTCAAAAATCGGTCAACCTTAAGTCAAAATTAGACTAAAATTTTCAAACCTTCATAATAAAATGTGGAAAAATCCAATTTCAGCATACTTACTGTCTAACTGATCGTGCATTAAGCTCTAGTATTTTAATAAAATAGAAAATTTTCAGAAAAAATTCTTAATCTAAAAGACAAATTTTGACCCCTTAGTTGACATATCCGGATAACCTCCAAAATCTATTAACTCCCCCAAATTCCAGAATTTTCATAATAGGCTGATAAAATCATTAACCAAAGTCTTCAACATCAGTAAACATAACTCCCCTTAATATTAATCCACCTCTTTAATTCCAACCAACTTATAGTAACTTAATCAACCCCGATTATGCTACTAGGTAACCCAGGCCTACGAGGCTATTAACTTAGCCCCAAGGAAGGTGAAATAAACTTCACGGCCTCGGTGTGAAACAAATTAAGTAATCAATTAACCCTTAAAATATATTTAATTAAAATCCTTAATCTAGTAGTACTTAAACTTTAATCTAAATCCCCCTTTAAGCTTTAATCAACCCTGAATTTTAGGCAACTCTAATTAACTACCCAGCTTAGGATCTACCCAGCCACACGACCTTTTACACACACTTTAGATGGTTTGATAGGACAACCAACTCTAGATCTAGGTTAGGCCGGTGTTACTTTACTACTGTGTGCCAGAATTTTTCGTAAGTTTTAACTGCATGTTGTGGATGAAATTGCCTTGCTGTGTCTGCTTACTTTTTCTGTACTCTGTGGATGGTTGATGTGTGTGGCGACTAGATTACCCTTAGGATAGAAATGATTTGGAATGTTCACACAGTTTTCTGCAAGTGGTCACGCTCATGCTAGGGCAATACAAAGGGGGGCTAAGTTAATAAAAAAAATCAATTATTATAAATGCTTGCACATAGGTGCTTTAGCTGCTAAAGCCCCCAAATAAAAAAGGGCGTGGCCAGTGTGTTTACTTTCTTTTCTGCACATATATAACTTGCTTGGAATAATTGCTTTTTATTTATTAACTGCTTAGGAATAACCCTGCAGGTGAGTCTCGATTTTATTTTCATATAAACATGTAATTTGTGTAATTGTTAAGTGTTGTAAAAGTTAGTTTTGAGTTGGGATACATAGATCCAAAGTTATTTTCAGCGCCGGCGGCCTGTTGCTATTGTTACACCTGTTGCACAGGTTGCTCCGGCCCCTCAGCACCGACGGCCTATTGCTATTGTTACTTCTGCTACATAGGTTGCTCCGGCCCCTCAGTGCCGGCAGCCTGTTGCTGTTGTCCCCCCGTCCGTCCAGTGGTTAGGCAACCCGTGCCTGCTGCTCCTGTTGCACAGGTTGATCCGGCCCCTCAGTGCCGGCAGCCTACTGCCGTTGTAACTCTCGCCATTCCGGTGGAAGTACCTCGAGTTCGGAATTCCCTCTCCCACTTCCACTAGGGAGAGGGGTGCCCAGATCGAGGTGCGATCATCATATCATGTGCTCAAATCAATATAGTAAAATCTTATAACTGTGTACAAATATTATCCAATGAGTCTATATCAGTATCATATCGATATCTTAATTATATGGTCAGTATATCATGTGCTTAGTATGTTACATGCTTAGCATCATTAATAAGTATAATGAATCAATAACAATAATAATTGATCAGTAATAGTATTAGTAATAATTCAGTAACAATATCAATATATGTATCGGTACCAATAAATTTAGTGACAGTAATAGTAAATAAATTCTATAACAATAATTTGTACAGTAAAAATGAATCTATAAATTGCATTTCATTAATCACGCTAAACAAGTAAGAAGTCTTGACTATCATGATATTTTTCAGTATTGTATCAGTATCAATAAAAATCATTGGCTCAGTAAACAAAGTCATCGCTCTTTGCCGTCGACATGATAATAAGTTTCTTATAACTCCCAATTGTTGCTTTGAAATCGTTGTATTGTTGTATCAGATAACACCGAACTATAATATTTAAAGAAAAACCATCAGCCTATCATCATATGTAGGTCAACCAATTTTCAACCAATGGGTCAACCAGTTTTTACTTGTCTTTTATACACATTCCAATAAAAGCAATAATGACTAACTATTACCGTTCACATAACATTATTCATTCTCAATGCTTGAATAAAATACCTACTAAGTAAAAATGCACTGTTTCAAAACACAACCAAATTATCAAAAACTGTGTAAAACATAATTTCAAGTTTTGAATCGTATTATAAAACTATTTTTCAGAGTTCTAATTATTTTTTATTAAATAAAAACCAAACAAATTCTAAAATACTCAGTATAAAATTTTTAGAAAATACTAAAAATGTTCAAAATATCGATCTCAATAACATATTAAAAGTTACACAATTGAAAATTTTATTAATTCAAAGTTATCCATATTTTTTGATTAAAAAATAAAAATTTAACAGGAGAAATATTAAAAATATCGAATATTTGAAAATAGAGATAGACATAATATGAACACCTTGATCCATACAACCTTCCCAACTAGTCTGCTTGTTGAAAATGACTCGAAGCAGCTCAAATTATAGTTTCTCTCTCTAAAAATCATCTCCCTCTCTCTAATTCGAACATAATAATGAATTTAAAGTATATAAAAATTAGGGCTGCAAACAAACCGAACCAAGATGAATATGTGCTTGTTCATGTTTAAGATCGTTTATTATGAACTTGTTCAAGTTCGGTTCGAGTTTGATTCGAGATTTTTGTTTGTGCTCAAGTTTGGTTTATTTAAATTAATAATGTTCATGTTTGGTTCATGTTCAGTTCATTTTGTGCTTTTCAAGTTTTAAACAAACGAGCATTATCAAGCTATAAACGAACTTTACTTCTAGAAACGAGCCTTATTTAGCCTTATAACAAATAATTATATTGAGAATGTTACGTGAACATATATAACAAAATTTTTTAAACTATCAAATAAGCTCGTTCACAAAAATATCTAATGAGTATTCTGGACCTATCAAATGAGCTCATTCATAAACATATCTAATTAGTGATTTCAAGTTACCAAATGAGCTCATTCACTAATAAATTATCTATGATTCATCTTATATTTGTTCAGAGAGCGGGTTTACGATTTTAGGCGGTTGTGAAAACCGGACCGAACAACGAACCACAAGAAGGAGAGGTTCACGATTCGACCGGTCGAATTAGGGTCGAACAGGATGACGTAATAAATAATAATATTATTAAAAAATTAATAAAATTAACATAATAATGAAATATAATAATATATACTTTAATATAAATCATTGTTAATTTATATTACATATTTAAATATAAATTATATAAAAATGCACAATAAAAATTAATTGTTTATAATATATAATTAATTATTAAAAATTAAATATATATATATAAATAAAATATTATTTACTACAAAAGTAAATTTCCCAAAAAAATAAAAAAATAAATATTATTCATATTAAAAAAATAATTTTTTTATAATATATAATCAGATATATATAACAAATAAATGGATAAATAAATAAAAATTAAATATTATTAACTAAAAAAAATTATTCATATTATAAATATTAATTAAAAACCATTAAAAAAAGATGTTTTGCTTTGCATAGTGTATACATGAAATCAAAGCTAACTTTTTGCTTTGTATGGTTCAGTCCCACATCACTTGTTTTGTTTTGTTTTGTATAATTATATAGCTTTTTGTTTTTACTCATGATATGAGTTCATTTGGAGTAATGGAGCCATGTGAGAATGTTGGAAGTAATATTTAATTATAATCTTTAATCTTTATTTAAGAGATTTAATATTTAATATATAATATTTATATTAATTGATTAAGTTTAACATTTATTTTAAACTGACGGTTTTACAAAACCTGATTCCTGTTGAACTGGTTCTGGCTGGTTTGGTGCTCAGCCAGTTTTCAAGGTTGAACTGGCCGGCCTTCAGACCGGTTTACAGTATATATATATATATATATATATATATATATATATATATATATATATATATATATATATATATATATATTAAAACTCAAATTTAATTCTAATCAAGCTTCTTAGTCGAACTCTAATCAAGCTTGTTCACAGGCTTTAATTGATACTATTCATGAATATAAACAAATCGAACCCCAAGTTGTTCAAGCTTGTTTATTTAGCTATCTAGTATTTATAAAAAATATTCAACCTCATTCGTTTACCTTATCAAACAAAGATAAATGAGCTCTTATGGAGCCAAGCCACGAGTAGCTCGTCAAACGCTCGGTTCATTTGCATCCCCAATAAAAATGGAGATAATAGCCTGATGCTACTACACTACCACCTAGAATACAACACAAGATTATTTTCCAAAATATAGAGATTGGAGCACTGCAATGCCACTATTTGGCGTATGGTACTGTTGCAGCATCGAGGCGCTTGGACACCCAGTATTGAGGCACTCAAATAGTAACATTTTTTAGATTTTGCCAAAATTCACTCTAGACCCTTGAGACTCATTCTAGAGCACACACAACCATTTTCAAACACTAAAGACTTTCAAACACATACAAATGGATGTAAAATATGAATTCAAATATTTTCCTTTAAAATTTCCTTTTTATATTTTTGAATTGTTATAGTCCCTAAACTTAAAGGTGCAATCGATCGGGCCACACCCTGATTAGGTCTTGGCATACTCTGAACTCATGATTATTGGCCTTGTTTAGGTCCCATCTTTGCTCATGCCTATCTATTTTATACTCCTTTTTGAGTTTCTTTTCTCAAAGATAAATTTTGATCAAGTTTCTTTCAATATATGCCGAGTTTGTCTCTCATTTCTTTTTTATGTTTGCACAAATACATTTTGGCATAGAAGCTACTTGATAGAAACCACTTATTTCTTTTATAAATGCCTCTCACATATTGCTCAACTTATGCAAACTCACCAGCTATCTCAAATTTGAAATGGGTCATGTTTGTTGCGACTATGAGATCCTTCCTTAAATAGTAAAAGCTCAATTGATTTGGTTGGTTTAGAGGCCCTAACTTACATTACCTTTCCCCCCTTTTGCTCTCCTCAGTTCTCTTACTGATGATAATGGTTAGAAGTTTCTTTTACCAAACTATTTGCAACCAATTCAGGAGATTATTTCATCACTACAGGTCATTTCCAATATTGGAATGGGATTATTGAGCATTCTTTCATTTTTTGTGAAGAAATTTACATGCATATCATTTTATAACATCCTGTTTACATATCAAACACTTAAAATTTTAATATTACATGCATAGGGCTGCAAGCGAACCAAACATTCGACGAGATACTCGTTGTTCAGTTCGAGTAAAGCTCGTTTGTGATCGTTTAATTAAATAAACAAACAAACTTGAACAATATTTTAAATACTCGATTCTTAAATAAACAAACTTGAACACTAATGCGTTCGGCTCATTTATGTTCACAAACAACATCATTTGAAGTTCGTGAACAAGCTCGATGTTAAGCTCGATTCGTGTTCGGTTTTGAACTCATGAATAAGCTCGATACAAATAATTAATATTTGATTATATAATTTATAAATATAAATTATTGTCTTTGTTACATAGACAATTGCTTTTATTATAAAATATGTTTGTTCATAGATATGTTCATGAACGTGTTTGTTCGATAGTTAAAAAAATTTGTTACATATGTTCACGAACATGCTCGATGTAATCTTTTATTAGGAAGCTCGATAAAGCTCGTTTGTTAAGTTAATGAATATTTAAAAGTTGAGCTCATTTATAGCTCGTTCATGTTTGTTTGTTTAAAGCTCGATAAGCACTAAATGAACGAACATGAACTGAACATGAACCGAACATGAACACTCATTAATTTAAATGAACCAAACAATAAAGCTCGAACAAACATGAACCAAACTTGAACGAGCTGATATTAAATGAACACAAACATGAACACTCACATACTTGGCTCGGCTTTGTTCGTTTGCAGCCCTATACATGCATGCCACCCAATATTATTTTAATATCAAATATACTACGTATATTTCTTTCCTACCACTATTATTTGATATGAAAATAAACTAAATGTGATATGTATATAATATTAAAGTTTTAGATATTAAATATGTAAATAGAATAATATAAAGTGGTATATAGATAAATCTCCAATTTTTTTATTTACTCAGGACTTGCAATTAAATGTGGGCTGAAAATTGCTAACACAATTGCCTCCAAAAATATCTCCAGTAACTAATAATTCCTTCAAGGTGGAATTGACCATGTCACACCTTCATTGACCAATGTTGCCATCTTTGTTGAGATGAAACTAAAATACTTAGCCATCTCTTTTTCTTCTGTTATTTTTCAATGGCAATTCTTGAAGGATGGCTATCCTGAACTTCTATCTCTCTTAAACCCTTCTCTACTCCTACTATTGGAACACATTGACTCAATGGAATGAAGAACCTTCGAAGGCTTTAAGAAGCTTTATCTTCTTTCGGTGCACTACATTGTTTACTATATCTCTGCTAGGAAATGAATCAAAGAAAATTTAGTAATTCCTTCACTAGCACATCTCTTTTGTTCACCCATCAATAAAGCTGTACGAGCCTAGCTATACAGATGGAAGAGAAATCGGTTTACAAGCAATTTCAAACCAGAGCAAATAAAAAAAAAAATTAACAAAATAAACACGAAAACATGATAAGCTCACGCAAACTCGACTCATTTACACCGGCAAGAAGCTGCAACAACAAAGTGGTTAATTGTTCAAGAAGTAGGTGAAATTATTTTGTGCGGACATAGATCACCGTTCGAATGCCAATCAGAATGCGCCATGTCAACCCTTGCTCGGTACTGGCTCAATACTGCTCGGTACTGCGGCTTGGTACCGCTCGGTACCCGGCTCGGTACCGTTGACGTGACGCGTTCTGGTTGGCCTCCAGACGGTGAACTACTTTCAGCGTCCGCACAAAATAATCTCCCTAGAAGTAGAAGGCATATACTTGCTTAAGACTATAACATTGAAAATTTATTAGGCTTAGAGGTTAATAGTTTTAGAATTGGGTGGTTTGTTTCAATTTAGAGGTGTAAATTGGTTTAACACTAACTTTAAACACAATTAAAAAAAACATAAAATGAACTCAGCATAAATATAAGTTTAATTTCCACCATGAGTTCAGCAGCAAAACAAAAGAGGAGCAAGAAATAGATGAAACAGTACATATAAAATTTCAAATCTGAATTTTTCTATCCTATAAATAAAGCACAAGTTTTGAGATATTTACAATGAATTGTTATCAACTTCCAACACACAGCTGGTGTGGAACTTTAACAACAATCTCAACAATACTTCAACTTTGTAGAGATGGAGTTTAAACGGTCAGCTAAACTCTACATTGTACACAGAAAACTAAGAACTTGATGGACTCTCCATCTGCTTTACTAATTCTGTAGAGCAGTTTACTTCTGGAGTGCTAGAAACAGTATCATCAGCTCTAGCTGGATCTGGGATCAGACTTGATGAAAAATTGTCCACGCCAAATTGATAGTGATATGATTCAGAAACAAAATTTTCACGAAAAAGAGGTCTCAAAGAAGAATTTTGAGCAGGTGGCGTTTTTCGTCTTCTATCGGGAGAATTTCGTAACGAAATTCTGCAGACCGGACATGTCCAGTGCTGCCTCAGCCATGTGTCGATGCAGTAAACATGAAAAGCATGTCCACAATAAGGAAGGACACGCAGGATGTCTTTCTCTTGGTATTCAGAAAGACAAATTGCGCATCTGGAAATACAGGGACAAGTTCAATATAGGATATGATCTCTTTTCACATCATCAAATATGGAATAAAATTGGAACTCTTTAACTGGATCCCTATGAACCAGCGAATTAAATGAAAATCATGAAATAATATGCATCAGATTTAAAATTTTAAAAAAGACATGAATTTTACTCAGGTGTGATGAGGTCAACTTCATAACTTCATCATTATAAGCCCTATCCCAAATGATTCAGGTTTGCTTTATGAATCTCCATTTTCTATTCATTCCAATAGAGTGCTACCGACATGTTAAATCTATTCTTTTCAAATAATTTTGAATAACTTCTATCTATGATACCTTAGGTTTACCTTTCTCGTTGCTAATCCTCTTACACTAATTATATCTACTCATTTATTGGAGTATTTCTACCCTTCATTGGGCATCAAAATCACTTGTAGCTGTTTGGTTGCCTGTATTTAGAGGGTATGTAAAGTAAATAAAGGGGTTTTGAATTTATTTGTGTTTGGTATGATGTAAAGTAAATGAACGAAGTATTAAAAACTTCTTCGATAGTGTATTTTCTGTGTATTCCAAACACGCTCAAATCTGGGGAGTTCTGAATACCGAGCTCGTGATCTTCCTCATGAAAGAAATCCATGAAACACAAGCTCTGAGAGTGTTCCTCACGAAATCCTGCTCTTGCGCAAACCTGACATGCTCTCGTGCGTGCTTGTCCATTTTCCTCATCGGGAGCATGGTTTATCGCTTGCCAGGTCCAACCATTCGGGTGCATGCTCGTTCGTATTCCTCATTGGCTGCGTGGTTTATGGCTCGTGTAGTCCAGCCGTTCGGGTGCATATCGCAAAGTCCAACCATTCTATGGATTTTAAGATGAAAAAATTGCATTTTGCTATAACAGAAACTTTTTTTTTTCATTTGGAATCTTTGGCATCACTCATTTGTAAGGCTCTTGTTCACTTTAATTTTGCTTTTCACTTGAAATCACGAAGTCCAACCATTCTTTCTCACTTTAATTTTGTGAATATCCAATTTTTTATTTCACTTGAAATCTTTAGCCATTATGTGAATTTTCTTTTATGTTTTGAAGAAAGAAAGGGTTTTGGAGAAAGGTGTTTGTGGGGTTCTTTCTCACTTTAATTTTAGAGAAAGGCGCTTTATAGTTTGGAGAAAGGAATAGATTGCGTTTTGATGTACTGTTGAATAGGTTATTTTTTCATTGAAATCTTTGGCTATTAGTTTTGAAAGAAAGTTTTGCAGCACAATTGTTAGGTACTACCCTTTAAAAAAAAACTTTTAGATCACTGTTGGTAGCTATAAGGATGGATGAACAATTGCAAGATACTGAAGATCAACTATCCAATTTGGATAAGTATTGGGGTGTTGCAAGAGTGGATGAATCCGACAATACAATCTTTCTTCTTGAAACCTATGGAGTCGAAGGCTAGATGGATGTGTAACGAGTTAGGAAAATGATTTGTGTTGCGGAATGTCAAAATCTTAGTCATCCCTTAGCATTTGATCCCATGGTCAGGATGAGAATCTGTGGGAGGCTCACCTGGATCACACCAATATCCTTCTATATTTGTGTAGCTGAATTAGGAAGGATTATATTGAGGCAATTATGTATCAATTAGAAGTTATTTATTTCTTTATTAAGACATCTTGTATAGATCTATAAATAGGGATACTTTTGTGTAATAAGCAGAAGGTATTTTTTATCCTTATCAAATTCTATGAATTCTAACACGAAAAATGTTAGCACTTTGAGTTAATAACTAGATATTTTTGGGGTTGTTTTGTGTTATATATATAAACATGTTGAGCTGTAATGCCTTTATATGTATTTTGGATTTATGAAACATTAATGATAATGTTGAGTATGTTTATAGAAATATTAAATTCACTCTAGGTTTGATTGCTCATCGAATAGTATTATTTCCATTCCATTTCAATAGTATACTTTACTTCAATACTGCTCATCATACCAAATAACTCCAAAAGTGTTCAAAATACATTGCTTTTACTTTACAATGTGTATACCTCACCAAAAAAGGAAAATAGTTCCCTTGCATTTACTTTGTAGACAACCAAATAGCTCCGAAGTATTTTAAATACACTGTATTCCTTTTTTCAAGCAACCAAACAACCCCTTAGTCTATTTTTAACTACTTATCTTTAATAGATGCCAGCTTAATAAATCATGAATATAATTATTCTTTAATTTATCCTTTCTAATTTTGCAACAAATCTATTTAACATAGTCATTTTATTCATGCTCAACTTAGATAATGACAATAATTGAAGAATTAGTTGAATATTTTATTCCAAAATTTGTGTAATATTTATACAATTCTAGGAGAGATTCTAATAGGAAAAATACAAAATCTAAGGATAATGATTACAGAATAATCATGATAGTCCACAAATAAATGAGTTGGTAGAAATAATAAATAATGAATAATTATAATAATTCATGGATTGATGACTATACAACAGAGATATCACATATTCAATGAAGTGGCAATAGATGAGGAAGGAAAGATGATGGAAGTCTTGATGAATGTTGGTCCAACCCTAAACAAAAATTATGCAGACATTTCATACTTCTCCTTAAATGTATGGCTGACATCATTCCAAGCTTGCTTGATAATTCCTAAAAGAGTGCCTTTGATAATCCTATTGATGAGAATGTCAGCAAGTTGGTCGACCCTAAACCCTAATGGTACAAGAAGCTGTTGTAGATATATTTTTAGGTTCTTCTAACAAGTTTTTTTGTCTTTCCATGCCACTGGCATAATTTTTTTCTTCCCTTTAAGAACCAATCACGACCACTTAAGACAGTTCTTTACATTGAACAAGTATGTTGAATAGACAAAACACTTTACTTTAAGGAGCTTGCTTAAGCAAGCCTTAATGGGTAGTCCACCAATGCCCATCATAAATCAGCTAGCCCAAGTTCTTGATGGACATTGGGGACTCAGTCAAATACTTAAGTGGCTTGTGTTAGCTCATCTGACACCTGTATCTACTAAGGCTTCATTTAGTACAAAAATTTCTTGAACTAAAAAGTTGCTTTAGAAAACATTAAGAAAGCCGCCCCAAACGAAACCTAAGTTCGGCATGTCAGCTACTTGATCTTCATTAGTATTGAATTCTAGAAAATGTAAACAACTTAATCACTAGTGAGATGAGAGCAACCCATAGATCAAAACAGCAAAGGCTAGAACCACAGCACAATAAAGTTTTTATAATCATATTTCTGAAAATTATTCAAACTTTACAACTTGAAAGTCTTTGCTAAAAGTAAATATATATATATATATATATATATATATATATATATATATATATATATATATATATATATATATATATATATATATATATATATACATACAAAAAAAAATGATCATAACAATCCGCAAAAATGCTTCCACCTCAATTAGTGTGAAAAATAACAGTCATACACGAGTAATTTTGGTGCAAAAATAACAAACATAATTTAATTTTTAAAATTGATGCCATCATTCAAAAAAAAGTGCAAACACCTATATGGATATCTTAAATCCCAGAATTTTTAAGACTATTTCTTTCACAAATAACTCATTTTTCTACCCTTTGAAAGATGAGTAAGTCAAAGAAAAGTTTTGGAAGCACAAGGCATCAACTTTGTAGTTTTAGTAGAACAAGCTAAAACACATGGAGTGCTATGACGCCTTAAAATCAGCAAATCATTGAGAGAGAAAGAAAGAAAAGTATCAATACATGAAGCTTGCATTGTTGCAAGCAATTTTACCTTTGCATTGTGGAAAGACTGTTTCCATGACATGATCCATGATATCCAGGCCAAAATTGAAGTCCTTAATGATTTTATGATGTTTTTACAAATAAACACTTATAAACTTCAAAGCACTAATAACATGCTAACAGATCAAAACATTCCTGGGAAGCAAATGGATCTAGCAAGTCATATGCCTAAAGAAAGGTGAAAACTATGACATCTGCAACTATGCAACAGAGCAAAACTTACATGTTAAAGACCGGTTAGATATGATAAAGGATGATCAAAGCAAACATAATAACTTGAGAAGAAGTGCAAGTTGAACTGAAAGTGGTTGCAGTCATCATAGTTCAATAAAATGTGCACTTTAGGACATTAAACTTTATCATCATACCTACACCAGTTCAGATAGACCAGGAAAGGAATCAAAAATGAAAATGGAAGAAGGAAGATCGAGGCATCTAGGATGATGGAATAATATGGAAAATAATAACTTTGAAAATGTTTTCCACCATCATGGAAAAGACATTAAGGGTATCCAACACATCAAAATAATCTAGAAACTGGTTCAAAAATTCCTACTGGGGTAGTTGGGACTAGATCTTTATATCGAAAAAATGGGTATTCATCAGGCTATGTTTGAAGTCATTGTTTCGCTTTACTTACAGAAACCACCATGAATAGAAATCCTATCAAGGTGTAATTAATGATGAGTGGAAAAAGTTAACTTTAAAATGATATGATAAACAAGTCATCAAGTGGTTACATCATTAATTATTATTATTATTATTTTACTGTTGATTATTTTCTGCTTAGTGCTAGAAATTTGATTATTAGCATAAAGACACAAATTGATTATGACCAAAGCCACATGAAAATAAATCACAGTAGGATGATTAATTATTCTGTTCGGACATCGAATGTCGTCCAGATACCAACCAGAATGAGCCACGTCACCTCTGTGCTCGATATCGCGGCTCAGTACTGCTCAGTACTGTGGCTCGATACTACTAACATGGTGTTTTCTGGTTGGTCACCGGACTGCCTTTTGATCTCTGCTGCACAAAATAATTTCTCCTGCAGAATATAATGTAAAGGACAACTTACTGAGTATCTTGTCCATATGCGAACTGGTCAACAAACTTTGTAGGAAAACTTGACACCACAACAGGTTCAAGTCCATGGACCCCACGCTCCATCTGTTTCAAGAATAGACAGATCAGAAGACAAAGTTAATCAACTACACAGTACAATTCCCTTAACCAGTTTGATCTGAAAGACCTTTTTATACGTTTAAAGCCATATCTGCATTCTCCTGTCTTTATAAAAAGCTGAAGAGATAACTCCCTTGAAACGAAACAGTAACAAAATCAACAAAGAGAAAAGTACTAAAAAGAGTCATCATGAGAAAACACAATCGCAAAGGGATCTCATAAATCCATGATCAAACTCTGAGAAAGCACAGCGGAAATACACAGCAGTTGATGCAAAAAAGACATTTCCAAAACTTTCAAGCGCCTAAGCATCGTCAGAAATCCGATAAAATAAAAAGACTTTAAATAGGGATTAGAAGCGTAATAAAATCACCAGAAAACCAAATCAAGCAGAACTGTTCGCCAGACTTCTTAAAATATCAATCTAAATCAAAGCTTAAACTAAAATTACGCTGCCACAGTGCACTCTGCTGCTTTGACCTCATACTCAAATTGAACAGAGACGTGATTAATTAGAGCTTAATCCATAATTATGCCACCAATCGGCGCACTTCGTTGCAAAGAAACAATTTTTCATCATAACCGAAATAGAATACAGTACAAAAAGAAAATCTTCTTTGCCAAAAATCGAACAACCTCACCATTATTATGGGCAACGGAAAACTACAGATTTCTCAAAAGAAGAAGGAAAGAAATCGAAAGGAAATGGAGAATAGTGCTCACGATGCTTAGATCAGATCTGGAAGCCGCGGGGAATGACCTCCTTGACGCCTGCAGTTGGATTCTAGCGCAGATGAGTCTCGTGCACACGAAGACGATGAACATCGTACTCACCGCAAATCCAATAACCGTCATCACAAGATTAATCCCCGCGGATATCATCTTCTCCACCACCTCCGAAGAAAACCAGATAAAAAATCCTAAGCTAGGGTTCGAATGAACTCGGCGACGCGTAGCAGCAACGCTCCCACTAAAGCTCACTCGCCGCCATCGAATCTGACAAGAACAAAGCACGAAATGGTATGCGAAAACCCAGGTTCGGATTCTGACAGCGATAAGCTGATAAAGCTGATAGATTGACAGAAATGGAGATGGAAAGGCCCCGCCTTGACATCTATCTGCTCCCTTTCGATCTCTCCCTGCCACTTCAAAAAAAAAATATAAATATAAAATCGCCATGATAGCACTATTTCAAGTCGCAGTGGCCATCACAAGATATAATTTTAATTATCATTATCTAAGATGTTTATTTATTTTGTGTGGTTGCACAGAAATCAATCCAATCAAGTGTTTTAAAAAGTTAATTCATGAATCTACGACAATTACTATTATGGCAAGTGGAAACAGACCATTTCAGTTTAAAATTTTTATTTTTTAATGGCGGCTAAGAAAGAGGTGGCAATGTTGGTGAACTTAAAAATCGAATAAGCTTAGAATGAGGGTTTGTTTCACGGGAGCTCTGTGTGTGTGTGTGTTTTTTTTTTAATGTTTTTCTTATTGAGTCTTTATTGAATTATGAGTGTAGACTTCAAATTTGGCCACTATGTATGATCATATTATATACATTTGATTGTTTCCACGTGTAGGTGTTTGATTTTGTAGATTAAAAGGTGTTTATGTTTGGAGTAGTTGTAGAACTTAATCTTAACGGAAAAAGTAAATGAAGATATTAGAATCATAGCAAATATAATTGTGGGCTCCGAAAATTCACAATCTAGCCTTCCCTTCTTTTAGGGGAATTTTAACGAATTAACTTCCGGGGTAAATTTGCAGAAGACAAAATGGGTTTGTAGATATGTCACTGGCAAGAGATTTTGCCCTCATTTTGCGAGGGCTTTATGATATGAGTTCTGATTTCCTATATGCGCAAGCCCCTGTAGTTAATTACTCCTCCCGATAATGAGAGATAACTTTCGATTAAACTAGTCGTCAATCATATACGTAGAGATACATATCGGGCATATATTAGAAGCATGGGTTGATATTTGAAAATTTAATATTTAAAACTAAAAATTTCACCATCTTGTACTTAAAACGGATGGTGGGGGAGTGATGATGAGCTCTATCAAGATCTCATGATTCCATTGTCCAGGGTCATCATGGTTCCTGGTCTACTTAGTCAAAGAAGATAGTCGACCTAACTTGATAGGAGGATCCTTATCAGCAACCTTGGGTTGTATCATCCAAGGGTACCTCGTAGATTTGTGGTGAATATTTGTCTAAGAGGACAAATTTAAATCCACTTTAGCTAACAGAGAGCTTCGTGCCTTATCGATCATATCATATTGATTCATATATCAAGGATTTAGTGTCATTGGGGAACATACGGACTCTGGCCATAACCTTAATTTAGTGGTGCTATTTGGCAGCGAACCCCCTGATTCAAAGGGCCTCGATTATAATCGTTTATCAACGGTGCCATTTGATTGTGAAACAACCAGTTAGAGGACATATGCCACGTCTTTACTTGCAAGAGATTGCTTGAGAATAAATCCTAGTGTTATTCTCAACCAGACATTAGCTCTTTTTGAGTTGAAGTGATATTTGAATTTGTACACTTCGATAATTAATGCGAAGGGTGAATGAATTTTACTTTAAGCATTTTGGTGATTGATTTCAATTTTAAATATTTTGATCTTGGATGATTTTTTAGAATTTGGATTTCATAGGCATTTTGTAGGCATTTTAAAATATTTACAGTTAACCCCTCTGGTTGAGATCTATGTTCAACACGTCCATCATTGGGGCGTATGGGCTTTTTAAATTTAATGGTTAAACCTTGTTGACTTGTCTACTTTTTGACAGAGGGTCGAGTTTATTGTAGGCTTTGTGCCTTTGATAGAGCTTTTATATTTAACCCCTATGGTTGAAATTTATATTCAACATGACCATTATTGGGGTGTTCATGGGCTATTTATTTCATGCGACTCTGTCTACTTGCCAACATAGGATCGAATTTATTGTAGGCTTTGTGACTTTGCTAATTAGTTTTCCTATTTATCGACCTTGAAGGTCTAATATAAATGTATGAAATAAATATTTCAGCTGACATCGCGGTCGTATACTTGTTTGATAGTTTGATATGTGTCAACTTCTATCTACTCGCATATAAGGATCGGGCTCAAAATTAAATTCATCATTTGACCGGTGCATCATCCTCAGACGTCATATGTGTATCTATAACACGCTCGTTGGGGTCCATGTGGATATTTAGGAGGGGACATTTTTTTAATTATTGGGCGAACCTTATCGGCTCTGTCTAATTACTAACAGAAGATCAGGTTCATTGCCAGCTTTAGTTTTTATCAATGAATCTTTCTTTTGAGGGCCTTGAAGGCCTAATATGAAAGTATGGAATAAACATCTCAGTCGATATGCCAATCATATATTTATTTGATAGTTTGAGCCGTGTTGATTCCCATGTACATGTATAGAAGGATTATGTTCGAACTTAGATTCATTTCTTGACCTGCGCAGTATTCTCAAACGTCATGTGTGTACCTATAACATGCTCGTTGGGGCCTATGTCGGTATATGGTTGCATATACATTTTCTTATATCATGCTTACATACTTGCATGTATATTTATACTTTTATTTATATATCAAATTTATAGAGATAAATTGTCATGAGAGGATTTTAACAGTACATGCTTTACTTACTCTTTTAAGATTCTCATAGGGTGACAAAATATGGGAGTTTAGAGTGATATTGAAGTTGGAAGGTTTAATCTATCTTTTGTCTCTTCACGCTTGACTAAGCGGTTGGTGATATATATGCTATGAATAATATCAATATAAAATAGAATTATTAGGAAATATATTATATTTATATTCTCTCAATCCAAAATATTTTATCCAAATAGTATTTCATTTAATTATTTTTATTTTAAATTAAGTGATTAAATCTTCACCAAAATTTATTTTTATTGAGTATGATAATTGTTGTAGTTGAAATAGACAATGTTAGTACGTACAAGTAAACATTCTTCCTTACGGAATTGATACTCTACACTATCACTATATTACTTGATTCAGCGTGTATACTTATGGATAATGAGAGGAGTTTTTATAATTTTTATATAAAAGAAAACCTAAGTATTGTTTAGGGATTGATAGTCTTAAATCATTTTTATAATTATTTAGGTTACTCCACTACCCCCATCATTATGGACGTGTAAGGTTTTGACACTGGTGATGGGTAAATAGTTCAGAGTGTTTGTGGAGGTCTTATTGCGAGCCCTGAAGTGATCAGGGATGTCGACGGAGGAGAGTTGCAGCTTCCAAGGTGTTGTCGAAGAGAAGAAGGGAGGAAGATTGGACAAAGAGGTAGCGAGCTCGTGGAATTGAGGGAGAAGGTGGAGATTTGATCGGCTTGGGAAGTTCGACAGAGAGTAGAGGGGGCATGTGCAGGAGGAAAAAGAAGAATGAAGCATCGTTGGTCTTCATTTTAACGATGAGGCCATAAGAGATTGTGGTGAAACGTGCGAAGATCGTGGGAGGCGCTATTCGATGTACGAAGATGTGCGAAGCATGACTTCAGGCAGGTGTTGGATTTGTGCATACTTTTTTTTTTTTTTCATTCATGTTTAGGTTAACAATGATCACATCCTTGAACCTATGAACCATAGTTAGCCATATCCACTTAAACCTTTTCTTCATCCAAGATGAAGTATGGGCCTAACTTTGAAGTGATATACCCTTCATTATGTTGCCAGCCGATCTACTATGGATACATGATATGAAACTGTTATGGCTACTAATGAGACTCTCTACATGACATGATATTCCAACCTCTATCATTATTACATAGAGTAAGCCTACGAAGCTGAAGTGGGATGACAGAACTACAAAATATCTTTAATCTAAAACATTATTGGACATCAAGTCCCCATGCAAAATTTTGATCTCCTAGACTTAACCCCCTGCAAAAAAAAGAAAATAAAGATTATATATATATATATATATATATATATATATATATATATATATATATATATATATATATATATCACACTGCGAACTCATGAACATTTTTCAGAGGGCATAGAGATTATTCACCAATAGCAAATTAAGGGCACAAATATAATAAGAGAAAGACGACATATAAATTGTAATATATATACATTATTATTATTTGAAATCAAGAGAGGTCATTTAAACCCCTCAATTCTATGTAAAATGCCCATAATGCACTTTTCAACTTTCTGGTAAAATGAAACATACAAAATTCATTTGACACAGCATACCTTGGTCTGTTCATTGGAAGTTTTGGCTATCAATCAAGAGGTATTAAGTTTGTAGCTAGTGTGTGTGTGAGTTTGACTTAATTTCCCCAAATATACCAACAAAATAAATAAAATAAAAACTAAATTCATTTGAGGCATTTCTATAAAATTGCAAGTAAGACAAAAATGTTACTGATTTAAAAAGAAATTGCATACTTAACAGTAAGTGGTGTTCTAAGTCAGATAATTTAACTTATGATCAGTTAATTTAGTTTTTTCAAAGTAAGGGTTTGTTTGGGACGGTTTTCTTACTGCTTCTTAAAACAGCTTTCTAGCACAAAAATTATTTTTTTTGAACTAGAAAGCTACTTTAAGAAGCAATAAGAAAGCAGTCCCAAATGAAGCCTAAATCTCTCATATTTATAATTAAATATTCTTTTGCTTAAAATCATACATCTGAAAATCTGAAGATCTCTAAGCCCCATACAATTTACAATCTAAAATGATGTCAGGATATTTTTATACAAATTATATCATAACAGGCATAAGAATCGTCGGATTTGCTTTAAAATTAGTGCTGCATAAGAAGAATTTGTAATATATTATTCTCAAAATAAATTCAATGATTTCAATTTTCAAGGATAGATGTGCATGATAATCGTTGGTTTTTGCTTTAAGATTAGAGTTGCATCAGAACAATTAAATCATATTAATCTCAAAATAAATTCAATTTTTTAAGCTTATCCTAATATAATTTATATCATGATATTCTAATATAATAAAACAAGTTGATTATGGGTCTGTTTATGATAGCTTTCTAGCTGCTGCTTTGCTTTTCAGAGAGCAATCACAATTTCGTTTGGCTACTGTATTTTTGTTGCTTACTTACTGCTTTTCATAAATCTCTATGACGGAAAACTATTTTCTGCAACCGCAATAGCGAAATTATTTTCTCTACAACAACTTCACAACTATTATAAAATCATGTAACTATCCTAAACGGATCCTAAATCATTTATATATTAACATGGCATTATTTTTTTTTTAATTTTTTTTTTCTTTTTGCGCAATATTCAAATGTTGCTTATCGCATGAAAGCTGCCTTCTTTGAATAAATTTCAAGAAAATCTCTCTCGTCTATAAGATAAAGAAAAGTCTTCCCTGTTCGTAGAAGAAGCAGGTGAGTCTTCCTCGCTCGTAGAAGCAAATGAGATAGGCATAACGTATGAGTGTAATATATTTGGATTATAAATGACTGGTCCTTATCTTGTGGTGTAATATATTTAGATTGTGATTAACACAATTATACAAGGGTATATTGGTCTATCATGTTTTGTATATTATCTTCTATATTTGTGTAATCTTGAGTGCATTTAATATATTAATATATATCTATATATTTTAGAAAATGTATTTGATCACGTATGAATCTCGATGCATATTAGATTTAAAAGCTTATGAAGTCTGATTCAGAATCATTTGAACTTCAATTTCAATAAATTTATGGTCGGATTGAATGTTTTGGTGAGATGAACCTACAAGGTAACCTAAAGAAGCAAGCACGTTTTGGTTTATTGCATTTATTTAAAGAATACAGGCATCACATACGTAAGACTTGAACCCAAAACTTTCTGATTGGTAGCCAAAACTTCAACCAATAGAATGAAGTGTGTTGCATGTTTTATTGTTATTGTATATGATCAGAGATACATATATATAGTGTCTACAACAGATAGTTTTGTGTTTACACAGAGAACACACAATGTCTTTACAGCTGTAAGGTAGCTAGAGATGAAGGCTTCGTTTGTGACATCTTTCTTAATGCTTTCTTTTTTTTTTTTTTTTTAATTAAAACCCACGGAGGGGCCTACGCGTTTATATCAAAAATAGCGGTTACAAAGTCCTTAAAAAGATCCTCCAACCCTCTACTGCTCCGTAGAGCTACAAGATTAAAAGAAATAAAACCTAAGAGCCGTTGGTTCCTTGTTCTAAGATTACAAAAATAATAAAGGAAAAGGCTCGGGCTGTAAGTAGACAGCACCCAAAAAAGGAAGATCCTTAAATCAGCATTCAGCACCATCTTTCTGCAAAATTGAAAAACACTAGAAAAGTCATTCTTAATGCTTTCAAAAATAGCGGTTACAAAGTCATTCTTAATGCTTTCTTTGAAGTAACCAATACCAGCAGTTTTCAACTGCGATGCAACAATTATGCAAGGAAATCAAACTGTATATAATTTCAATCATTATGAAATTTTCACCTAAAGGAATAGTACTTGTTAGGGGTGTAAGTGAGCCAAGCCGACCTGTGAGCCGGTTCAGATTGGGCTCAATAAATGGCTTGTGCTTAATTAATTAATCAAGCACAAGCTCAAAACCAGTGGTGGCTAGACCTCGAACTTGATTAATATGTGATGCAAATAAATTCTCAATATGTATAAATACTTAATGGGTGACAATGCAAAACTAGTCCCCATATTAACTGGGGACAAGGCCTTGACGTGGAGACAGCTATTGCATGCTTTAAGCTAGAACATGACTCATTTAATTTAGACTTCATTTTGGACAGTTTTTCACCATTATAATGATGAACCCTATTGTTGCTTCATGTAAAATCTTTAAGGAAAAGAGTTAAGAGAGGAAAATTTGTTTTATGCTCAAGAGTTCATCATCAATCTCGTGGATTCATTGTTGTTGGGATCTATAATCTGTAGAAGCGTTAGGTTTCGTTTGTGATGATTTTGTTACTGTTTTTTAAAACAGTTTTTTTTTTTTTAAATTTGATTTTTTATTAAAACCATGTTTTAAAGAAATAATAAAAAAGCCATCCCAAATAAAACCTTAGTGAGTGATTTTTCTTATTAGAATATTATAATTAAATTTGTCTACGTATTTATTTTCAAGACATAGGGATTAAGTCTCCATGAGAGTTCAAGATAATTTTTGGTTGATTTTCTCATATTAAAGTGAGGGGTTATCAAAGTTCTTAAGGCTTCAGTGTTTAGGTAATACTCACCCTCCAAGACACTTTGAAGTGTAGGCTATTTCATCTTTAAGGAAAGAGTTTGTGAAAAAAATTCTCTATAGTTAATTTCTAGCTAGTTCGATGTGTATGTATGTATATATTGAAATCAAACAACCATGTAAATTTTTTTGGTGCTATTACTAATCAAATTACAAATAAATAGAGATTATGGTGTAGTTTTTTAATTCATTTGAGATAACTTTTTTATTGCTTCTTAAAGCAGCTTTCTACTACAATAAATAAATTTTATACTAGAAAGCTGCTTTAAAAGTCAGTAAAAAGCCGTCCCAAACAAAACCTTGATAATATATCCGGAGCAATTTCAAATACAATATTTTAGATGTTCTTACAGTATATGTGACACATACTAGCTTCGATAATTAATTGTTCATTAAATAAAAAATAATAATGATCTCACTAAAAAATAAAAGACCTTTTTTTGTTTATATTCTTAGAATTTATATTTAATTAATGTAAAATATGAATGGAGATTTCAGTCTATTTATGGAGAACAAACCTTAATACATAATACTCACGTTGACATACATTCAAAGACAAGACAAGAAAAGACTACTTGCACAGCTAATTTATTTTTGAAATTACACACAATGCACATATAAGATCCATAATTCAAAATCTTTTGAATAGCTAGCAATATAACTTAAGCTCTTAATCAACAAGCTAAGATGGGCGACACTTAGATTTTATTTGGGACAACTTTCTTATTGTTTTTTACAACAATCACTGCAATAAAATATTTCATTACCGATGAATTTTTCCGGCGGAATATTTTCCATCGAAATTTCCCCCTGATTTTTTACAGATTGAATGAAATATTTCCAACAAATTTTTCTGGCGGAGTTTCTAGATGTAATTTCTGGCGGATTTCTTGAGTATCGAAGCGGATTTTTAGTCATTTATTTTAATTAAATTTCAAATTTTATAATTTATTTTAATTAATTAGTAATTAAATAATTTATTTTAATTAATTATTAATTTAATAACTTAGTATAATTATTCATGAATTTAATAACTTATTTTAATTAATTATTAATTTATATATTTCAATTTAAATTTTATATTTTATTATAATTTATTTTGAATTTTATATTTCCGTATTATCATAGTTTACGTATTATTATAGTTTAAGTGGGGGGAGACCTATGTTCAAATCCCTGGTCACGCGCGTAGAGGGGCAGTGGGGCTGGCGGCAGGGCAACTCGTGCGGGTAGGCCGAGCAGTGCGGAAGCCAGTAGGGAAGACAGGTAGCACGGGAGGGTAGGTCGGGCAGCGCAAGAAGTAGCCGGGCAGCGGGCAGCTCGAGCGGTAGCCGCTGTGGGCTTTATATATATATATATATTTAAATTATTCCGTTGGAAAAATTTTGTAGGAAAAATGTTCCTGTGGCTTTTTTCTGCCAAAAAATTTTTCCGACGCAAGTTTTACAATAGAAAAATTTTCCACCGGAAACTTTCAAATCTGCTGGAAAATGAGCAAATTTCTGTCTGAAAATCTACCGGCAATATGTGATTTTCCGATAGTAAATATTTTAGTATAAAGAATAAATTTTTATTCTAAAATATTATTTAAGAGAGTAATAAGTGAAAACTGCAGTGCTGTTAAGCTTGCAGCTGTCAAGAAAATAGGGAAGAAGACAATAAGGATTGGAAGCAAACAGATCATTTTATTTCGATATTTACAATGCATTTTTATAGATGTTTACACAGAGATCAGCAGTACAAGTTACAGCCGAAATAATGTCCAAACATTACCTTGCTGTAAGTGCATTTCATTCTTGCTTGTATGTTAACTTATCCCTGCAAACTGATGGCACAACCAGGACAGTGAGTTTGTTAGCAAGATAATTGAAATGAGATATGGATAGGGATTTAGTGAGCAGGTCAGCTAGTTGATCTTTTGAAGCAATGTGATGAACTTGTATGGATTAATTTTTAATACATTCTCTGATGAAATGACAATCATTCTCTATGTGTTTGGTTCAAGCATGGTAAACCGGATTGTTGGCTAAGGCAATTGCTGATGTTTTATCGCATTATATTTTGTTGGGTTGTTATCAAGTTCTTGAAGCAATCTTCTAAGCCATATAATTTCAGTTGTTGTCGAAGCTATAGCTCTATATTCTGCTTCAATAGATGACCTTGCCATAGTTGATTGTTTCTTTACACACCATGCATGGATGGGAGTAGAGCCTAAGAAGTTACATTATCCTATTGTTGATTTCCTGTCTTGAGGATCCCCTGCCTAGTCCAAGTTTGTGTATGAGCTTAGCATGAGATACCCTGCTATGATTGCTAGACCAACCTGTAGGGAACCACATAGATAACAAAGAATCCTTTTGAGAGATTTAAAATTAAATTCAGTTGGGTGATGCATGTGTTGACAAGCTTTATTGACTGTATATGTGATATCTGGTCTTGTAAGTGTGAGATAGTGAAGCGCTCCAACCAATTGGCGATATAATTTTGGATTGGTAAAGGCAGGTGAATCTATTTTAGGGGCTGTCTTGAGGCTAATGGGAGTTGAAACTGACTTGTTATTTAACATTCCTGCATTCTCCAGATTACATTCTGCATATCTTGCTTGATGCAAAATTAGTCCAGTTGGTGTAGTTTCTGCTGTTATGCCAAGAAACTATTTTAGTGTGCCTAAATTTCACATATGAAATCGCTGGTGCAGTTTGTTTAGAAGTTTAACAATTGACTAATTATTATTGCCGGTTAGTATAATATCATCAACATAGACAAGGAAATTAATGATGTCGCCATTGTGCCTGTAGATCAATAGAGAGGAGTCTGAGTGGATGGTAGTGAAATGCAGATCATGAAGAAATCCAATTAATGTTTCAAACCACTGTCATGGTGATTGTTTGAGGCAATATATGGCCTTTTTAAGCTTGCATAGATGAGTGGGACAATTCTCATCAATAAAGCCTATTGGTTGCTTTATATAAACATTATCCGATAAGTGGCCATGTAGGGATGCATTTGATACATCTAATTGATGTATGGGCCAATTGTGATGTACAACAATAACTAGCAAGATACAAATTGTAGATATTTTAGCAACCTGGCAAAACGTTTCCATGTAATCCCATCCAAACTCTTGATGACAACTCAATGCAACAAGTCTTGCTTTGTGTCGGGCAAGTGTTCCATCTGAATTGTATTTCATTTTGAATGTCCATTTACATCCAAGGAGATTTTGATCAGGGGATAATTGAACTAATTCCCATGTGCCTTGTAATTTTAAAGCTTGAAACTCTTTCGACATAGTCACACGCCAATGTTCATGTTTGACTTCTTCTATGTATGTGGTTGGATTGGCGTCAATAAGCTGATGAGTAAGATCAAATACTTGTTTTAGCCTGAGATGACATGTTTGTAAATGAGTTTTCATATGGTGTGCCTGAACCGTTGATTTTTTTATATATGGAGGTGATATTGGCATGGGAGAATTGGAAGGTAAACTGAGTGATGTAGTAGCTAGATGTGATGGTGTGGGAGATGTTTGTGTGGACTACGAAGTTCTGGAAGTTATAGTAGGAACTAACATCAATGATGGAATGTTGTTAGAATGAAGTGTAGTTATTGAATGAGTGGAACTTGACTGAATATGCTTGAATGGGAAGATTTTATCATTGCATGTCTAGGCACATAAACACGATTTGTTATGGTATCTAGACATCTATACCCTTTTTGTGTTTGAGCATATCCAATGAACACACATTGTATTGAGAGTGGAGATAATTTTGATTTAGCATAGGATCTCAACCATGGATAGCATATACATCCAAAGATTTTCAAATGTGTGTAAGTGGGAGGTTTGTTGTACAATTTTTTGAATGGTGTTTTGTTTTGAAGGGTGGGTGTAGGCAGTCGATTGATTAAATGTATGGCAGTAAGTAATGCTTCTACCCAGAGATTGGAAGGAGAATTTGAATGAATTAGAAGACTTCTGTTCATTTCAATGATATGTCGATTCTTTCGTTCTGCAACACCATTTTGAGAAGGTGTGTGCAAACAAGTGAATTGATGATTGATACCATGGTTGATACAGCAAGATTTGAAATTATTATTTAGGTACTCTCCACCACCTTCTATTCTGATGGTTTGAATAGTTCGATTGAATTGACATTGAGCACTTTGCTGAAAATTTATGAATGTGCGAGCAACTTCAGATTTTTGAATCAACGGAAAGACCCAACTATATCTGGTATAATCATCAATGAAGGAAACATAATATCGATGACCTTGTACAGAAGTAGAGGAAGAAGGACCCCATATATTGGAGTGAACTAATTGAAATGGCTCTGTAGTAGAAGAAGTGGATTTAGAAAATGGTAATTATCTGTATTGGAAAAAGAAGTACATATATGTGAATAACTGTGAGGTAAATTCCATAGTGTAGAGGTAGCTGGATGCCCGAGACGATTATGCCACTGGTCTGGGATAGTTTCGTTTGAAAGCAAAGCTAGGTGTGGAGAGGTGGTATGAACTTTGTACAATCCATTTTGGCAAGGCCCTTGAAGCAGAAGATGATGAGTCTTCGAATCCTTTATTTCGTAGACGTCATAAGAGAATAATATGACATAGTTATTATCAGTAGCGAGCTGTGGGTGTAGGTAGAAGAGCACGATCGGTGTTTTGAATTGGAAGTTGATGCCCATTGCCAATAATCACTTGAGAAGAGCATGTATAAGGTTCAGTTGCACTTAGTTGAGATGAATCGGTTGTGAGATGCGTTGATGCCCTGTTGTCAAGAAAACAATCTGATTGAGGAGTCGTATCGGATGAGCTGAACAATGCAGTATTGTGCCCCGTATCTGTGTATGTTGAATCGTTCCGGTACGAACATTGAATGGCCGAGAGACCTATTTTACTGCATATCTGGCAGATGGTATTACGATGTGGGTTTCTGTCTCCCCGATATCCCCATTCGGATAATGACAACAATTGACGACCTCTGTTTCCTTGTGAATTTTTATTGTATCTTCCTCATCCTCAACCACGAGGAGCAGCAAGAGCTATGGAATTGTCTAATATATTTAAGGACTGAAGATCTCGTGTTGCCTCATTATTTAGTATATGTTCTTCGCAGCATAGTAAGTTGTAGAGATCATCTAAATTTATCGGTTGCAGGTTTGTTCTTATCGTTGTTTTAAACAACTGATAGGAGGAGGGAAGGTCGTTTAATGTGTAGAGGATCACGTCTTCAGGATCGATCGTGTTGCCGGTTGTTGTTATAGCATCCACCTTCGATTTTACATCGAGTAGATATTGCGTCATGGTTTAGTTGCCTTTCGATAGATGATGTAATTCAGTCTTTAATTGAATGACCCGAGAGCGATTGGTAGCTTGAAGACGATGTGTAAGGGTGGTCCATATTTCGTGGCAATGTGTTAGAGTGAGAACATACAACAAGATGGACGATGAAATTACTGAATATAATGCAACAGCGAGGTTTTGATCGGTAAGTACTCAGTTGCTGTACGAAGTTGGAAATTTGGTTGCGGACATTCGTCTGGAGCAGAGGACTGTTGTGGACACGTAGATGTGCCATCAAGAAATCCTTTAAATTCGTTTGCAGTGAAAACCTTCTCCACTTGATAGCTCCAGATTGAGTAATTTCCAGACGTTAATGGGTTTGGGACAAGATTCTTGATGTTGCTCATCAAAAACTTGAGTTGAGGTGGAATGGTTATAGAAATAATGGAGGAGTTTGAATCCATCGTCGGTGATTGAGTGGATGATTTAGCCATGATTTGTTGTGGTAGAGCTTGAAGATACATAGAGAAGAGAAAAAAAAATCGTTAATCTTGATTGCTAAGCTCTGATACCATGAAAACTACAGTGCTATTAAGCTAGCAGTTGTCAAGAAAACAGAGAAGAAGACAATAAAGATTGGAAGCAAATAGATCAATTTATTTCAGTATTTACAATGCATATTTATAGATGTTTACACAGAGATCAGTCGTACAAGTTACAACCGAAATAACGGCCAAACACGACCTTGCTGTAAGTGCGTTTCATTCTTGCTTATATGTTAACAATAAGGAAGCTGTCCCAAATGAAAAGGCTTTCTTTTGAGACTATTTTTTTATTATCATAGTGAAAAGATATTCCAAACCAAACCTTAATGTTTTCTAGCAGTTTTATACTCGAGGTAGAAAATCTCATCAGACCAGGAGATGGCATATATGGAACCTTGGCAGGCTCCCAGGATATTATTACCTACCATGTTAAGGCATTTTGAGAAACTGATGGAGTAAATGCTGGGAGAGCACCAGCCGAGGGTGAATTATTACATCCGGTCACCGGACGCCCGAACATCCAATCCAGACGTGCAACATCACCCAAATACACCGGGGCCCGGTACATTTTAATGACGTGATGTGTCTAGATAGGTGTCCGGACGAATCCGGACACCGAAAGTAATATTTTGCCCCAGCCGAGGCCATTCACGACTTTGGTTCTTTTGCCATAGGAGTACCAATAATATGAGTTTATGGGAGTCAATTTGACGAGGATGACACGACGGTCTTGATATTGGATAATATGCAGCGGTCTTTGATTAAATCTCCACAAATGGTATTGTAGCAGTTAGGGAAGGGGAGTAGAAGAACAAATAGAAGAAGATGGCGAGGAAAAGCCATTGATGTTTTCTCAAGTTTTGTTGCTTAATTTGAACGTGAGCTTTCTCCTCCTTATATTGACAAGGAAGATTAATATTAGGAGTAATTAATTTAGTGGACTGGAAGCTGGAAGGCTTTCGTGGAGGCCGGCGAATAAATAAATATACTTAGTGAAGGCCAATGAGATTATGTTGATATTTATATAATCAGCCAAGTTGTTGAGAAAGATTACAAAAATTTTAAAACTATGATCTTAAATCGTGTATACAACTGGAAGAAAAAAGTTATGGCGACATGCATGTATTTGATACAAGAATATTTTTATTTGAAAAATATTGTGGTCTCCGAAAATTTGGGTCCCGGTTTCTCGGCGGATCCCTTTCTTTCTTTCGGATCGTCGAGGAGAGCATTAGTGTTTAAGTTTTGAGGCTAATTTTTAGAAGGCAAATATTGAGTTTTGAATTAGACATTACTCAGAGATTTGCCCTCATTTTGTGAGGACTTTATGATCTGAGTTCAAGTTTCTTATAGGCTCAATCTCATATAGTTAATTATCCTCCCGATAACGAGAAAGAACTTTTGATTAAGGATAGTCGTTAAACATATACAAAGTATATGACATATAATAGCATAATGATTTAGGTATTTAGAAATTTAATATTTAAAATTGAAAATTTACCATCTTGCACAGACCCGGGGGGGGGGGGGGGAATGATGATGAAACCAATCAAATATTATGGTTATGTCGTCCAAGGCAATAATGATCCCTTGTCTACATAATCAGAGGTAATTGACCCAACCTGATAGAAGGATTCATGTTAGTATCCATGGGTTGCTTCGTCCAAGAGTACCTTGTAGACATGGAGTGAATGTTTGTCAAAGAAGATAAATTTGAATCCACCTTAGCTAACAGAGGGCTTTGTGCCCAATCGATCATATCATATGGATTCATTACTCAAGAGTTTGATACCATTGGAGATCCTACCTAGCTTGACATCAACCATTAGCATATGATAGACAAAGAAAACTCATCCTTTAGACATGTCATATTCAAGTCACCCGATCAAATAAATTTAGATTTCTCTACCTTTCTTTTAAACAAGGATGATACTGTCAAGCTAGGTAGGATACAAATCCTCTAGAATGGACACTATATAAATTAGTTTTTTTAGTTCCCTCAATAAATAACTTCTCAAGGTTTGAATGCATAATCCTAAGTACTTGCTTAACTGGTGGAATAGGACTATATTATAACTTGTGAGAGATTTTCTTAAGAGCTCAATCATGTATCTCAAAATAACTCCAAGAATAAAAGTCATCATTATTATTTAGAATTAAGAATAACTATAGTCATAAATTCTTTAGAAGCAATATTTTTAAAGAGGAAAAATGGGGGTTATTCATTGTACCGTGATTTATCCTACTTAACAAGTTAGCAATAGATGGCACATCGCCCAAAATCTAAAGTTGTGTCAATAACTGATGGGGTACAGTGCACTTTTAAATTAAAAAAAAAATGTTTAAAGCTTTATCTCTCCTAAACAAAACTTAAATTTTCTTTAATATATAAAAAATAATAAACCTCTCTTAATATACACAAGTATATATGCCAAATCAAATAATAAAGTGAAAGAATAGAGCATCCAATCCATGAGAAAATATGCTTTTAAGCAATCAACTACTACCATTTAATCTAATTATAAAATTATCCTACTGAAATAATAATATTGGTTGTGGAGATTCAATCATTGACTAAACTAGTAAAAAATGAGGGATATAATATTTTTTATTGATTAATATAAATTGCATATATTTCTTAATGAAACTCTTATAATTTAGAGCATATGCATCCCTATTCTCTGTTTAGTTTGTAGGGGTAAAAAGAATATATGTTGATCTCCTATAGTTATAGCATCTTCTTAAGAACCTAGCATATTTTATATCATATGTCTAGGTATGCAAACATACTATTTTAATATTCATGGTTATTCTTGTATTTCTCCATCGAGGTTATACATCACACTAGATTTTAGTTACGCATATAACGAGAAATAACCAACGATGATGAGAAATAAGAAACTAGTATATCTTCTATACCTTTCTCGTCCTTTTGGTTAAGATCATGTGTAGCATCTGTTCTTATCAGTTTAATATCTGATACGTGGGCCATTGGCTCACTATAATATTAAATTAATTTTTTTTTAGGGAGGGCCCATTCCAGCAGCTTGTTGCAGGGGTCATCGAGCGTCGCCTTAGCATTGCACTAAAGCCATGGCAGGCGCACCCCTATAGTATTAAAAAAAAAAAAACTAGTATATCTTCTATTTCTTTAGCAAAATCTACTTCACATACAATAGTGACATCAGTGCATTTATTGATATAGATTGTCAACACCACATATTGGATTAAGATTAGAGTTCTTCAATTCTCTAAGCTATATCTAATTTATGGTTAATTTTGTCCTTAAGTTATTCCCAAGCTTATTTCTAGTGAGGATAATTCTCTTCGTCACAAAACTCCTGACAAGAATGAGATTTTTAATATTATTATGAGTTTGGATAAGGTCTCTGCTATGGGGTATGATGGATTCACCTCTAAGTTTTATCACACATGTTGGAATATTATTAAGGGTGACCTTTGTAAGGCTATTCAATCTTTTTGCAAAGGTTATTCTATTCCTATTTTTTTTTCCAACACTTATATTATTTTGATTCCCAAATGTGTCAGTCCTAAAAATTGGAATAATTTTAGGCCTATTAGCTTATGCAATACTTTTCATAAATTATTTCTAAATTCTGGCTTTAATAATGGTCTCCATTCTACCTAATATTATTTTTTTAAAATTAGATAGGGTTTGTTAAAGGTAGATGCATTACTGATAATATCTTGAATACTCAAGTGTTTATTCATGATATTAATCTTGAAGTTCCTGGTCATAATATCTTTTTGATATTAGACATATCTAAAGCTTATGACAACATTAATTAGGATTTTATACTGAAAATTTTAGATCTTTTTTGTTTTAATAATTAATGTATTTCTTTATTTAGGAATATCATTGAGAATGTTTGATTCTCTATTATTTTGAATGACAGATCTCATTATTTCTTTAAAGTTGAATAGTGTGTTAGATAAGGTGACCCTATATCTCTTGCTCTTTTTATTATTATTGGTGCATATCTTTTAAGAGGTATAAAACAATTTTTGATATGGTTAAATGCTTCTTTGGAGGTTTGCTTTAGGACATGAGATAGGCTTATCAATAAATTTTTTTGGGGCTCTTCCCATGATAATAAGAAGATCCATTGGGCTTCTTGGAAGTTGTCTGCATACCTTTTAGTGAGAAGGGTTTTGGTTGCAAATCAATCTTTGATATGGTTAAATGCTTCTCTTGTAAACTAGGATTGAAATTTTGAAGCAATAACACTCTTTAGGCCAAGTATATGAACCATAAATACTATAAGAATTTTCACCCCCACATAATGCTTCTTTAAAAACGGTTACTCTCCTACTTGGGCTAGAATGTGCAAAATCAAATAGATTGGGGAGCATCATCTCTATGGGGTATTACATATGGTTCTTATTATTTATGGTAAGATGACTAGATGAGTTTTGGCTCCTTAGATTCTTTATATAATACTCACTCTATAAGTAACCTTAAGGTTTCTCAATTTATTCTGAATAGTAGATGGAATAGAAACCATCTTTTGGAGTATATTCCTAATCATATTGTTGATGTTATTTATAAGATTCTTAGAAATATGCACACTCATGATCTTATCATCTTTAAGCATTCCACTGATGGCAATGTCAATGTTAATGAGATTTGGAATGGTTTTAGAGGTAAGAAGGTTCACAACATTACTTATGCAAAAATTTGGAATTCGTTGACTCCTACTAATATATCATTATTTAATTGGGGGCTTGTCAAAGGCTTCATTCTTATTTATGAGAGACTTAAAAAAAAGGGTTTTTGTGTTCCCTTTAATGCCAATGTTGAGCTAATGTGGAACCTTTTAATCATGTTTTCCTTAATGGCCCTATTACTTATAGAGTTTGGGTTTTATTAGATTATGCTCTTAATATTAACTTTAGTCTCAATATTTCTAATTGTTTGGATATATTCCAAAATTAGTTTTTTAATCACAATAAGAATCACATTGTTACTATTGTTCCTATAATTATATTTTGGCTTTTATGAATAGAGAGGAATAATAATAAGAACAAAGGCATTAAAATGAATGCTGACGGAATTATCATTGGTCTCAAAAATAAAATTCACCGACTACTTACTGCAAATCTTTTGAAAATTAAGCATTTATAGGGCAATTCTTCTTGGGATGCTTTTCTTTAACTTATTCCATTGTAATAATAGATTTTATGGTTACCCTATTATTTATTTGTTGGAGGAAGCCTATTTTAAATCAATATAAGGTTAACATTAATGGTTCTATTAATAGAAGGGCTCTTGGGTGTGGATGTATTATTAGAGATTCTAAATGGGGTTTTGTTCTTTCTTTTGCTTCTTAGGTTCCCACATGTTCTGTCATTAAGGCTAAAATGTATGGTGAAACATTTGGATTGAGTAGGATTCTATATTGCTGGTATCTCTTATGTCTAAAAAGTCTTGTAATAATACTTCTTTATACTATTGTTCAAAAAAATTATGCAGCTTTTGTAGCAGTTTCAATATATCATCTCTCATATTTGGCGAGAGGGCAACATGATTGCAGATTAGTTTGCTAAAAAATCCAATTCGATTTCTAACTCTAGGACTTATCTTAGCACGAATAATCTTCATGATATTAAGGAATGGTCAAGATGGATAGCATTGGTTTCCCTTACATCATATTGAAATAATCTTTGTTTGGGGTTTTGGTTTGTGGCTGGGTTGGTGGATCTTTCTCGCTTTTGTTGAGGGTTTTTCTTTTTTCGTGGTGGTTTGTTCTAAGTTTTTGGTTCGTGGAAGGTTTTGTCTTCTGGGAGTTTCTGCTGGCTAGGTTGGTGGATGGGTTTTTCCATTAGTTAATTTTATTTGAGTCTTCATTATTTTGTGTCTTCTATAATATTTTTGGGTTGTGGCTTGATTAGGTTGTCGTCTGTAATGGTTATTGGTTCGTTCCTATTGGGCTTGTTAGCTTGGTGGGCATGGGTTCTATTTATTTACCTTAGTCTAGGTGTTGCATTAATTTTGTATTGCAATTCTAGAAGTTCTCTAGTATTTGTCGGATCATTCATTTTTGCTATTGTTATTTGTTGCAGTTGGTCTTTTGGATATTTTTTGTTCTCCTTGAGGTTGGGTGATTGTTGCTCTCTTGGTTGTTTGTGAAAGCATTGTCGGATTCTTCCCTTTGGTTGATGTTCCTTCTGCTGGTTTGATCATTTAGGTGGTATGGTCTATTTTTTGGTGCTATTTATTTTTGTTGGATGATTAACTCTTTGGTTTGTTAAGCTCTTTCTTTTGCCAACATAGATTCATATCATCGATTTGGTCTTTTGGTATCTATAAGGATGTTGCTTCTTTATCCTAGTCAATCTTCATTTATATCAAGCTTTGGTTCTGGAGATGGAACATCTTCATTTTTTGGGCTTGGCTTCTTTGCTAGGTTTTCTTTTCCTTTATGCATTTTATCTTGTATTAATATTGTAATTGAGATCATTGGCTCATTAGGTTTCTTTTTTATCTTTTTTGTAGCTCTTTGAGCATCAAAGAGCATGATTCTTTTAAGGACTTATACATCTTTTGAAATAAACAAATTGGTCAGTTGGTGAGTTTTTTTTTTTTTTTTTAATTAAGTTTAGGTTAAGGTCCCTTCATGTGAAGTATATTGATCTTTCTATAATTTTTTTTAAGTGGCATTTCAATAATTTTAGTATATCCCCTAAAACACACCATTGAATGGCTAGTGTTGTTTCTTTAAGATGGATTATATGTGTTTAACATTTAAGTAATTTAATCACCTTAAATTTGTGTGAACTTAGGTTCGTTGGTTTCTTGGCATCAGGCTAGCCAGTTGTTTGTAAGCATACAAGATTTTAAGACCATTTAATCCTCTAATATATACATATATAACTTACAAAAAATATGAATAGAAATTTGTATCCTTCGATGAAGACCAAATCTAAAAACACAACAGTCACATATTGATATAAATTCAAACACAAAAGACGACTCCTTATATAAAACTTAATTATTCTAGAAATTACACACACAACCATATTGCATATATATGCAAGATCAAATCTGTTAGAGAGAAATTATTTGTAAGAGTGGAAGAGGATAAAAACAAGAGGAACTTCTATTATAAAATTTTCTCTCTTACATCAAATGACAAGACTCAATACATTTTTATACTAGTACAAAGATAATTCTAAAACATTCTAGAGATTTCCATAATAAAAGTTCAACTACCAACCACCAAAAGTTATTACATATTCTAGATATTTCTTCCATACAATTTCCTAGATACACAAATAACTTGGTCATTAATTTTGATTTATATTTCCAACAAAATCGTGGTCAGAGCCTATGCTCCCAATCAATATATGTTAAGCCATATATATATCCAGCTAGTCATACTCAAGGTAACAAGAGTCACCAGACCAGGTAGAGCCACATAAGTGATATTTGCAGCTATTTAGGAGGTTTTCACTTACTACGGCAACGCATATTGCGCAGTTGATGGAATTGATATCCGGTGAGCACCAGCCGACGCCATGCACGGCTTGGCCTCTTTTGCCGGAGGAATACTCGTAATAGCCGGTTGCAGGAGTCAATTTGACGAGAGTTTTGACGACTTTGTTGATGCTAGATATTATGTTCTTGTTTTTGGTGGGATTTCTGCAGATGGTTTCGTCGCAGTTAGCGAAGGGGAGAAGGAGAACCAGAAGGACAAAATGGTGATGGAAGCCCATTGATCTTTTGTTGAGTTGAGGAGATAGGAACGTTAAGTTGATCTTTATATAGACGAGGAGAACAATGGTGCAGGACTTTAATGGCAGGTACGTACTTTAAGCGGCTTGCTTTACTAAAAAGCTTGAAAAATATATAAATATAACCACCTAATCTCTGAAAGCTGGCGAAGGTATAAACATAACCACCAGCCTAGTTTGTGCAGGCCTGTGAAGATATATAATTATATTTGCAATTTTGTCATTATGTTCGCATATTTTCCCGTAAAAACATTAAGGTATTTTGAAGAAATTATTACGGTGCGGTCACCAAATGCCGTCGGAGGCGAATCAGAATGTGCCATATCGTTATTTTGCAGTGTTCCGATGCTATGTACTGCTGTATACCGGGTGATATGGCGCATCCTGATTCGTTTCCAGATGATGAGGTGACCGCACGTAATAATTTCTCGCTTTTTTAATGCATATTATCAATCAGGAATTTTTTAATTTATTGACTTATTTAATTTAAGTAAATGAGTTTGTCGCTTATCATGCATGATCATCATATTTATATACCATAATCTCATCATATCCACATTATGACATTTGGTGTATTAATTCTACCTACTATAATAGATCTTTGACTAATATGTTTTTAATTATTAATCAATTTCTCTTTGCAATAAATTGAAATACAAATTCTTTTAATTAGACAAGTATTTTTTTTCTTTTTAATTTCAATTATAATATTTAAATAATTAACAAGAAAAAAAACTGAATTACCAAATAGTTATGATTTATATAGGGTGAAACTTGAAAGGGTTAATATGTGTGCTCTTCTTTCACGAATTTAGCAATTCCTTTCCTATTAGGGGTGCAAATGAGTCGAGTTCGAGTCAGTGAGTATTCGAGTCGAGTTTGATTGTCAAATACGGAGCTCGAACTCGAGCTCATCTTATTTCAAAATTCCTTTAATATGAGAGAATAATAGAAAGAAAAATTACTACTATTCTTAATATGGCATGAAGTTTGCTAAAAAATTATTACTATTCTTAAATATTTGATCAAGTATATTGAAACAAGATAAACCTCTCACCCTCTCCTTCTTTGACAAAAGTTTAAGGATGCCCATATCATAAAGTTCATAATCATAATGAGCTATTATAATAATATTGCAATCAGTTTGCAGCACTTGGGAAAAGACTAATTTCCTTCAAGAGAATTTATATCATTTCTCTTATTTTTTTGGGTAAATTTTGGGGAAAAGCCCGTATATTAAAGAAGAAAAATTACAGGATCAGCAAAACCCTTAAAGAAAGGGAGAAAAGCTATCCACAAAAACATTACAGAAACCCACAGACAAATAAAAATTGGGGGAAAATACAAAAACCCCGGACTCAGGCATATAGGAACTAACAAATAAAGCAATAAGCTTTAAAATCATCGAGCGTCTTGAGTAAACAAAAGTGCTACTCCTCCCTGGTTGCCAGCAAAACATTCCTTGGTACATCATAGCTCTAGATAAACCAACCAGCACAGTAACAAGCAGGCCCCCCAAAGGAAGGCAAAACTTCATGGCTGCCCGCAGTAGAGAAAATAAGCTTCCAGGTAACAAAAAACATCATCAACCTCAAAGCAGGCCATCCAAGGGAGGAGAACCAACCAGGCAACCAAATGTTAGTTCCTCTCATCATCGTCCGGATACCATATGAACTACAACCCCAGTAAAAACAGAGACCGAGTTGGCCATCCAAAAAACCAAACCAAAGCTCAGCCACAATTGAAGACATTAGGAAAAGAAAGTTTAAGCTGATCCAGATTCTGCCAAAAAATGGTTTTAGCTTTAATTGCATATTTAATCTTTCTGATGGTAGCAGCAGCCGAAATATCCAAGGCAACAAATCTTCTTTCATTACGTATCCTCCAAATATGATAAACGGCACAACATATAACAAAGAAACCAAAATTTTTCCCATAAGTAAATTTTTCATCTATGTATTCAAAAATCTGTAAGAGTGTGGGCCTGAGCAGAAACGTGTGAAGGGGAGGAAAGGAGAGCAGTGATAACCTTAAAAGAGAAGACGCATTGAAAGAAACAGTGGGGTATAGTTTCATCTTCCAGCTAGCATAACGGGCAAAGAGTTGGTATCATAATGTTTCTTTTAGCGAGCACATCCTGAGTTTTGAGACCCCCTAACACGGCCAGCCAAACAAAGGAGGAATAGCGCAAGGCAAAATGCTTGTGCCAAACAAATTTAAACTAAGGAACCTTGATGTAGCTAGCATAAAAGTGCTTGTAAAAAACTTTAAAGTTTGGTTTTTCCATGCCCATCCAAGAAATAGGAGATTGTGGCTGTTGATGAATTTGGATAGAGCTAATACGTTCCAGGTTAGAAAGACCAAAGTGAGAAGGCAAGCACCAATTCCCAGCCAGAATAAACTCCTTAACCTCCAGCCCAGAACATAGAGAGGGATGAATGAAATCCGAGACAGTAGTACCCTCACACCAAGGGTCCCAAAATATAGAAAAATGACAATTATCTTTGGCTACATGAAATTTAATATTCTCTTTTATCTTATCAGCAGTGTGACAAATGGATTTCCAAAATTTAGGAGCCTTGAGATTAGCAGGCTTCCAAGGAGAAATAAATTTAGAGTTAAACCACCTAGCAGCCAAAGACTTCGAGCAATATAATCTCCATATAAAGGTGCAATCAAAACTAAACTGAAGGGAGTCAATGGCAGGCAAACCAAGCCCACCAAAGCATTTGGGAACACATGTATTCTTCCAAGCAATTAAGTCAATTTTCCTACCTTCATGAGAACCATGAAAGAGAAATCTAGCATTAAGTTTATCATTTCTCTTATAACTAGAGAAAATTTAAATTCTATTCTTCATGTGGATACAAAATAAGCATTTGAGATGAATTAATGCACTCCATTCTTTTAAGAATATGTGAATTTTATCTTTGTTTTTTTACTTGTATTTTTTTTTATTTCATCAACAAATGAGACATTTTCTTTTTGGACCTCCATAAACATTCCTCTTTCTCCATAAATGTTGTTTCTTGCACTATTTGATTGGCCCTAGTTTGTTGTCCTTGCATGCTAGCGATAATGTTCCAATTTATCCTCTCATTTTCAATGAAGATAGTTATCTCCTCTATATTTTTTGAAATTTGCACTTAGAAGTATGACGGATTAAATTATAGAAATTGTGGCATTTTATTGAGACTTATCATATCTTATCATGAGTTGCCTCTTCCAAGACCTCTTATTCCTTTCGAATTTTGACTCTTATCTCCACTGTTTTGTTGGAGTTGTTCTTGTAGACACATCATCCTTCTCCTACACTTCCACAACCACATCTTTGGTTATGCTCTCTTACTCTTTGGCATCAGTCATTATCAAAGTTTATTTTTGTAAGTTAGTAATATTTACTTCATTATTACTATTTTGGATTTTTATCTCTTTTTTATTATTTTTTATAATATGCATTCAAGAAATCCATTAATTTTCTGGCACTAATGATTTTGTAAATATTTAGTATCTTCAATGATAATAATAATGATATTAAAACTTAGATTTAAACAATGAAGAATTTTTAAGAGCACTTTTTCTTCAACAACATTTACATAATTTCCTCACACGTCGAGAAAGCTCAAAAAGAAAAACAAGAGTTTTCCTGAGTGACCAACTTTAGCACTCAAGTGATCAACTTCAATTTTTTATCTTCCTGAGAAAGGCTAGCTCCTCGAATGCACTGCTAGGGTTATATCCGACTACCCTCGATCCTTTGCATGTGTGATATTTATTTGTGGTTGCCCCCTTCGGCAGATTTCAGCGTTGGTCTGATCTTGCCTCCATGTGTTTCAAGAAAGTTTTCCTTCTTTTATCATAAAGTGTTTTACTATTTGTTGGTTTTTAGCCGATTAAGTTTTTGTTGTTGTGTTCTTCTCTTCCCAATAGTTGTTCCCGCCTCAAGGGTTCCCCATGTCAGTATGGTGGCTAATTACACTTTACTATTGGATATGAGGTGTAACAACTTGAAAATATAAAAAAGTAAAGATTTGAAATTTTAAAAGATTAAGAATTGAAATTTTATGTTTTGAATTCATTTGCATGTGTTTTGAAGTCTTTTTAATGCTTGAAATGGTTGTGTATGCTCTAGAATGAGTCTCAAAGCTGGTTCGGAGTAAATTTTGGTAAATTTTGGAAAATGTTACTATTTAAGCGCCTTAGTGCTTCGTGTTTGGGCTCCAAATAGTGACATTGCAGTGCTCCATTCTCTGTATTTTGAAAAAATTGAACTAACACCATAGTGCTAGGCCTTTATTTTAATTTTAATATATTTTAAAATCCACTATTCTACTTCATTTGAGCTCCGAGCCAGCCGAAGTAGAGAGAGAGGAAGAGGTTTTTAGTGAGGAAAACTCCAATTTGAGCTGCTTCGGGTGATTTCAACTATCGGGCTAATTGGAAAAGTTATTTGGATTGAGGTAGGTCACATTATGTTTATCTCTATTTTAAAAAATTCAATGTTTTTTAGATTTTTTGATTAAATTTAAATTTTCATTATAAAAAATATGAATAATTTTGCACTCGTAAAACTTTCACCGTGTAACTTTTTATATATTATTGAGATTATAAATATTTTGAGCATTAATTATATAAAAATTTTCTATCATGTATTTTAGAGTTTGTGAGGTTTTAATTGAACAGAAAATAATTTGGACTTTGAAAATAGCACTTTAGTATGATAAAAGTCTTGAAATGAAATAATCCTCGGTAATTTGGTTATGTTTTGGAACTATACATGTATTTTTTACTCGGTATGCATTTTGTTATGAGCATATTGTTAATAAAAGCTTTGAGAATGGAAATGAATATGTGATTGGATAATAGTTGGTTGCTACTACTTTTATTAGAATCCACGTAAAAGATAAGTAAAGACTGGTTGACTAATTGATTAGAGATTGATTGACTTGTACAACATGGTGGGCCGACGAAGTTTTTGTTAATTAGTGGTATTCGATATAACGATTTCAGAGTAACGATTGGGAGTTATAAGAAGTTGTTATTATGTCAACGGGTAAAGAGTGATGACTCATTTTACTGAGCCAGCGGTTTACTGATATTGATATGATACTAAAAAATACTGTGATGGGAATGACTTCATACTTGTTTAGTGTGAATACTAAAATATATATTATAGACTCATTATTATTGTATGGATTATTGTTACATCATTGATTTACTGTTGATGCATGTCCCTGGATTTATTTATATCGATACAAACACAAATACTATACTAAACTACTAATGATATTACTATTGATACTAATACTGGTTCAATATTACTATTATAGATATATCATATTGATTACTGATACTAAGCATGTAACATCATGAGCACGTGATATATTGACCATATAATTTGCATTTTTGTGGCATCCTCGTGTTCGGCTTTCGGGTGACCTTCGATCCTTCTTCTCCGATCTTTTTCGTTGGCCTTTCTTCGTCTGTTGTTCCTGCGGTAACCTCGTTCCCCTCCTGGCCCCTTATTTCTTTCGGGTTTTCCCTGTTTGTTTGTTCGTCTGTTGTTTTGTATTTCCGTTGGTGTTCGGGGGGGAAGGGAATGATGTCTCCGACGTCGTCCATCCCGCATGTTTCTTCGGCCCCGGCTGGTAAGACTCTTTCCTTCAAGGATGTGGTGTCGGGTGGCTCTTCCTCTGTGACTCTTAGGGTTCATTTTGTGCATTCTTCTTTTAAATGCTGTCCAGCTTTACTGTTTGAGGAGTATGTTGTCTCCCTGCTTGCTGCACCATTTGTATTTACTCTTGTAGGTAAATTTGTTTTACAAAGGCCAAATCTAAATGTGATTCGCAAATTTTTTTCTTGCACTTAAACTCTCTAGATCTTTTAATGTGGGTTTGTTGGATCCTTGTCACATTGCTATTCAACTGACTAATGATTTGAATTATAGTTGCATTTTCTCACGGCATTCATACTATATTCATGGTTGTCAAATGAGGCTGCTTAAATGGTCGCCGAATTTTGATGTGAGGGAGGAGTATCCCATTTCCCCGGTGTGGATTGCATTTCCTAATCTTCGTTTACATTTTTTTAACACGCATATCTTATTTGGTCTGGCTTCTGTGTTTGGTAGACCCTTACAAATTGATCAAGCTATTACATCTTTATTTAGGCCTTCTGTGGCACGTGTATTTGTTGAAATTGATGTCTCGAAAAAGCATCCTCATGAAATTTGGCTTGGATCAGAATTGAATGGCTATTTTCAAAAAGTAGAGATTGAAAATTTACCTATCTTTTGCTCACATTATAAGATGCATGGACATGGGTTTAATGAATGTTTTCGATTACATCCTAACCTCTGTAAGGAGAAAGTTTCTTCCAAATCTAATCTTGGTGGGGATGACGTGACTTTAGTTCAAAAAGAGGTTGGTAATGGTTCTAAGGATATGGTGGATCATAATGGTGATTAGGTGGTGGAGGTTCATTTGGCTAAGGACCTGGAAGAGAATTTAATTAATATTGCTACTCTTATTAATGTGCCTAATCATGATAAGAATTCTATTATTTTTACTATGGTAATAATGTTCCTGATTTCTCTTCTAATCTAGCTCCTAATTTGTCTACTATTGTTATTAAGGATGATGGTAGTTCTAATAGGGATCCTTCTCCCTTAAAACAAGAAATGTGGTAGAATGCTTTGCCTGTGGATAGTACGGGTAATCTTGAAGTTGTTCTTGACCTTGGGGACATTGACTCCTCTAAGGAGAATGATCCTAATCTATTAATGATATTGTTATTGTGCGAAGTGATCCTATTTTGCAAGAGAAAGATTTATCCCTTACTCTTGCTCAATCTATTCGTGATAAGGATTGTTGTGAAGGTATTAAGAGGAACATTTCTACTACGGAATATGGTGTTTTTTATTTGGAAGGTGAGAGGCTTCCTTTGGAGTCCTCAGGTAAATTGCATGATAGTGAGTTGCTATTAACTGATCATTATCACTGCGATGCTTTTACTGACACTGAAGTGGATATTATGGCTAAATGTTATGCTAGAGAAGATCATGATTTGAGCTTTTCTAAGGGTCGTGGTAAGAGGGGTAGGAAACCTAAAAATGTTGTTTTACAGTCTTCTAGGAATACCCATTCGCATACTTCTCATTAATTTTTCTTTTATTATGTTTAACACCATCATTTGGAATGTATGGGGTATTGGTTTCCTCTCTTCAAAATTTAGAGGTAAAAACTTATGTCGTATTCATAATATTTATATTCTTGTTTTGTTAGAATCACTTATTTCTATTAATAAATTATTGGGCACTGCTAAATATTTGGCTTTAATCATGCTATGTCGAATGTTGCCAACAAAATTTGGGTGTTTTGGAAAGATTTTGTTAGAATTGATGTTATCGGTGACTTCCCTCAAGTTTTACACTGTAACATTGAATGCTCTAACTTTCAATGATGTGCTTCCTTTGTTTATGCTTCTTCTTCCTGTTATTCTAGAAGAATTTTATGGGAACAAATTGTGAATTTTCATAGTGTTTGTAACCTTCCTTGGTTGGTTGGTGGTGATTTCAGTACTATTTCAAACCCGTCTGAGCGTATTGGGGGTTCTCTTCCTATTTATCAGTCTATGGAAGACTTTAATGATATGATCATAACTTGTAACCTTATCGACATTGGTTTTTCTGGTAATAATTTCACTTGGCATCGTGGGCACTTATGACAATGGTTGGATAGAGTTCTTTTTAATAATGGATGGATTAACTTTTTCAACATGACTAAGGTGGATCACCTTAGTCGTACCCTCTCTGATCACTCTCCCCTTTTTATCAAAGTTAAAGTTAATATCACGAGTGCGCCTTCTCAGTTTCAATTTCAGAATATGTGGTTGCAACATGAGTCCTTTCTTGATGTTGTTCAAGATAATTGTAGGCTCTCCTTTTTCCTAATGATTATATTTCTGGTATGACTATACTTTGGCTTAAGCTGAAGAGGTTAAAGCTTATTTTTAACTGGTGGAACCATAACATTTTTAAGAATATTTTTTTGAACATTTTACTTGCTGAAGACAGGGTTAACTCTGTTGAGGATCTTTGTCAGTTGGACCCCTCTATATCCAATCTTGCTCTTTTAAATGAGGCTAAAGTGGATCTATGTAAGCTTCAAGCTCAGGAAGAAATCTTTTGGAAACAGAAAACTGCGGTCAAACATTTAATGGAAGGTGATAATAACACTAGATATTTTCATGCTTTGGTTAATAAGAAATGGGCTATTAATCATATTCATAAAATTTCTTGGGAAGATGGTTCGGTTACTGAGAATATTAATGAGATTGCTAATCTTGCTGTTAATTTTTTTTCAAAATCATCTCAACAAGTCTTTTACTCATGCTACATTTCATGATACTTCTTTTATCCCTAACTTAGTTTCTCAAGAGGACAATTATAGTTTATCTAATTGCACTCTTATTGATGAAATTAAAGAGACATTGTTTGACATGAATGCAGATTCTGTGGCGGGTCCAGATGGTTTCACTACTAAGTTTTTTTCAAAAAACTTGGCATATTATTTCTAATGATATTACTTCGGCTATGATTGATTTCTTTAATGGTACTCCTATTCCGAAGTTTTTTTCCTCTACTTCGATTGTCCTTATCCCTAAAAATAATGCTATTAATTCATGGAATTATTTTAGACCATTAGTTTTTGCACTATTTTTTTATAAATTATTTTCCAAAATCTTGATGAATCACCTTACTTTGCTTTTTCCTAAACTCATCTCTCCTTACCAAATGGGTTTCGTGAAAGGGCGTGCCATTGCTGATAATATTTTGCTGGCCCAGGAATTTTATCATGACTTGGATGTTAAGGTCAGAGGTGGTAACATGGTTTGGAAATTGGATATTGCTAAAGCATATGATAATATTAACTGATTTTTTATTTATAAAATGCTGAGCTTATTTGGTTTTGATGATAAGTTCATTTCTCTTATCAAAGCTTGTATTGAAAGTCCCTTTTTCTCTATTATAGTGAATGGTAAGAGTCATGGTTTCTTTAAAGCCTCGCATGGTCTGAGACAAGGTGATCCCATTTCTCTTACGATCTTTATTATTTCTGCGGATTACCTGTCTAAGGGTCTTTCTGATCTTTTTCTCAAATGTCCTAGTCTTTATTTCAGAACTTTAGGTGGCATTAAAATTTTTCATTTATATTTTGCTGATGATTTTATTGTATTTTCGAATGCTTCGAAGAATAAGATTGTTAAAATTTTAAATTGTTTTGATCAGTTTGAATCTGTTAGTGGCCTTGCTTTTAATAAGAATAAGTGTTGTTTAATCATTGCTAAAAATGTTCCTTCCGCCGGGTTTTGGATATTAAAGTCCTAACTGGTTTTTCTCAAGCTTTTTAACCTTTGAAATATTTGGGTATTCCGCTTTTTAAGGGTAGGAAGAAGTCTTTTTTGTTTGATGATTTAATTTTTATTATTCAGAATAGGCTTTTTTCGTGGGATTCAAATTTTTTAAGCTTTGGTGGCTGTCTCATTCTTATCAAAAGTGTTCTCTCTTCTATTCCGGTCTATAGCTTTCAAACTCTTTTTCCTACTAAGTTGGTGTGCAATCATATTGATAGAATTTTTAATAAATTCTTTTGGAAAGGTATTGCTAATTCTTCTAAGATTTATTGGACGTGTTGGTCTAATTGTAGTGGGACCTTGAAAGAAGGGGCTCTTGGGTGTAAGACTATGTTTGATTTGGCTTCTTCATTTTCTTTTAAAATTTGGTACAACTTTAGATCTAATGTGAGTCTTTGGGAAAATTTTATGATGGCCAAGTATTGTGGGGGGATCCATCATTCCGGGTGCTATTTCTCCAAAGGCCAGTCTAAGGTGTGGCATCAGCTTTGTTTGGTTAAGTGGAAAGTGGAGCCTTCTTTCCATTGATAATGTGAAGGTTAACTTTTTCTTTTGGTAAGACCGTTGGGTTAATGGCCAATCATTGGATTATTTTTTTAACACTTTTTCCATTGATAATGTGAAGGTTAACTTTTTCTTTTCTGATAATGGGTGGGATTTGGAGAAGCTTACTGATGTTCTTCCTGCTTCTATTGTTCAGCTGATTCTTAAGATTCCTCTTAATTTCACCTCAAAGGATGTTTTACTTTGTACTCTTTCTAAAGTTGGGCTTTTTAGAATTAAAGATGCTTGGCATTCTTTAAGAAGTAAAAATGAACCTATTAAGATTTTTAAAATGATTTGGCACAAGAGCATTCCCTCTACTATATCTGTGTTTATTTGGAGAATTCTCCGCAGGTACATTCCTACAGATGAGATGTTGAGGAAATGTGGCTTTATTATTCCGTCTCGATGCCAATGTTGTTGCCATGCATGTTGATAATATGCACCATGTTTTTATTTTGGGCCCCATTGCTGTGAAGGTTTGGTATTTCTTTGGGGACTTATTTCAAATTAACTGTTATAGTTCTAATATTTTTGTTCTCAACTTGCTTGATGGTTGGTTGGTTGGGAATAAAGGTCATATTTGGAATCTGATTCCTGCTTTGATTCTTTGGTTCCTTTGGTTGGAGAGAAATGTTTCCATTTCAATGGGATTGCTATGAATCATTAGAGAATCATTCAAAAAGTTAAGGATAAGGTCTCTGCTCTTTTTTCTGTGAATTTACTATCTTTAAAAAAATTTAAGCATTTTCCTTTCACTCTTGGGGCCTTCGGTATTTCCTTGGATGCTGCTAATTATCAAAGGTTTTCTACTAGTATTAATTGTAGTAAGCCCTTCCCTAACTCTTTTAAGTTAAATGTGGATAGTGTTTATGTGGGGAATAATTCTTGTGTGGGTGGTCTTATTAGAGACCATAATGGTAATTTTATTTTGGGCTTTGCTAGCATAGTTAACGGGGGAGATAGAAATGGGGCCCTTTTGACTGTTATTCTTTATGGTTTAAATATCTTTGGTACTCTTCATCTTAGTAATATTGTTCTGGAGGTTAGTTCTTACTTTGATTTAAGTTTTATTAATTTGGAGGATAGCACTTGCTCTCACTTTCTTTTTTATATTAGGAGTATTAGGGAGTTCTTGGTCTCTCTTAACTGCTCTGTTTTGACCATCTTGGAGGTGGGCAATGCCTGTACTTAGGCTTTGGCTAAGCTGGGCTGCAACTGGCTGTTTTGATTAAAATATAGTATATATATATATATATTTGTATGTATAGTTGTGAAAAATATTTAATTATCTTTGAGAAATATTTAATTTTGAATTTTAAAATTGAACACATCATTATGAACAATATATCACCTCGAGAGATGATCATATCGTTCCCTAATGGGTTCAAATTTTAGAATTTTAAATTCATCTGAATTATCGTAGTCAAACTCAAGGAAAAATGACATATGATCTCGAAAGATCAAAATGACATTCAATCGATTGTTTAACTATAATAATTCGGATAAGAGATCGTTAATTTCGTAATCAAAATTACAATAGAAATTGATATATCTCTCCGAGGAAAGAAGTTATCAATCGCTATTGATCGTTTGAAAATAGAGTTAACGATCGTTGAAATTTGAATTTTCCCAAAGATAATTAATCAAAGGTTTTGAAAAATTGATTTTAAAAATAAGTTCTGGGTTTCTAAATCTCTTACGAGCGCAAGCCCTCGTAGTTAATTAATCGTAGAAAATCGAAATTTCCTACAAAAACTCTCGATTAAAATAGCACTGTAAATTTTATTTAAGATTTTCAAGGATTGATATCAAAGGAGAAAATGGTAGGAATTTCAAATGGGATTGGTTCAAGATTGAAGACTTATTTTCAGAGTCAAAGAAAGAGGAGTAGGGAGTGTTTTGAGATTCTGAATCACTTCAGAAAACACTCCAACTAGTTCTAAGCGTTAGGCTCGTATTTGATTGAAAACGATATTTAGTTTAAGTGATCAATTTTATTAGAAATTTAGGATTCGATTCCCGAAAATTGAGGTCTTATGGCCCGAGCCAGCCTCAGAACCTAAGTCTAAACTGGGCACTAACAATTAGCACCCCGAACCTAGCTAGTGCAATGCGAATCTGGTCTTACCCCGGCCTGGATTGGGGAGCCAGCTAAACCACCTAAATGATTTAAAATTATGAGTCCGTTCAATTTATGTAGAGTGGTCGGGACGTTATTTATGAAAGGTATTTGAGAACGGGACCGACATCTAGAGCGGATCCTAAATGGTCCCTTAAACTTATGTTGGGTTTGATGCCTAAGCAATGCAATTAAATATTATACTCTTTTAAATTTGTTGCTAATGCGATGCATGCTAATTGACTCGATTGAATGCAGAATTTGTATGTAGCAGTTTAAAAATTTTGGCTTAGAAAATAGGTTTTTCCCTAGAGATTGCATAACATCCCCTTGACAGATCGGCACCCTCATAGGCTAGGTGGTCTGCCATAACCCGCAGGCGGGGAGATGCCTAACAAGGTTGAGAAAGTACAATATGAATGCATGAAAAACCCTCGGCGAGTCCGAGCTTACCTCTTAAGACCGTTTACAGTTTCTATCTTATCTTAAAAATTTTATTTAATTAAAGTAGAAGAATTTTTTGACAGACCTCTAAGAGCCTAAATTCGAATTCCAGGCTAAATCAAATGCGGCATGCAAATAAAAAAAACTAGAAAAACAGGAGTTCTAATGCGAAATCAATTAAATAAATCAATTAAATATATCAAATTAAATGTCCATGTGGCAAGTGCCACTCATTATTACATCTCAAAAATTACAAGAAATTAAAGTGGCCGGGCACCACTGACTACAACCCGGATTTCTAATCCTAAATCAAATGATTTTGAGACTTGGGATTCTTCTCGTTGTCCAATCCTTCATCTTCTCACGAACATCTTGATTCGTCGGTTCAAGATATCCAAATGGAAAGAAACTCCCCCTTGATCGAGGTGTTATCTTTCCTCTTTGGATATTTGCAAAGTATTCTAATTTGAATTCCAAATTGAAGAAGACTCTCCTCTTTAGGGATGTCTTCACCTCTTTGGAGTTCAAATTGGATATTTATATCCCAATCTCAAATCATTTTAAATAAGTACAACCATATCAAATCAAATTTACATTAATAATAAAAAAAAATCTAGACTCGATCCTGCAAGGTTATCCTAATAATCAACAGTTGTATATTCAATCCCAAGCAGTTATAATATGAAAAAAATTGAAATGCAATTTTTAGCCACACTTGGCCATGCTCTTTTATTCAAAGGGGGTCTTAAGCGCGGCAGGTACCTGTGCAAAGAGTATATATGCATTTTTTTATTAACTGCCCCCTTTAATTTCAGCTCCTTGTATGAGCATGGCCACCTGCATAAGATTGTACAAGTATAATTCGCTCCTAACCTAGGGGTAAATCTAACGTACAATCAATCACAGAATGCAGGAAGTAAGTAAATAAACACATCAGTTTTACACTAGCAAACAGCATGTAGTAAAAACTCAAAAACTCGGCACACAACTGCAGAAAGTAAAACACCGGCCTATCCTAAAACTAGAGTCGGTGATCCTAGCAAACCATCTAAAGTGTGTGAGGTAGGTCGTGTGGTTTTGATATATCCTAATTAGGATTATTAGTTAAAGTTATCTAAAGTTCGATTGGTTTGAAGGTTTAAGGGATTTAAGTTTGAATTCAAATATTAATGGCTTGAGGTTAATTTTAAGATTCATTTAGTTATTTGTTGGATATCACCTTTGTTTCACACCGAGGCCATGAAGTTTATTTCACCTTCCTTGGGGCTAAGTTAATAGCCTCGTAGGCCTGGGTTACCCAGTGATACCCGATATAATTAATTATTTTAGATTGATTAAGACTTAAGAATTAATGAATTTTATAAGAAATGTTTGGTTGCTGAATTTTAAAATTGATTCATTTAAGTTTTCCATTAATCGATTCGTGGCGTTGTGCCACCAGGCTCGAGGAACCAGCCTCCTTAGGACACTTAGCCCCGCAGCCCGGAGTAGTCCAGCCGATAAACCAAATTAATGTAGTTGAATTAGAGGTTTTAAAAGGTTAAATAATTAATGATTAATCTATTTTAAGGTTTAACACCCCTTAGAATCCATTCGTGGCGTTGTGCCACCAGGCTCGAGGAACCAGCCTCCTTAGGACACTTAGCCCCGCAGCCCGGAGTAGTCCAGCCAATAAACTCCATCTTTAGGATGGTTGTTGTGTTTTAAAAGGTTTGTTGAATGTTTTAAACATTAAGTTAACTTTTTCTGGAATTTCAAAGTAATTTTGAGTTTTATGAATTTTTGAATATTTTAATCATTTAATTAAAGGGTCGAAAATTGACTTTTTAATTAAGGTTAAATTCTGAACAGCTAGCATTTTATTAAAATACTAGACCTCACTACGATCAGTTAGACAGTAAGTACGTTGAAAACGGATTTTTCTACATTTTATTACGAAGGTTTGAAGTTTTGAACTAGATTTTAACTATGATTTGACCAATTTGTTGACTTTTTGAAATATTACATATTTCTGGAATTTAATATTTTTAATAAATATTAGACCTTATTAGGAGTTGAATGCAAGTGAGTTTGTTCAATTTTGATTTTTTTGGAATTAGTTATGAAGCTTTGAAATTTAAGGTATTTAATGAATTATGAAAATCCTTAATTAAAGGCCCCTTCTTGTGATTTTGCTCCAAATGAGATCCCAACTCCTTGAAATCAGCTCCAAAGGTCAGGAATGACCTAAGGAGAGATTCCCAAGTGTTTGGGAAATTTTTAGAATTTTTAATTATTATTTATTAATTAAATTAATTAAATCTTGATTTTCAGTTAAAACTGAATTAAGGTTTAACTTGATGTCAATTCAAGGGGCTTTTAATTTTCATTGGTTAAGCACTTGATTCTGGTCAATTAGAGGGGTTATGTGTAATTTTTGGGTTTAAATTGGATTTATTACATTTTCTGGAAGGTTTTAATGCTTAATTAAGGCTTAAACTTAGGAAAATTGATTAGGGGGCTTAATGACTTCAAAAAAAAATAGTAAAGATTTCTCTAAGGGTTGTAGATGTCACTATGTTTAAGTGGTTCAAATTTCATGTTCAAATAATGTATATCCTAATTCCTAGGATTTCTCTAAGTTTTCTAAACATGCCCTTAATTCTTGTCCTTAACGATGTCACTAGGTTAATTAGGTTCGAATCAAGGTTCCAACTAACCCTTGACACATACATAAATGCACATACTCATAAACATAATCAATTCCTAAATCTAGGAGAATCTAGGCTAGGTGGTGTGTGCACAACCTAAGCATGCAAATTAACTTAAAGCTTAATTAAGTAAGAGATTAATCAATAAATAATTAACAAAATAATTATTCATTGATTAATCAATATTCCCCAAACATTTCTATTCAATCATTCAATCCATGTTTAAAATCCCAAGGGATCTCTCAAATATTTAAGGATTTAAAAATATATATAATTTTAAAGTAAATTTTAAAATATATAAATGCATATATATATAAATATATATATTTTAAAATAAAATAATTGAAAATATTATTAAGAGAAATTTTGAGGGGTTGAGAGACCCACTGATTTTCAAAGTTATTATGAAAATAATTTTTAATTTTCAAAATATTTAATATAATATTAATTAAATATTTATTAAATATTAAGGATTTTAAAATAATTCAAATAAATCAAAATAAATTGAGTTTTAAACTTTGAAAATAGTTTTAAATTAAAATTCTTGAAATTCTAAAAATATTGATATATTATTCAAATTTTTATGAATTAATTTGAATTTAATATAAATTTTTAAAGTTCAATGCTAATTAAAGCATTTCAATTGATTTAAAATTAATTGAACCTTATGAATTAATATTAAATAATGTTAAATTAAGTTTTAGTTATTCTCTGGAATTTAAAAGTATTTAAAAAAAAACTTTATTAGGAATTTTAAAACTATTTTCAATTTAACTTTAATTTAATATTAGTTAAAGAGTTAAATATTAATGTTATTTGAAAATTATTTAAAATATAAATATTTAAAGTTAAATTTAATTCAAAATTAAATATCAAGTTTGATTATCTGATTTTAATAAAATAACATTAAATATTTAGTACTTTAGAAATATCTAAGTTATATTTAATATTTAATTAATAATTAAGAATGATTAATATTTAATGTCACTTAAATTAATTTTAATTTTAAATTAAACTATATCTATTTTATTGATTTCAAATTAATATATATATTTTAAAATAAATTATATTCTTTTAATTCAATTTTATTATAGAAAACATACATTTTTTTTTTAGATTTTAAATGATTAAAAAAAAAACATTTTTAAATCATTTAAAACCCTCTAACGGCGCCAGCTCCAGCGTTGGCCACGTGGCGCGGCGGGATTCGGCCATATGAATGGCGGCTGTCAAGCGGGCCCCATCCACTTAACCAGCTCAGCAAGGAACGGTGCCCGTTTGATCATACTGGCTCCATCCAACTATGGATCAGATCCCGCCGTCTGATCTCAGCTGAGATGGATCTGACGGCGGATAATCAATCCCGTGGATTTGGATAGGCGGTCGAGATTGCGCCGGACAGAGCAATTAGCTGCGAATCGAATACACGGCTCAAAAAGGTGGCGAAATAGCTTGTCTGGACCGTTGATCTCGCGATCAACGGTCCAGACGAGACGCACCTGAAGCAGGCTACGAAAACGCCCTAGGATCGGTTTTTTGGCTCGTTCTCTCAACATGCTTGATAAAATTAAATAAAATTTTAAACTTAAATTAATTGAATGAATAGAAATTCTGGGGATTATTTAATTTAGCTTAAAATGAGCTTTATAAAAAGCTATTTAGACTAGTGTAATCTAATCTAGGGTTTGAGTTTTTCACCTCGATTTTGGACGGATTAAATCGTTTATAAAATTATTGCATTTGTAGACTGTCCACGCTCCATTTTGTAGAAGAAACCTCAGCTCGAAAACGCCTGGATTGAAGGCCTCAAGCTTGGGACGGATTTGGCCTTCGGCTTGGCCGGAAACTCGCCGCCGGCGACCTCCAAGTGCCGGATTTTGAGTTGGGGAATGTTGTTGAAGTATTTGAAAGCTCAAACGAAAAGACTTCTAGGTCTGGGATGGCTCAAGTGGAGAGAGAGGGTTTACGTGAGAATACCTCTCAAATGAGGGTTTACACCCTATTCAAACGTCCCATGGTTGGATCAATGGCTAGGATTGACTCACCAGCTCCTTAGATGATGCCACATGTCCAGGGATTAGGTGGGAGAAGAGGACAAGGACGGGTGCAAGGACATCCTAGGTGTAAAGCCATTTTTGTCCCCATTTGGACACATGGAGGGATGGGGACTGTTTGATCTGGATTCAAAGGTCAAGATTATTCCTAGGAAGCTTCTAGTGACTGTTCAAATGGCTGTAGGGGTTTTTAATTAAAGTGTATTAGCTTAAGGGGTTAATTTGGCCTTTTAAAGAGGTCATTTGACTACCCATTGACTGTTTGACTTGTCAATGGGCCAAGGTGGCTGATGTGGCATGGAAGAAGGCTTGAGGGTTGGTTGAGTGAACTAGGTTCAAAGGGATTGAAGTGACTTGAGCTTGCTTGAACGTTTAAGCCTCTTAAAGCCCTTAAGAGACTTGTTGACTGTGTTGACCAGTCAACTAACCCTCTTGACTGCTGAGGTGGCAGTCGAGGTGGTCTTACAGATTGATTAAAATGAATCAAAATCAAAGCCAAGTGAAGGGATGGAGGTTTGAATTTGATATGGGGTTTTGGAATAGATTTAACCCAACCTTAGAGTTGACTTGGTCAACTCTACTTGAATTTGATTGACCAACATCTCAAAACATGGCTAGGCCATAATTAGAAGTTGGTTTGAAGCTTAAAAATGAATTCAATGGATTAAATGGGTTAAAATAACCCATTAAGGCCTTAAAGGAATTTTGAGTCAACCTAGGTTGACTGGGTCAACTAGGTTGACCCAAGGGGTGGGTTTAGGCTGGGCAGGTTTGAAATGATATTTGAAGTCTGGTAGAGGTGGTTTTAGGGATTGAATAGGCCAATTGGGTCAAATATGCCTATTGGGCCTTTAATGGGCCTTGAATCAATTATGGGCGATTTGATCAATCAGGTGGGTCAAGGATCTGGAAATGGGTTCAATCAATTTTAAAATGACATTTTGAATATATTGGGTATGGTTCCAGGGTCTGGGGAGATCAATTGGTTCAAAATGCCTGTTTGGACCCTTAAAGGGCCTTTTGGGTCAACTAGGTTGACTTGGTCAACTAGGTTGACCCAAGGCCTGGGAATGGATCCAACAAGTTTGAAATGACATTTGAAACTTACTGCAAGTGATCGCATTCAATTCGGAGTTCATTTGGTTTAAAATCAACATTTGAGCCCCATAGGGGTATTTTGGTCATTTTGACCCCTGGTCAACTGGGGGTCAAAGTGGGTTCAGAAAAATACAGTTTAAAGTTCAACATATCAAGATTAGAGGTCTGGAAGTGACTAGAGGCTTTGGTGAAGGCTCTAAGGTCAGAATCTTCAAAGTGATAGGTCCAGTGGCATAGGCTGTAAATATTTAAAGGTTTTACAGCCTATGGATTTTAATTAAGTTTTTGGAGTCAGAGACCTCAGAATGGGCTCAAATTTGGAGGGTTACCTCCAGAGACATGTCCCATCAGTATGCAACTGACAGACTCTGAATCGGAGGTCATTTAACTGGGTTTCAAAGTGTTTGAAATTTCAATGGAAAAGGCCTTTAGGACAAAACCTTTTGACCTGGGATTTGGCTTGATTGACCTAAGATCTAGGTAGATCCTAAGGTCTGAATACATCTTAAAGTTAGGAATCTAGAAGGATCCTAGAGCCTAAGAAATTCCTAGAACTTGGAGTCTAGAAGGAGTTTAAGATCTAGAGCAGCTCCTAAGGTCTAAGCTCTAGAAGAATCCTAGCATAGATCCTAAGGTCAGGATTCTAAGAGGATCCTAGAATTTGAATTGATTTGAAAATTAAATTGATTTAGGGTCAAGAGTAGTCAAGTGACCTCATACAAAAATGAGGTCAACAAATGGACCCCCAATATGTGTAATAGAGCGAAGTTCTATTGCACATATTGGCGTTGACCGAGATTAAAGATCAAGTGTGGAATTTTAATCCTAAGGGAATGAAAAATTCATCCCTAAGAAATCAAGATTTAAATTTATTAGGGTAGTGCCACTGAGGGCATGCTCTACCACTAATCGCTTAACTCAAATGCTAAGGTGGTGCCACAGAGGGCATGCTCCACCACTAGCGGATACGAATTAGGATGGCGCCACGAAGGGCACACTCCATCACTAATCGTTTAACTCAAATGTTAGGGTGGTGCCACAGAGGGCATGCTCCACCACTAACGGATACGAATTAGGATGGCGCCACGAAGGGCACGCTCCATCACTAATCATTTTTAACTCAAATATTAGGGTGGTGCCACAGAGGGCATGCTCCACCACTAACGGGTATGAATTAGAATGGCGCCACGAAGGGCACGCTCCACCACTAATCGTTTTTAACTCAAATGTTAGGGTGGTGCCACAGAGGGCATGCTCCACCACTAACGGATACGAATTAGGATGGCGCCACGAAGGGCACGCTCCACCACTAATCGTTTTTAACTCAAATGTTAGGGTGGTGCCACAGAGGGCATGCTCCACCACTAACGGATACGAATTAGGATGGCGCCACGAAGGGCACGCTCCACCACTAATCATTTTTAACTCAAATGTTAGGGTGGTGCCACAGAGGGCATGCTCCACCACTAACGGACGGTCTTGTGGAAAGAAAACTTGCTTTACACAAAGAACCGGGTCTGGATGATCATATGTAGAGGAAACTTGCTCCACACAGAGGATCGGGCTTAAATTGATCGTATGTAGGGGAAACTTGCTCTACACAGAGGATCGGGCTTAAATTGATCGTATGTAGGGAAAACTTGCTCTACACAGAGAATTGGTTTAAATTTTGAAATTTGAGATTTGAAAGTTTTGAATTTGAATTGATTTGATTTTGAATTGAATGTGTTTGAATTTGATTTTTAAAAATGAATTTTTAAAGTTTCTGATGTTTGATTTTGAATTAAGAAATTTCTTTAATCCAGGAAATTTGAAGACTTTTTATTGACTTTGAATTTGACACTCATCTGGCATGGTACTTCCTGAAGAGCCTCCCTATCATTTAAAAATATTAGGTGGCATTCTCCAGGGTTGATCAATTAATGTTTGAATTTTTCTCAAAGATCGTCTCAACGACAGGAGGACACTCTTAAGTTGGCTCAAGCTCCTCCACCGATTTCTCGGTAGGCTAAGATATGCATCCAAAGAACCTAGACCAAGTCTCCTCCTTGGAGGGTTCTAAGTTTCTCTATCTTATCACGAGGTTTAACCATTCAGGTTTCGGACGATTCTGAGTTTTATTGAGCCTTAAAAATAAAGCTCTGTAAGGCCTCGAACTCTTCAAATTAGAGTCGGGCACTCTGCTCAGTCGTGGATTGAACTTAAACGGCAATTCCCAGCATTACAAATTACTCCTCTAGTAGGGTTGATCTTGGACCCAGTATAGAGTGTAATTTTGTTGAAAAGGCTTCAAAGGAAAATATGCCTACACATAAGGAATCAGACACATTCCTCAAGGACAGGATTTGAATTCTTTTCAGGGGTAGAAGATTTGGTCTTTCTATTAGAAAATTTCCTCTAACTATTTGGACCCTGTCGGAACGACATGTGGGAACAAATTTATCAATTAGAGTGAGAAGAGTCGACTCCTACTAATTTGAGAGAATTTCAGTTTTGTTGACCCAGACCAAGTCTCGTAGAAACTAAACTGGGGTCTCCCTTGAATAAATTTTGAATTAAAATTAATTACAAAAAGGTTTAGGTTGAAGAGAGAAATTTGATATTTTCAATTTTCTTGCACATGTCCTTCTATCTAATAGAAAATTCGTGCATGTTGAAGAATCTAAATTCATGATTTTCAAAGTCAGGTTCTTGAAGGTGATCGAGTTATTTTAAGATTCAAGGATTTAGAGGAAGGAAGCCATCTTACTCTTCTTCTCTCTTTTTTTTTTGGTGGCGCATATTGCGCATCTTTTGAATTTTTATGCACTTCGTGCATTCCTTGATTTCTGGCGCATTTACGCATCTTTTAATTTTTTAGAGCATTCGCTCATCTTTTGATTTCAATTGAATTCGAGAAGAGGCTCCACTTTCTTCAAATACCTTAAATTGATTGATCTTTTTTTTTTTTTTTTGAATGCTGGGATTATATCTCAAATATTAGAGAAGAAAATTTGTTCTCTTATACAAGGAAAAGTAATCCTCAAAGCACATCCAATATTTTTGAAAAGAGTATCGACTTGACTTTTGAAAATCATTGAGCAGATTTTAGACATGCGAGAATCGCCTATTAAGATAGAAGATTGCTAGAAGCTTGATAACATTTTCATTTCTGAATTCAACTTAAATTTGAGATAGATTTTAATTCAAAGGTTAAATCAACCCACAAAAGTGGTGGGAGGGAGGGGTATTCAAATATTTGATGGAATCAACTACAACTCTCTCCAGCTTAAGACTTAAGGTAGAGGTCAATTTCGATTAGAAAGGTTAATCAACTATCTTGAAAATCAAGATTTAGTACACTTGAGAAATTGAAAGCTTTTTCCTTAATGGTTGCAAGTCTAGGTGGCAAGACCCTAGATAACTTGGAATTGAATTCCTACAATCTCTTGGAAGAGAGAGACTATTATAGGATCTGCAACATCCCTAGAAAGCGTGACATTATTATAATCAAAAGATTAATCGCGATAGGACCCCTTTAAAGTTGTATTTCAATGGTATCACTATCTGACACAATCTTAGATTATTCCCTCTCTCAAATTACCACTAAACTAGTAATTAAGAGAGTGGCACCCCAAGTGGTTTCTACTCCTCCTCCTCTGCAGATGATGTAGTGGGACACGTATAGTAACGTGCCCTAACATCTTCTAGTAGAGTGGACGGATCATAACCTTCAGTTGGGGGCCTATAGCCTAATGTTGGTGATTGCTCAATCCTTTCTTGCTCGAGTCTTTCTATGTAGTAGTCAAGCAGGTGTATTGAAGATCGCACTCTCGTGTCTATAACCTCCCTCCTTTGTGCAAGGAGAGGGTACGTAGAAGGAGCAACGAACTCTCGATTGGCCTCGAAGTCGGTCTTCTCTAAGGCTTCCAATTCAACAGTCTTTCTAGCCTTAAGATTCCTTTTCCTGGCTCTTCGAAGGTAATTATTCGTCTTGTTCCTACCGATGACAGGGGTGCTAGAATTTGACCCGATCTCAGATTGAGATTGTAACTCTTTTGTCATTATTGACTTCTGGTTTTGATCCTCCGAAGTAGAGAATACAGTGGGTACAGGGGCGACAACGACCTCCATCTTGGCGATGGGGGAGTCAACTCTTGACCCTAAAGTAATTTCTACTAAGGGGAAATTTCCTTGAGTACAAGCGGACATATCTAAGATCCTTTCTCCATTAACTGAAATCTCGAGGTTTTGAAATTTCATCTCGTACTGAATTAAATTGCCATTAAGAATTTCTTCTACAGGCACATCTCTATTCAGTGAGAAGACGAGTTTCCCAGCCATTTGAGTGTTCAATTTCCTGGAATTAAGAAAGTGATTTGAATTAGTAATTTGAAATTGAATTTGAATTTTAAGTTTGATTAACTTTATTCAAAATTTTATAACTCAATCATATTCAGTTTACACTGAACACGGTGGTTCATAAAATTGACGAGGAACTTGACTCTTTTGCTACATCGATTGACTTGGGGCAAAATGTCAAAATTCAGGTTTGAATTGTAAAATCAAATTCGAGGTTGGATTTAACGTTGAAATCAAACTTGAGTTTAAGGTTGAGAGTGAACTCGAACTTAAAGTTAAATTTGGATTTGAACTTAAGATTGAATTTAAATTTGAGGTTGAAATTGAACAGATCTTCTTCAAACTTTGAAACTCAACACATTGGTTTTTATTCGAATATATAGGTTTACAAAAGTAATCTGAAGATCTTAAGAAATAGGCTCAACTCTTTCACCCCACCAAGTAATTTGGGGGTGAAATGTCAAAGCCCAGAATTGACTGAAGCACTTTGAAATTGTGTTGCATGTGTTCAATTATAACAGAATGTTACAGAAGACACACGGCAACAACAGTTGAAATCGGTTTGAACGATATTCCTTTACTTTTGAAACTCAAAATGTTGAGTTTTATTTTCAACATAATGGTTAACAAAAATTAAGGAAAAATAGGGAGGCCTGGGCTTGACTCTTTCACTACACTGCTAGCTTAGAGTGAAATGTCAAAATCCAGATTTGATCAAGAGTTTGAATTGCATGTGTTCAACTACAATAAACTATTGAAAAAGACACCTCACAACGGCGATTAAAGTTGATTTGAAAGGTTTTGAAAGAGATTGAATTTTCTTGAAGGATTTGAAATTTTGATTTTGAAATTGAAGTATTTTCTGTAAGTTGTGAAACTTAGCATGCTATATATTTGTTCGCATGCGAGTTTGCAACATATACAGAAAGATTTTGTCTTGACTCTTTCGCTCTACCAATCAAGTTGGAGGCAAAATGTTAAAGCCCGACTTAAAGGGAGGTTTCCTACACTCACCTCTCGTTTGACATGTTTTAATTGAGTTGGCCACACTCACCCAAGGGAGAAATGGGAGAGGGACCAACGGAGAGAAAGGTAGTCAAAACTACCGATTCAATAAAATTCAAACCGCTATTAAAGATGGAAAGAGAGATTGTTCCCCAGCGGAGTCGCCATTTTTTGTTTTGATTAAAATATAGTATATAGTATATATATATATATATATATATATATATATATATATATATATATATATATATATATATATATATATATATATATATATATATATATATATTTGTATGTATAGTTGTGAAAAATATTTAATTATCTTTGAGAAATATTTAATTTTGAATTTTAAAATTGAACACATCATTATGAACAATATATCACCTCGAGAGATGATCATATCGTTCCCTAATGGGTTCAAATTTCAGAATTTTAAATTCATCTGAATTATCGTAGTCAAACTCAAGGAAAAATGACATATGATCTCGAAAGTTCAAAATGACATTCAATCGATTGTTTAACTATAATAATTCGGATAAGAGATCGTTAATTTCGTAATCAAAATTACAATAGAAATTGATATATCTCTCCGAGGAAAGAAATTATCAATCGCTATTGATCGTTTGAAAATAGAGTTAACGATCGTTGAAATTTGAATTTTCCCAAAGATAATTAATCAAAGGTTTTGAAAAATTGATTTTAAAAATAAGTTCTGGGTTTCTAAATCTCCTACGAGCGCAAGCCCTCGTAGTTAATTACATCGTAGAAAATCGAAATTTCCTACGAAAACTCTCGATTAAAATAGCGGTGTAAATTTTATTTAAGATTTTCAAGGATTGATATCAAAGGAGAAAATGGTAGGAATTTCAAATGGGATTGGTTCAAGATTGAAGACTTATTTTCAGAGTCAAAGGAAGAGGAGTAGGGAGTGTTTTGAGATTCTGAATCACTTCAGAAAACACTCCAACTAGTTCTAAGCGTTAGGCTCGTATTTGATTGAAAGCGATATTTAGTTTAAGTGATCAATTTTATTAGAAATTTGGGATTCGATTCCCGAAAATTGAGGTCTTATGGCCCGAGCCAGCCTCAGAACCTAAGTCTAAACTGGGCACTAACAATTAGCACCCCGAACCTAGCTAGTGCAATGCGAATCTGGTCTTACCCCGGCCTGGATTGGGGAGCCAGCTAAACCACCTAAACGATTTAAAATTATGAGTCCGTTCAATTTATGTAGAGTGGTCGGGACGTTATTTATGAAAGGTATTTGAGAACGGGACCGACATCTAGAGCGGATCCTAAATGGTCCCTTAAACTTATGTTGGGTTTGATGCCTAAGCAATGCAATTAAATATTAGACTCTTTTAAATTTGTTGCTAATGCGATGCATGCTAATTGACTCGATTGAATGCAGAATTTGTATGTAGCAGTTTAAAAATTTTGGCTTAGAAAATAGGTTTTTCCCTATAGATTGCATAACATCCCCTTGACAGATCGGCACCCTCATAGGCCAGGTTGTCTGCCAGAACCCGCAGGCGGGGAGATGCCTAACAAGGTTGAGAAAGTACAATATGAATGCATGAAAAACCCTTGGCGAGTCCGAGCTTACTTCTTAAGACCGTTTAGAGTTTCTATCTTATCTTAAAAATTTTATTTAATTAAAGTAGAAGAATTTTTTGACAGACCCCTAAGAGCCTAAATTCGAATTCCAGGCTAAATCAAACGCGGCATGCAAATAAAAAAAAACTAGAAAAACAGGAGTTCTAATGCGAAATCAATTAAATAAATCAATTAAATATATCAAATTGAATGTCCATGTGGCAAGTGCCACTCATTATTACATCTCAAAAATTACAAGAAATTAAAGTGGCCGGGCACCACTGACTACAACCCGGATTTCTAATCCTAAATCAAATGATTTTGAGACTTGGGATTCTTCTCGTTGTCCAATCCTTCATCTTCTCACGAACATCTTGATTCGTCGGTTCAAGATATCCAAATGAAAAGAAACTCCCCCTTGATCGAGGTGTTATCTTTCCTCTTTGGATATTTGCAAAGTATCCTAATTTGAATTCCAAATGGAAGAAGACTCTCCTCTTTAGGGATGTCTTCACCTCTTTGGAGTTCAAATTGGATATTTATATCCCAATCTCAAATCATTTTAAATAAGTACAACCATATCAAATCAAATTTACATTAATAATAAAAAAAAATCTAGACTCGATCCTGCAAGGTTATCCTAATAATCAACAGTTGTATATTCAATCCCAAGCAGTTATAATATGAAAAAAATTGAAATGCAATTTTTAGCCACACTTGGCCATGCTCTTTTATTCAAAGGGGGTCTTAAGCGCGGCAGGTACCTGTGCAAAGAGTATATATGCATTTTTTTTATTAACTGCCCCCTTTAATTTCAGCTCCTTGTATGAGCATGGCCACCTGCATAAGATTGTACAAGTATAATTCGCTCCTAACCTAGGGGTAAATCTAACGTACAATCAATCACAGAATGCAGGAAGTAAGAAAATAAACACATCAATTTTACACTAGCAAACATCATGTAGTAAAAACTCGAAAACTCGGCACACAACTGCAGAAAGTAAAACACCGGCCTATCCTAAAACTAGAGTCGGTGATCCTAGCAAACCATCTAAAGTGTGTGAGGTAGGTCGTGTGGTTTTGATATATCCTAATTAGGATTATTAGTTAAAGTTATCTAAAGTTCGATTGGTTGGAAGGTTTAAGGGATTTAAGTTTGAATTCAAATATTAATGGCTTGAGGTTAATTTTAAGATTCATTTAGTTATTTATTGGATATCACCTTTGTTTCACACCGAGGCCATGAAGTTTATTTCACCTTCCTTGGGGCTAAGTTAATAGCCTCGTAGGCCTGGGTTACCCAGTGATACCCGATATAATTAAATATTTTAGATTGATTAAGACTTAAGAATTAATGAATTTTATAAGAAATGTTTGGTTGCTGAATTTTAAAATTGATTCATTTAAGTTTTCCATTAATCGATTCGTGGCGTTGTGCCACCATGCTCGAGGAACCAGCCTCCTTAGGACACTTAGCCCCGCAGCCCGGAGTAGTCCAGCCGATAAACCAAATTAATGTAGTTGAATTAGAGGTTTTAAAAGGTTAAATAATTAATGATTAATCTATTTTAAGGTTTAACACCCCTTAGAATCCATTCGTGGCGTTGTGCCACCAGGCTCGAGGAACCAGCCTCCTTAGGACACTTAGCCCCGCAGCCCGGAGTAGTCCAGCCAATAAACTTCATCTTTAGGATGGTTGTTGGGTTTTAAAAGGTTTGTTGAATTTTTTAAACATTAAGTTAACATTTTCTGGAATTTCAAAGTAATTTTGAGTTTTATGAATTTTTGAATATTTTAATCATTTAATTAAAGGGTCAAAAATTGACTTTTTAATTAAGGTTAATTTCTGGACAGCTAGAATTTTATTAAAATACTAGACCTCACTACGATCAGTTAGACAGTAAGTACGTTGAAAACGGATTTTTCTACATTTTATTACAAAGGTTTGAAGTTTTGAACTAGATTTTAACTATGGTTTGACCAATTTGTTGACTTTTTGAAATATTACATATTTCTGGAATTTAATATTTTTAATAAATATTAGACCTTATTAGGAGTTGAATGCAAGTGAGTTTGTTCAATTTTGATTTTTCTGGAATTAGTTATGAAGCTTTGAAGTTTAAGGTATTTAATGAATTATGAAAATCCTTAATTAAAGGCCCCTTCTTGTGATTTTGCTCCAAATGAGATCCCAACTCCTTGAAATCAGCTCCAAAGGTCAGGAATGACCTAAGGAGAGATTCCCAAGTGTTTGAGAAATTTTTAGAATTTTTAATTATTATTTATTAATTAAATTAATTAAATCTTGATTTTCAGTTAAAACTGAATTAAGGTTTAACTTGATGTCAATTCAAAGGGCTTTTAATTTTCATTGGTTAAGCACTTGATTCTAGTCAATTAGAGGGGTTATGTGTAATTTTTGGGTTTAAATTGGATTTTTTACATTTTCTGGAAGGTTTTAATGCTTAATTAAGGCTTAAACTTAGGAAAATTGATTAGGGGGCTTAATGACTTTAAAAAAAAACAGTAAAGATTTCTCTAAGGGTTGTAGATGTCACTATGTTTAAGTGGTTCAAATTTCATGTTCAAATAATGTATATCCTAATTCCTAGGATTTCTCTAAGTTTTCTAAACATGCCCTTAATTCTTATCCTTAACGATGTCACTAGGTTAATTAGGTTCGAATCAAGGTTCCAACTAACCCTTGACACATACATAAATGCACATACTCATAAACATAATCAATTCCTAAATCTAGGAGAATCTAGGCTAGGTGGTGTGTGCACAACCTAAGCATGCAAATTAACTTAAAGCTTAATTAAGTAAGAGATTAATCAATAAATAATTAACAAAATAATTATTCATTGATTAATCAATATTCCCCAAACATTTCTATTCAATCATTCAATCCATGTTTAAAATCCCAAGGGATCTCTCAAATATTTAAGGATTTAAAAATATATATAATTTTAAAGTAAATTTTAAAATATATAAATGCATATATATGTAAATATATATATTTTAAAATAAAATAATTGAAAATATTATTAAGAGAAATTTTGAGGGGTTGAGAGACCCATTGATTTTCAAAGTTATTATGAAAATAATTTTTAATTTACAAAATATTTAATATAATATTAATTAAATATTTATTAAATATTAAGGATTTTAAAATAATTCAAATAAATCAAAATAAATTGAGTTTTAAACTTTGAAAATAGTTTTAAATTAAAATTCTTGAAATTCTAAAAATATTGATATATTATTCAAATTTTTATGAATTAATTTGAATTTAATATAAATTTTTAAAGTTCAATGCTAATTAAAGCATTTCAATTGATTTAAAATTAATTGAACCTTAAGAATTAATATTAAATAATGTTAAATTAAGTTTTAGTTATTCTCTGGAATTTAAAATTATTTAAAAAAAAAAAAACTTTATTAGGAATTTTAAAACTATTTTCAATTTAACTTTAATTTAATATTAGTTAAAGAGTTAAATATTAATGTTATTTGAAAATTATTTAAAATATAAATATTTAAAGTTAAATTTAATTCAAAATTAAATATCAAGTTTGATTATCTGATTTTAATAAAATAACATTAAATATTTAGTACTTTAGAAATATATAAGTTATATTTAATATTTAATTAATAATTAAGAATGATTAATATTTAATGTCACTTAAATTAATTTTAATTTTAAATTAAACTATATCTATTTTATTGATTTCAAATTAATATATATATTTTAAAATAAATTATATTCTTTTAATTCAATTTTATTATAGAAAACATACATTTTTTTTTTAGATTTTAAATGATTAAAAAAAAACATTTTTAAATCATTTAAAACCCTCTAACGGCGCCAGCTCCAGCGTTGGCCACGTGGCGCGGCGGGATTCGGCCATATGAATGGCGGCTGTCAAGCGGGCCCCATCCACTTAGCCAGCTCAGCAAGGAACAGTGCCCGTTTGATCATACTGGCTCCATCCAACGGTAGGGATCAGATCCCGCCGTCTGATCTCAGCTGAGATGGATCTGACGGCGGATAATCAATCCCGTGGATTTGGATGGGCGGTCGAGATTGCGTCGGACAGAGCAATTAGCTGCGAATCGGATACACGGCTCAAAAAGGCGGCGAAATAGCTTGTCTGGACCATTGATCTCGCGATCAACGGTCCAGACGAGACGCACCTGAAGCAGGCTACGAAAACGCCCTAGGATCGGTTTTTTGGCTCGTTCTCTCAACATGCTTGATAAAATTAAATAAAATTTTAAACTTAAATTAATTGAATGAACAGAAATTCTGGGGATTATTTAATTTAGCTTAAAATGAGCTTTATAAAAAGCTATTTAGACTAGTGTAATCTAATCTAGGGTTTGAGTTTTTCACCTCGATTTTGGACGGATTAAATCGTTTATAGAATTGTTGCATTTGTAGACTGTCCACGCTCCATTTTGTAGAAGAAACCTCAGCTCGAAAACGCCTGGATTGAAGGCCTCAAGCTTGGGACGGATTTGGCCTTCGGCTTGGCCGGAAACTCGCCGCCGGCGACCTCCAAGTGCCGGATTTTGAGTTGGGGAATGTTGTTGAAGTATTTGAAAGCTCAAACGAAAAGACTTCTAGGTCTGGGATGGCTCAAGTGGAGAGAGAGGGTTTAAGTGAGAATACCTCTCAAATGAGGGTTTACACCCTATTCAAACGTCCCATGGTTGGATCAATGGCTAGGATTGACTCACCAGCTCCTTAGATGATGCCACATGTCCAGGGATTAGGTTGGAGAAGAGGACAAGGACGGGTGCAAGGACATCCTAGGTGTAAAGCCATTTTTGTCCCCATTTGGACACATGGAGGGATGGGGACTGTTTGATCTGGATTCAAAGGTCAAGATTAATCCTAGGAAGCTTCTAGTGACTGTTCAAATGGCTGTAGGGGTTTTTAATTAAAGTGTATTAGCTTAAGGGGTTAATTTGGCCTTTTAAAGAGGTCATTTGACTACCCATTAACTGTTTGACTAGTCAATGGGCCAAGGTGGCTGATGTGGCATGGAAGAAGGCTTGAGGGCTGGTTGAGTGAACTAGGTTCAAAGGGATTGAAGTGACTTGAGCTTGCTTGAACGTTTAAGCCTCTTAAAGCCCTTAAGAGACTTGTTGACTGTGTTGACCAGTCAACTAACCCTCTTGACTGCTGAGGTGGCAGTCGAGGTGGTCTTACAGATTGATTAAAATGAATCAAAACCAAAGCCAAGTGAAGGGATGGAGGTTTGAATTTGATATGGGGTTTTGGAATAGATTTAACCCAACCTTAGAGTTGACTTGGTCAACTCTACTTGAATTTGATTGACCAACATCTCAAAACATGGCTAGGCCATAATTAGAAGTTGGTTTGAAGCTTAAAAATGAATTCAATGGATTAAATGGGTTAAAATAACCCATTAAGGCCTTAAAGGAATTTTGAGTCAACCTAGGTTGACTGGGTCAACTAGGTTGACCCAAGGGGTGGGTTTAGGCTGGGCAGGTTTGAAATGATATTTGAAGTATGGTAGAGGTGGTTTTAGGGATTGAATAGGCCAATTGGGTCAAATATGCCTATTGGGCCTTTAATGGGCCTTGAATCAATTATGGGCGATTTGATCAATCAGGTGGGTCAAGGATCTGGAAATGGGTTCAATCAATTTTAAAATGACATTTTGAATATATTGGGTATGGTTCCAGGGTCTGGGGAGATCAATTGGTTCAAAATGCCTGTTTGGACCCTTAAAGGGCCTTTTGGGTCAACTAGGTTGACTTGGTCAACTAGGTTGACCCAAGGCCTGGGAATGGATCCAACAAGTTTGAAATGACATTTGAAACTTGCTGCAAGTGATCGCATTCAATTCGGAGTTCATTTGGTTTAAAATCAACATTTGAGCCCCATAGGGGTATTTTGGTCATTTTGACCCCTGGTCAACTGGGGGTCAAAGTGGGTTCAGAAAAATACAGTTTAAAGTTCAACATATCAAGATTAGAGGTCTGGAAGTGACTAGAGGCTTTGGTGAAGGCTCTAAGGTCAGAATCTTCAAAGTGATAGGTCCAGTGGCATAGGCTGTAAATATTTAAAGGTTTTACAGCCTATGGATTTTAATTAAGTTTTTGGAGTCAGAGACCTCAGAATGGGCTCAAATTTGGAGGGTTACCTCCAGAGACATGTCCCATCAGTATGCAACTGACAGACTCTGAATCGGAGGTCATTTAACTGGGTTTCAAAGTGTTTGAAATTTCAAAGGAAAAGGCCTTTAGGACAAAACCTTTTGACCTGGGATTTGGCTTGATTGACCTAAGATCTAGGTAGATCCTAAGGTCTGAATAGATCTTAAAGTTAGGAATCTAGAAGGATCCTAGAGCCTAAGAAATTCCTAGAACTTGGAGTCTAGAAGGAGTTTAAGATCTAGAGCAACTCCTAAGGTCTAAGCTCTAGAAGAATCCTAGCATAGATCCTAAGGTCAGGATTCTAAGAGGATCCTAGAATTTGAATTGATTTGAAAATTAAATTGATTTAGGGTCAAGAGTAGTCTAAGTGACCTCATACAAAAATGAGGTCAACACTGGCCCAATATTATTGAGTTCTCTTTACAGCAGTTGCCTATCCCAATCCAAGGTCTGATTAGATTGGATCAAATTGGGTAACCATATGTTAATCGTTAATTTTTTGGGCCTCCTGATGCTCTGGTGGCTGTGTTCCCTTCTTTTTCTGGGCACTGTTTTTTTGCTAGGCCTCTCTCCGGTTCTGGAGGGTTTGGCTTGGATTTTTTCTTTTGCTCGATTTATCTTTTCTTTTGGTGGCATGAGATGAATGTGGCTTTCCTTTGCCTGGTAAACTGGCATTTTCCTGGTGCTATCTCGAGTGTGGTGGTTGATGCTTGTGTTGGGTGCCCCCTTCTTTGTCTTTGCGTTGTGGGTTTGCTGGAGTGGTGGTTTTTTGGTGGTGCTGGTTAATCGTAAGCCTTTTGTTGGTTTGTTGTTTCGAGTTTACTAGTTTAGTGGCTTCCTAGTCATTTGTTGGAGGTTTTTGTCTTAGCCGGCGGGCTGGCTTATTTTTTGCATTTTGGTTGGATTGTTTTTACGGGTTGGCTGGATTAGTTGTTTCATGTTGGTTTGCTAGAGGAGTTTTTCTATGCCGGGGTGTTGGCTGGCCTTCCGCTAGTTCATTGGATTAATTGGGTGTCCCCAGGTATATGGACATTGGGTGTGTCATTGTTGTTGGGAGATGTGGTTTGTTCTCCTTATTGCTGCATTTCCTTTCTGGCTCTTGGTCTCTTTCGGATGTTTGGTGGACTACCTCCATTCGGCTGTATCCTTTTCGAGTCCATCTAATTTTAACTCTATGAACTTTATTTGCTATATTGTCTGTTCTTTTTCTTATGTATATCATGTTAGTTTGTAGGTTCATTTTTGGCATATTAATTGGAAGATTTTCTTGGAAACCTGTAGCTGGGAGCATTTTGGCTGCTTTTTGTTTACTCCCTTTTTTTGGGTGCTTCTCCCTAAGCACTGTAGCATGTTCTTAGGTTTGTTTGTACTGTTTTCTAGCGGGGAACTCGAGCTTGTAGGTTTCTTTTCTCTTTATTTTTATAGCTCTAGTGAGATTGAGTTTCCCTTAAGGACTTGTAATATTTTTCTTAATTAACGCATAGGCCCCTTCTGTGGGTTTCCCCTAAAAAAATGTTAATATAAATTTTTGAGTAGGCAAAAATGAATATTTTTTAAAACCATAATGGGACAAAATTTTAGAATATACTCAAAATATTCATAATAACCATCTCTATAACATATAGTTATGTGGTGAAGGTTTTATCAAAATAAAGTTATCCTCATTTTTCGATAATAAAAATACAAATTTAATCAGAAAAATACTAAAAATACAAAATACAAAATTATTGAAATCTAAAATTGGCAAAATGTAACCTACCTTAAAAAGAGCAAATTTATCAACTGGGCTAACGGCCAAAAATCACTCTACAGTTGCCAAAACCCAACTTCTTTTTTCTATCTCCTCTCTTTTCTCTTATTTCTCCCAAAACCCTTCTCTGTCGTTTCACTGGTTTGAAAAAGAATGCATGAAATGAGCTTTAAAGGAATTTTAAATGATTTTAACTTAAGTGATTATATATATTCCCTTTTTTATATAATAATATAATAATTAGTTTTTAATATAAAATTTGTATAAATACTTATTGAGTTTTAAAATTATAGAAAAATATCCATAAAATAATTTATTTTATTTAGAAAAATATGATGAAATATTCGATTTGCAAAACAGACACCTGATAGTCCCAAAACCCCCACTTGTACCATCAGGTGCCAATTTCTTAAGGAATTTCACTAGTGCTTGATCGTTGTAGATCAAAATGCAGTTATAAAAATTTTTAGTTATAATATCTATTATTATTATTATTATTATTATTATTATTATTGGGGTATAATACCTATTACTATTAGAGTTTGGGCTTTATTAGGTTATGCTCTTAATATTAACTTTAGGCTTAATATTTCTAATTATTCTTATATACTCTTGAATTGATTTTCTAATCACATTAAGGGTCACATTGTTACTATTGTTCCTATCATAATTTTTTGACATTTATGAATATAGAGGAATAATAAATAGTAAGCACCAAGGCATTACAATGAGTGTTGTCATAATTATCATTGGTCTTGTTTCCATTCGCTTTAGCTTTGATGGTTTCTAGCTAGCATCTATTTTATTATTATTATTTTGTAGTCATCGGAGCCCTAGCCGCCTTTCTGCGTCTCTGAGGCGATTTTGGGGCGATCTTCTTCTCTGCTGGTGTGTGGCTCTTCTAACCTGGTTTCTGTCGTTGTTTGTTCGTTTTTCCTCTGGTATTTCCCTTCCTCTTCCTGGATCCTTCGATCTGGGTTTTTTCGTTGCCTTTTAGCCTTGTTTCTGTCTTTTTTGCTGTTTGGGGTTGGTTTTCCTTTTTTGTTGGGGTGGGGGGCGATGTCGGTTCCGACGTCGTCTACCCTGTGCGTTGGCCCTCCTCTAGCTGGTAAAACTAGATCGTTTAAAGATGTGGTTTCGGGTCCATCGTCTTCCTCTGCTAAAGTGCATTTTGTGCACTCTAATTTCAAAGGGTGTCCGGCTTTGCTTTTTGAGGAGGGTGTGGTTCAGCAGTTGGCTGCGCCTTTCTCTTTCACGCTTGTTGGTAAGTTTATGCTTCGCAGACCTAACCTTGATGTTATCAGAAAATTTTTTTACAGTTTAAAACTTTCTGGATCCTTTTCTGTTGGTTTGCTTGATTCGAAACATGTCTCAATCCAACTTTCTAACGATCTGGACTATAGCCGTATTTTTTCTCATCGTTCATACTATATTCAGGGTTGTCAGATGAGGCTTCTGAAATGGTCTCCGGACTTTGACGTTAGGGAAGAATCTCCGATTGCTCCGATTTGGTTAGCTTTCCCTAATCTGCGTTTACATTTCTTTAATTCTCAAATTCTGTTTGGGCTTGCTTCTTTGTTTGGAAGGCCGCTTCAAACTGACCAAGCTACTGCTTCTCTGTCAAGACCGTCGGTCGCACGAATTCTGGTGGAATTGGATGTGACTAAGAAACACCCGCAAGAAATCTGGTTAGGATCGGAGATGAAAGGGTATTTTCAAAAGGTTGAGATTGAAAATTTACCAGTTTTTTGCTCACATTGTAGGATGCATGGCCATGGTATAAATGATTGCTTTCGGTTACATCCTCATTTAAGAAAGGAAAAAAATGCTCTTAAATCTAATGAAGTTAAGGAGAATGGTGGTTCCAGTGTTGTATAGGATATTGATATAAATCTTCAGGCTCTAGGTGAAGAATTGGTAGATGGAAAAGGTGAAGAGAATGCTAATCTCATTCCCTATATACCTGACAATAATAATGTGGTTTCTGATAATTCGGCAAAGGATGGTAGTGTTGCTCATTTATCTAAAACTGGTGAGGCTGGTTCCCTTGATATCCTAGATCAAGGTAAGTGGGAAAATGTTGAAATTGTGAAAAGCTCGGATGAGTTGGTTGTTGTTTTAAATGAAGGGGTTGTTGCTTCTTCTAACTCTTTGGAGATTCTTAATAAAACTATTAATAGTGCTCATGATGTTAATGATACTGCCCTTGTTAATAAATATATTCCTTTAGTTAATTCCAATAAATCTCTTAATAATAATGCTGTTTGTCTTCATAATAATGTGTCTGATAAAAAGCAGGTCAATACCTCTACTAAGGAGGATGGTGTCCTGTTTTTGGAAGCTGAAAGCTCGACTTCGCCCCCCTTGGATGGTGAGATGAATAATGAATATCCTCTCTCTGATCATTTGAATTCTGATGCTTTTACGGATACTGAGATTGAAATAACTGCTAAATGCTATGCTCGATTGGATAATGATCTTAGTTTTTCTAAAAGCCATGGAAAGAGAGGTAAGCCTAGGAATACTAGATCACATACTGCTCATTAATCTATTTTTTTATGTTTAATTCTATTATTTGGAATGTGAGGGGGATCGGTTGCCCTTCCTCTAAACTTCAGATTAAGAATTTATGTCGTATTAATAATATTTATGTCCTTGTTCTCTTGGAACCTCTTATTTTAATGGATAAACTTCAAGTTACTGCTAAATTCTTGGGTTTTAAGAATGCTTTTGCTAATGTGTCTAACAAAATTTGGGTGTTTTGGAAAGATTTTGTGAGAATGGATGTGATTGATAATTTTGCTCAAGTTTTATATTGTAATATTGAATCTTTAAACTTTCAGTGTGTTGCTTCTTTTATTTATGCTTCTTCTTCTCGTATTGGTAGGAAAACTTTGTGGGAGCAAATTGAAAATTTCCATAATATTTGTTCTTTACCTTGGTTGGTGGGTGGGGATTTTAATGCCATCACTTCTCCTGCTGAGCGTGTTGGTGGTGCTCATCCCATTTTCCATTCTATGGAAGACTTTAATGATATGATTATGAATTGTAACCTTATTGATATTGGTTTTTCTGGGAATAGATTTACCTGGAATTGGGGTCATCTTTGGCAAAGGCTTGACAGAGTTCTTTTTAATACTACTTGGATTAATGTTTTTAATATTACTAAGGTTGCTCATTTGAGCCGTACCCTTTCTGATCATTCCCCTTTACTGATTAATGTTAATTGTAATAAGGTGGGTTTGCACTCTAGTTTTAGATTCCAGAATATGTGGCTTACTCATGATTCCTTTCTTGATGTTGTGAATAATAATTGGTTGGCGCCTATTTATCCGGACAATGCTATTTCTGGTATGACTAGGCTTTGGGCTAAACTCAAAAGGTTAAAGATGGTCCTTAATTGGTGGAACCGGCATATTTTTAAAAATGTTTTTACCAATATTAAGGAAATGGAAGAGAAAATTAATGACTTGGAGGATTCTTGCCAATCTAATCCCTCGCCTGTTAATTGCTCGGTTCTCAATGAAGCTAAGATGGCCCTTAGTAAACTACAATGCCAGGAAGAGATTTTTTGGAAACAAAAGGCTGCTATGAAACACTTGTCGGAAGGGGATAATAACACTAGGTATTTTCATGCTTTAGTTTCTAAAAAATGTGCTATTAATGGTATCCATAAAATTGCTCGTGATGATGGTTCTTTTGCTGTTAATGATGATGAGATTGCTAATCTTGCTGTTAAGTTTTTTAAGAATCATCTCAATAAATCTTTTTGTCCTATTGATATTGATGACCATTCTTTTATCCCTAAGTTGGTTACTCAGGATAACAATTCTGCTCTCTCTGTTTGCCCTCTCTTGGAAGAGGTTAAGAACACTCTTTTTGATATGAATGCTGATTCAGTGGCTGGGCCTGATGGTTTCACTGTTAAGTTTTTTCAGAAGACTTGGGACTTAATCAAAGAGGATGTTTACAACGCTGTTGTTGATTTCTTTAATGGTAATCCTATTCCTAAATGTTTTTCTTCTACTTCTATCGTTTTGATTCCTAAAACTAATGTGGTTAATTCTTGGAATGATTTTAGGCCTATTAGCTTGTGCACTGTTTTTTATAAACTTCTTTCAAAAATACTGGTGAATCGTCTGTCTTTACTTTTGCCTAAGCTTATTTCCCCTAACCAAATGGGTTTTGTTAAAGGTCGTGCTATTGTGGATAATATTGCTCAAGAATTCTGTCAGGATCTGGATATTAGCTCCATAGGGGGTAACATGATTCTGAAACTAGACATTGCTAAGGCCTATGATAATATTAGTTGGGACTTTATTTACAGAATGCTTAACCTTTTTGGTTTTGATGCTAAGTTCATTGCTCTTATTACTTTGTGTATTGAAAGCCCTTTTTTCTCTGTCATTATGAATGGTAACAATCATGGCTTCTTCAACTCCTCTCATGGTTTGAGGCAAGGGGATCATATCTCTCCCGCTATCTTTATTCTAGCGGTGGAGTTCTTATCCAGAGGGATTGCAGATTTGTTTTGTAAGTTTCCTACACTCTATTTTAGAACCCTTGGGGGTATTAATATTTCTCATTTATGTTTTGCTGATGATTTTATTGTGTTTATGAATGCTGCTAAGAATGATATTTCTAAAGTTTTGGATTTATTTAATAAATTTGAAGCTGTTAGTGGTCTCATTTTTAATAAAGGGAAGTGTGGTTTTGTTATTTCTAAAAAGGTTCACAATAGGAGGGTTTTGGAGATTAAGAATTTGACTGGCTTTTCTCAGGTTTCTTTGCCTTTAACTTACTTAGGGATTCCGTTATTTAAAGGTAGAAAGAGATCTTTTCTTTTTGATGACCTTATTTTCAAGGTTCAGAAAAAGTTAGTTTCTTGGGATTCTAATTTCTTGAGTTATGGTGGTAGACTTGTTCTTATTAAAAGTGTGCTTGCTTCTATCCTCGTTTATTCTTTTCAAGTTCTGTTTCCTACTAAGCAAATCTGTTGGAGGCTGAGAGGATTTTTAATAGATTTTTCTGGGGGGGTTCTTCTAGTAACTCTAAAATCCATTGGTCGTCTTGGTCTAAGTGTTGTGGCACTACTCAGGAAGGTGACCTTGGTTGTAAGTCCCTGTTGGATATGGCTACTAATTTTTCTTTGAAACTTTGGTATAATTTCAGGGTCAATAACTCTTTATGGGAGAATTTCATGAGATCTAAGTATTGTGGGGATCTTCACCCCTCCTATGTGCTCCTATTCTAAAGGTAATTCCAAATTTTGGCAGTGTTTGATTCAAGCTAAGTGGAATATTGAGCATTGTCTTGTGTGGGGTCTTGGTGAGGGTAACCTTTTTTTTCTAGCAGGACCGTGTTGGTGGAATTTTGGAAACATATTTTAAAAATATTAGTTTTCTTTGGGAATTCTTAAATTTAAAATTTAATTATAATTCTGAAGTCGAATCAACCCACTAGAAAAATTATATCACCCCGGGGGATGAAAATAGAATTTCATAACGGTGTTCAGATTTAGAATTATGAAATTCATCTTAAATATCGTGATCGGATGCTAAAGAGAACTTCATATGGCCCTGAAGGGTCAAAATGCGATTCTACTGAATATCCAACCACAATATTTAAGAAGTGTGATCGTTGGGTTCACATCCAAAGCCTTATCAAAGAAAGATATATCTCTCCGAAGGGAAAAAATATCGTTCGATGATAATTCTTTAAATATGATAATAATGATCACTAGTATTTTAAGTTCTCCCAAAGAAATCCAATTGAGTTTTGAAAAATCAATTTTTAAAATCAGGTGTGTGTGGCTCTAAATCTCCTATAAGCGCAAGCCCTCGTAGTTAATTATATCGTAGGGAGATAAAATCCCCTACGAAAACTCTCGATTAAAATAGTGGCAAAATTTTATTAGATTTTCTAGGAGTGATATCAAAAAGAGATGAATTTTGGAGACTCAAAAGGGAATGGATCAAAATTGAGCAGTTATTAACGGAATTAAAGGGGAAGAGGTAGGGGACACTTAGAGATTCCAGAACCATCCGGAAGTGTCCCAACTTAATCTAAGTGTTGGGCTTTATGTTTTAGTATTGAAATGAAGCTTTAATTAGAGTTAAGTATTTTATTAGAAATTTGGGACTATATTCCCGAAGTTTGGGGTCTTATAATCAAAGATCTGCCCCGGATCCTAAATCTATTTTTGACACTGGACCACAGTCGTCCGATCCTAACTAATGTAGTGCAAGATCTGGACTTACCCCAGCCTGGATTGGGGAGCCAGCTAACCACCTAGTTGATTTAAAAGAGATGAATCCGGTCTTTTATGAAAGAGTGGTAGGGACATTTTAATTAAAGTTTTGGAGAGTTGGGGCCGACATCTAGAGATTCTCCTAATTGGCCCCTTTGACTTATGTTGGGTGCAAAAATGCTAAAACTGATGAGATTAAAATTTCGACTCGTTTAATTCATTTCTAATGCAATGCATGCTGGTCGACAACTTCCAAATCAAGTATGCTTGAAATTTTAAAAACAGGCTTATAAAATAATTTTTTTTAGAAGACTGGACTTCCCCAGGTCCGGCACCTCGTCCTCATAGGTCAGACTATCCGGACTCTACCCGCAGGCGGGGAAGGGTCTAAAGCAAGGAAAGAGTAATGCAGAAATATGCATGCGACCCCGGGGTCGATCCCGGCTAATTCCCTAGATTCGTTATCTTTCTATGTTATTTAGACTCACTAAAATTTTAGACTTTTAAGGTTATGAGTAGAAAACTTTCACACCCTCACGAGTCTCACGTATCCAGGCGAAAACAAAGAGCGGCATGCAATCGCCAAAAAACTAGTAAAAATAAGTAATCCTAAAGGCAATCAAATCATCACATCAAATACAAATTAATTAATAAATGTCCATAGGCAGAATTGCCTTGCTTATTACAAACCAGAATATTACAGAAAGTAAAGTGGCCAGGCACCACTGACAACAACCCGGATTCTAAACCTAGTAATGACGCAAGTTATTTTGAGTGGGATACTCTCAATCTTCAAATCTTCAGATCTTCAATCTCATTCTTCTTTGGACTCCTTTTCTTCAATCTTCTTGGAATCTTCGTAGTGGATTACCCAAATGGACAAGAGGGCACTTCCCTCTAAGGGAAGGCCACTCTTTCCTCTTTGGATAGGAAGGAAGTGATCCAAATTTGGATCTCCAAATGAAAAAGGAGTGTTCCCTAAAGGGGTATCCTTTCCATCTTTGGAATCCAAGCTTTGGGTCTATGTATCCCGACTCAAAATCAACTTTCACAACACTTGACACTTACACAAATTATATTAATATCAAAATAAAAAAAAATAAAAAAAATCTAGACTCACCTGCAGGGTCATCCTAAGCAATTAATATATAAAAAGCAGCTATTCCCAAGCAGTCATATATGTGCAGAAAAGAAAGTAAAACACACTGGCCATGCTCTTTTTATTTGGGGGCTTTAGCAGCTGAAGCACATGTGCAACCAGTTATAACAATTGATAATTTTTTATTGATTTTGCCCCCTTTTATTGCCCTGCATGAGCGTGGCCACCTGCAGAAGACTATGTGAACATCCAGATCGTACCTAACCTAAGGGTAATTTAGTCGCCAAACACATCAATCCATCCATAGAGTGCATAAAAAGTAAGCAGACACAACAAAGCAATCTCATCCACAACATGCAGTGAAAACTACGAAAAATCCGGCACACAGCAGTAAAGTAAACACCGGCCTAACCTAAATCTAGAGTTGGTTGTCCTATCACATCATCTAAAGTGTGTGTAAAAGGTTGTGTGGCTGAGGTAGGTCCTAAAGTGGGTAATTAGTTGAAGTTGTCTAAAAGTCTGGGTTTGTTAAGGCTTAAAAGGGGATTTCGATTAAAATTTAAGTATTAATAAATTAAGAATTTTAATTAAACATATTTTAAAAGTTAATTGATTACTACCTTTATTTCACACCGAGGCCGTGAAGTTTATTTCACCTTCCTTGGGGCTAAGCTAATAGCCTCGTAGGCCTAGGTTACCCAGTAGCAATCGGGGTTGATTAAGTTATTTAAATTGGTTGGAATTAAAAGAGTGGCTTGATATTAAAGGGAGTTGGTTACTAATTTTAATAGATTAGTTGGGAATTTTATTAACCTATTAAGAAAATTCTGAAATTTGGAGGAGTTAATAAGTTTTGGAGGTCATCCGGATATGCTAATTAAGGGGTCAAAATTTGACTTTTAAAATTAGAATTAATCTTAAGGGTTTCAGATTTTTAACAAATACTAGACCTTATTATGAGTTGTTAGACAGTTGACACACTCAATTTAGAGTTTTCTATCAAAAGTTATGATTTTTAGAAGTTTTGACCCGATTTTGACCTAGGGTTGACCAAAATGTTGACCTTTTGACTTTGACCAGATTTTGGGGGTTTGAAATTTTTGGAAAATACTAGATTTTAATTAGAGTCATTATCCATTGAGTTTGATTGATTTGGAATTTTCTACAATTAGTTATGAATTTTGGAAGTTTGGATATTTATTGAAATTATTAAATTGTTTCAATTAAGAGTCATTTTAGTGATTTGATCCCAAATGAGTCCCAAACTTCTTGAAATCAACTCCAAAGATCATAAATGATCTAAGGAGAGATCAGAAAGTGTTTAAAGATTTTTTGGGATTTTTAATAATTTTTAATTAATTAAAATTGATTAAATATTGATTTTGATTAAAATTAAATTAAAGTGGATTTTAATGTCAAATTAAAGGAATTTCAATTTTCAATGATTAATAGTTGAAATATGGTTGATTAGAGGTATTATGGTATTTTTTGGAATTAATATAAATTTATGATGATTTATTGAATTTTCTAAGTCGTTAAAGGGGCTGAAATTTGACATGCTCAATTTTCAAACTTAATGACCTTCAAATTAAGTAAAATTTGAACCGAAGGTATCTGATGTCACTAAGTTTACTATGTTCAAGTTTCACCCCTATTGGGTGTGTGTACAATCCCCTATGAATTTTCTAAGTTTTCTAGACATTTCCTTAATTATTTTTCCTAGGTGTCTCTACTATTTAAATAGGTATGAAACTTGGTGTGTCTAACCCTGACATACATTTAATCATACCACAGAAATATCACAGCAAAATACTAAAACCCTAAAGAGTTATGAATTTTCAAAGTTTAGAGTCCAAAATAGACCATTTACCTTAAAAATTCATATCACAGAAATCTATTGAGCATATGAACCTAGAAATATTGTTGAACATGCCTAAGATACTCAATAATCATCCACCAAAATTTGGGCTTCATTTGATCACTGGATTGTGAGAAAATAGCAATAAATGAAATTAACATAAATTCAAATATCTCACAATACAGACATCAAATCAATATAATTTTAATTTTAATAAATACTACATTAGATTATCTTTCCAACGAGCCCAAGAACGTCCCATTTGGTGGAGAACTCGAATTTCTGTGAATTTTTGAAGATTTGGAGCATTTAAAGCATTTTTTATTCTAATTTGGGTCAAATCAGCTGACGGTGACGTGGCGGCGTGGCGTGACGCCACGTCACCCTCCCATACCACGGGATGACCCACGTTCAAACATGGAGGAAGCCGCACGGTATACCCAGATCTGAGCCGTCTGATCGTCGATCGGACGGTCCAGATCTGCTCTAGTTCATTTTGAATAGAAATCTTTAAACGCTCATATCTTTCAAAATACTCTACGAAATTGCACAAAATTTGAACTGTAGCTAGAGGGCAATATGATCTTACAATGCCCAGAGTTTGGAGGCTCCATTCTTTGTAAAATCGCTACAGTTTCAAATTGAATTTTAAATTTAAAATGAGCATAACTTACGATCCAACCGTCGGATGTTTGAGATTTTTAGCTTGTTGGAAAGCTGCAGCAATCCTCTAACACGTTGCTGAAGACTCCAAAAGCCGGATCTTGCTGGATCGAAAGTTATATTGGAAAGTCCTCTTTCTCTCTCTAGAATGCTCTCTCCTCACTAAAATAGTGATTTGAGGCTTGGAAATGGTTGAGAAAAGCTTGGGAAGGGCTTGGAATATGTTAGAGTGTATGGGAGGAGCTCTTAGATGGTTGAGGGCTGCTGGAGTTTTGGATATTTTGATCATATCAAAGGGAATGATGAAGAAGCCACCTTTTGGTCAAGTTTTCCCTCACTTTACCTTTGGTTTTTGGATTGGATGGTTGAGATTTGATTTGGAGTAGTTTTGGATGAGTGCCAAGTGTCCCCTATGCTGCCCAAAGCTATGGAATAGGGTTGGTGATTGAGAGTGACATCTCTTGGTCCATGGGAAGAGGGACCACACCTTTTCCCCCATTTGGATGAACCAATACTTGTCTTGGTTAATAGAGCTTATTTAATGATCAATTAGGGAGGGAAAAAGCATATTCCCATTAGCCAAAAGGAGATTTTGTATTGGAGAAAGGGTTTGCTTTATGGGATGATGAGGTGGCCAAGCTATGGTCTCATTTCAAGGGTTGTTTTTGACCCATTGACTTGTTGACTAGTCAATGGTGACTAGGATGTGCATGAGGGAGGTCAAGAGTGCTACAAGACATCATGCCAAGGAATTTGAAGTCAAAAGTGTATAATTAACCAATCTTGATGAGTTGAATTGATTCAAAATCACTAGAATAGTTAAAATTAACAAGTGTTGGGTTAAAGGGTTGATTTGGTCAACCATAGTTGACTTGGTCAAGTTGGTCAAACCAAAGAGTAAGTTTGGGTTCAATGTATTCCTAAAGTCATTTAGGATCCATTGAAATGATATTTGAAGAAGATTTCAAAGGTTGATAAGTCAAATCAAGTTTAGTTTAGGCCAAAAGTCCAAAAATCCCCATTTAAGGGCATTTTGGTCATTTTGGACTCAAGTCAATTCTGAGTTAAATTAAATCTAAAAAGATGTAGATCATTGCTTAATAAGTCAATATCAAGGTATTAAGAGGGATCAAAAGATTTGGAGGGGGATCCAAAGTCAAATTTCATTAGGTGAAAGGCCTAGTGGCATAGGCTGTAAATATTTGAAGGTTTTACAGCCTTTGGATTTTAATTCAGATTCTGGGGTTAGAGACCTCAGAATGAGCTCAAAGTTGGAGGGTAACCTCTAAAGACATGTCTTATCACTTTGCAAGTGATAGACCAGGAATCAGAGACCATTTGACTGGGTTTTGAAATGTTTGAAAATTCTTTAAAAAGGGTCTTTAGGACAAGACCTTAAGACTTTGAATTTGAGTTTGGATTTCTGGATTTGGAATGAATTTTAAGTTTGAATGGTTAGTATTGAAGTATCCAAATCATTTACAATCATGTGGTGATTGTTAATGAATGGATGAGGTCAAAGCTAGATTGAAATTTGGATCAAAGTCTAAGTTGAAGGTTGAATTGTCAAATTGATTGAATCAAAGTTTGGATATGTTTGAAACTTGAATTAATTTGAATTTGAGTTGAATGAAGTTTGAGATTTAAATTGATCAAAGGTAGGAATCAAATTGAAATTGGAGTTGATCAAATGTAGGAATTGATTTGAGTTTGAGGTTGATCAAGGGTGGGGATTGATTTGAAGTTGGAGTGGTCCTAAGATCTAGAGGAGTTCTAAGATCTAGGATTTAAGAGAATCCTAGGCTCTAGAGTAGGCTCTAAGGTCTGGCTCTAGGAAAGAATCCTAAGGTCTAGAGTGGATCCTAGGATCTAAAATTAATCTGGAGTTTGGAAGGGCCTTAGTGACCTCATTCAAAAATGAGGTCAACAGACCGTTGGATTAATGGCATGTCTATTGATGCGCTTATTAATTCTAATTCGTTGAGCCTGGTTAAAGTTAACTTTTTCAATTCGGATATTGGTTGGGATTTGGATAAATTAGTTGATGTTATTCCTGATTTTCTTTGTACTTTGATTGCGGACATTCCTATTAATCGCAATGCTAAGGATGCTTTACTTTGTAATTTCACTAAAGATGGTAATTTTTCTACTAAAAAAGCTTGGCATGTGTTTAGGAAAAGCAAAGTGATTTCTAAACCTTGTAAAAGAATGTGGCATAAGAGCATTCCCTACACTATTTCTGTTTTTAATTGGAGGATGTTCAAGAAGTTTGTCCCTACTGATGACATTCTTAGAAAGCGAGGTATGTTTATTACTTCTAAATGTCAATGCTGCTCTAACTCAGAAACTATGCATCACGTTTTCATTTCTTCTCCTATTGCTAGTAAAGTGTGGTATTACTTTGAAGACATTTTTCAGATTAATAGTAGGGGCCAGAACCGTTCTATGCATTTTATTTATGAGGTTTGGATGGTGAATAAGAAGGGCCATATCCGTAATGTTATTCCCATGCTTATTGTTTGGTTCATTTGGCTTGCTAGAAACGATTCAAGTTTTAATAACATCCGTATGAATCATCTTGCTATTATTAATCGTATTAAGGAGAAAGTCTTTGCTCTTTTTTCGGCCAACATTATTACTTATAAGAGTTTTACTAAAGTTTTCTCTACTGCTGAAGAGTTTGGTATTTATAATTTGGGTTCTTTGCACTCTACGGGTACCAGGTTTTCTAATTGGGCTGTCCCTAATCCCCACTGTTTTAAGATTAATATTCATATGGGTTTGTACTGTGACAAGTGGTGTATTGGTGGCTTAATTAGGGATTCGATTGGGAATTATATTGTTGGTTTTGCTGGGGATTCAAAGGTTGTTGATAAGCTGAGTGGTTTTTTGTTGGCTGTTCACCATGGGCTTTCTGCTTGTATTAATTTTGATATTTATAATGTGGTGGTGGAAAGCAATATTACTGTTGACCCTAACATGTTCTTGGCTAAAGACGGTAGCAGCTGTGGGCATTCTCTTTTTTATTTGCGTAGACAAATTATGGGTCGGTTGGAGGTCTTGAACTGCTCTTTTAATGTTATCAACGTGGAGGTTAACTCTGTTGCCCGGGCGTTATCGCTTTTTGGTAGCAGTTTTAATGCTTTTGTTGAGCTCAATTTTGATAATTTAGCTGTGCATATTCAAGGCTTGATTTTCTTGGATAAGTGTAAGGTTCCTTATGTTTTGGGTGGGTAGTTGTTCTGGTTCTGGTTCTGGTTTTTTTTTTTTTTTGTGTGTGGGTTTTTTGGTGTTGGTGTTGTGTGGCTGTTTTCTGTTTCTTCTGGTGGTTGTGGTCTTTCCTGGGTCTGCTGGTGGTTGGGTTCTGGAGGTTGGTCTTTGCTGGGTGTGGGTCGTTGGCTCTCCTGTCTTCCTCTTATGTTTGGTTATTGGAGCTGGTTTCTTTGTTTGCTGGAGTTGGGGTTTAACTCCCTGTTTTGGCTGATGGTGGTGGGGGTTTTTCTGATGGGGGTTGATATTTTGAATCTGGGGGTTTGGGAGGTGGTTGCTGACTGTCTTTGGAAGGGGGTTTGTTTTGTGCTGTTTGGGTTTCCTCTTGGTTGTGATGGCAGCGGCTGGTTGCCTGGGTATACTGGGAGTATCTCCTTTAATTATTTTGACTTCCTGTTTTTCCTTTCCTTCATGATTGTTAGCTTAATCTCTTTTCGAGTACCTTTGTTTGCCTGTTTTGCAGGATTTTGGAGCTGCGCGCTCGTTTTGTGCAGGGTACGTGTGCTGATTGTGAGATTAGGCTGCCTTTTTGGTTCCTTTATTGTGTTTTTTTGGGAACTTAGAATGTTATTAGGTTTCTTTGTAATTTTTCTTAGTAGGGATTTCGGGCTCTTAGGTTTTCTTTTTTTATTTTGACTGTAGCTCTTTGAGCGGTTGTGAGCTAGAAATCCCTTTAAGGACTCTGTAATTTTCCCTTTTATTAACACGTAGGGCCGTTGGTGGGTTTCCCCTTAAAAAAAAAATTATCATTGGTCTCAAAAATAAATTAACCATCTTCATACTACAAATCTCTTGAAAATTAAGCATTTACATAGCAATTATTCTTAGCATGTTTTCTTTAACTTATTCCATCATAATAATTGCTTTGATGGTCACTTTTTTTTTTTTTTGGAGGAAGCCTATTTTAAATCAATATAAGGTTAACATTGATGGTTCTGCTAATACAAGGGCTCCTGGGCGTGGTGGTATTATTAGAGATTCTAAATGAGGTTTTGTTCTTGCTTTTGCTTCTCGGATTCCCAAATGTTCTTTCATTAAGGCCGAAATGTAGGCTCTTCACTATGCTCTTCCTATTTGTGTTGACAACTAATGGTGGAACATTTGGATTGAGTTGGATTCTAAATTGCTGGTATCTCTTGTATACATAAAAGTTTTGTAATAATACTTCTTTATACTATTTATTCAAAAAAATTATGCAGCTTTTGTAGTAATTTCAACATATCATCTCTGATATTTGGAAAGAGGGCAACTTAATTGCAGATGGTTTGCTAAAAAAGCCAACTTGGTTCCTAACTCTATAACTTATCTTAGCATGAATAATCATCATGATATTAAGGGAATGGTGAGGATGGATAACATTGGTTGCCATACATCATATTGAAATAATCTTTGTTTGGGGTTTTGGTTTTTGACTGAGTTGGTGGATCTTTCTCACTTCTATTGAGGGTTTTTCTTTTTTCGTGGTGCTATGTTATGAGTTTTTGATTTGTGGGATGTTTTGTGTTCTAGGAGTTTTTGCTAGCTAGGTTGGTGGATGGATCTTTCTGTCAGTTGATTTTATTTTGAGACTTCTTTAGTTTGTATCTTCTATATTATTTTTGGGTTGTGGCTTGATCAGGTTGTTGTTTATTTTTGGTTATTGCTTCCTTCTTGTTGGGCTTATTAACTTGGTGGTCCTGGGTTTTATTTCTTTGCCTCAGACTAGGTGTTGCATTGATTTTCCACTACAATTTTCTAGAGGTTCTCTAGTATCTGTGGGATCATTTATTTTTTCTATTGTATTTGTTGTTGTTGGTCTTTTTGGTGTTTTTTGTTCTCCTTCTTGAGGCTGGGAATTATTAGTGGTTTATCTAGTTAGTGGTTCTCTATCTTCTGTATATATATTTTGTTTTATTTTGTAACAAATAAGCCAGATGAGGAAAGCAATTCTAAGGTTCTTTCTTCCCGCCACTGTCTCCTGCTCCTTGAGCTGCTCTTAGCTGGGGAGAGGTTCGCCTCTCCCTCCACCACAATGGCCCTTAATACAAACAACTTCCTCCTCTACCGTTGTAACATGGGCTGGCAACTTGGCTGGCCCTCCTCTAGATCATGAAGTTTAATTTCCCCATGATGTTTGTTCCTCCTAGCTTGAATGACACCGGCCAGGTAGGGGTCTCGACGAATCCATGTCGAGGATCCGGTGACGGGACCAAGAACTCCTTCTTGGGGGAGGGATCACCACCTGAAATTCTTCAGGATACAGAAACCCATAAACAGAGTAAAAACTACTCAAATATTATTCATCTCAATCTCCCCTTATTACAAGACCTTGGCTACCTATTTATAGCCAACAAGGAAGCATCATACTAGGCTACACAAAAATAGAGCTACACCAATCACTAACAAGAAAATACAATTTATTTAAAGGGACGCTCCTGCGTCATTCTACCGGGGTAGAAGGAAACTTTGAGCTCGTAGAAAGAGATCCGGTTGGCCACCATAAGGAGGTGGGTTTGGTTGGCTAAACCAGTCTGGATAAATCCAACCAGTGTCAGCACCACTGCAGAAACTATACTGGACTCTAGAACAAGTCTCTTCACCGCTACCCAATTGTTGATTCCAACGACTTGCCTGTACGGATGTAACCTTGCAAAACTCACATTGCCATGGACCAATAGGATTTTTAAGACTATGATAGCAATCCAAGTGAACAAGAATCTTGCAGCATATCCAATCTTTTAAGTCGCCTTCAGGCTTATCTCCACCTTCATAAAATAGTTTACTTGGAACATTCCTCTTATCAGTGATGGCAAGCACATCTATTGCCTTAACAGGAGGAATATGTATGCATAACTCCGGCGGGGCATCCATCTTGCTCTGGTCATCGTCATATGTGGGTTGATCAAGATCAAGAACTCCACCGAACATGTCATCATCATACATGTCGTACACCGGCTCATCGTAGAGAGGCAAAGACGACGAATTCGACAATGGATCTTCAAATTCTTCAAAACCGAATTCAATCGAAGGTGTGGTGGAAGACTGACGAGGTGGTCTGGCAAATACGTCTTCGTAGATAGAAGAGATCTGATCATCTCGTGGATGAATGCCCTCAAAGTTCCAGGAAAAGGTGCTCGCGTCTTTCCTTCGTTCAAGCCTTGACAATCGTCGTTTGAGTAGGGCAATTTCTTGTTGAAGATCTTCAATTTCGGCTTCTTGAAGTTATCGCTGAAGATTCCAACGAGGTGACATCTTTTGGAGCGAAACTTGCTCAATTCCAGAGGAGTCGATCAGTGGTCGACAATATTTCCACGGCAAAATAGCTCTTTCTCTCCGATCAATATGACGTATAGAGCACTCACGCTAAAGAAGGAAAACACGTTGTTCTCTTATTTCAAGAACCACACCAAGCTTGCGAATGTTCGGACAGAATAGCCATGAGGCTTGTAATTAACTCTACACGAAGGTCTGGTTTTCAAGAACACATATCTTTGCAATCAATTTATCACGGTGGCTTGTAATTGTGATCCAACCTCCGTGGAATCTACAAACTAATAGAAGCCATTTTTGGATGGGTTTGAAAACCGGACATCAATAGAAATTCCGTGAATAAAATTTCTTCCTGTTGATGTCTTGAAATCCGCACACAAGAACAAAGAGGTAGTGGCCGAAAATGCTATTCTTGATGTCTTCTTCTTGTTTCCTTTGAGCTCCCTTTCTTCCACCGAGGCCGATTCACCACCGAAGCTGCTTTGCCACTGAAGACAGGTCACCACCAAATGACGCCGGCGACGGAGGTGATACCGCAACAGACAAGAACGCCAGCAACTTGCCGGTCTCTGATACCAAATGACACCGGCTAGGCAGGGGTCTCGACGAATCCACGTCGAGGATCCGGTGACGGGACCAAGAACTCCTTCTTGGGGGAGGGATCACCACCTGAAATCCTTCAGGATACAGAAACCCATAAACAGAGTAAAAACTACTCAAATATTATTCATCTCAATCTCCCCTTATTACAAGACCTTGGCTACCTATTTATAGCCAACAAGGAAGCATCATACTAGGCTACACAAAAATAGAGCTACACCAATCACTAACAAGAAAATACAATTTATTTAAAGGGACGCTCCTGCGTCATTGAAGCTCTCTTTTAAGTCTAGCAATCTTATGGAAAGTTCGACTCTTTGGTCCCTTTTCTGGTGGGCTATTCTATTGATCAGCGTCCTTATTATGAAAGATTGTTGGCTGCCATGAAAAAGGCATGGACCCTTAATGACGTTAAACTATATATTTCACTACCGCCTTGAATATTCCAGGATGCAACATAATATATATATATATATATATATATATATATATATATATATATATATATATATATATATATATATATATATATATATATATATATATATATATATATATATATATATATATATATATATATATATATATATATATATATATATATATATATATATATATATATATATATATATAACTTACAAAAAATATGAATAGAAATTTTTATCCTTTGATGGACTAATCAGGCTAATCGAACACGGTCGAGTCTAATTCGACTCAATACGAGCTGGATCGAGCTCAAATTGAACTTGACGGGGTTTGATTAAATCAATCAAAGGCCCTCGAGAGCACTCGAACGAAAATCGATGTCAACATCCTTATATAGAGCTTAATTATTCTAGAAAATACACATTCAACCATACTGTGCATATATGCAAGATCACATCGTGGTCAGAGCCTATGCTCCCAATCAATATATGTTAAGCCATATCTCCAGCTAGTCATATTGAAGGTAACAAGAGTCACCAAACCAGGTAGAGCCAAATAAGTTATATTTGCAGCTATTTAGGAGGTTTTCACGTATTACGGCAACGCATATTGCGCAATTGATGGTATTGATATCCGGTGAGCACCAGCCGACGCCATGCACGGCTTCGCCTCTTTTGCCGGAGGAGTACTCGTAATAGCCAGTTGCAGGAGTCAATTCGACGAGAGTTTTGACGACTTTGTTGATGCTAGATATTATGTTCTTGTTTTTGGTGGGATTTCTGCAGATGGTTTCGTCGCAGTTAGCGAAGGGGAGAAGGAGAACCAGCAGGAGAAGATGGTGATGGAAATCCATTAATGATCTTTTGTTGAGTTGAGGAGATATGAACGTTAAGTTGATCTTTTTATAGACGAGGAGAAAAATGGTGCAGGACGTTAATGGCAGCTGGTACGTACTTTGCTTTACTAAAAAGCTTGAAGAATATATAAATATAACCACCTAATCTCTGAAAGCTGGCGAAGGTATAAAAATAACCACCAGCCTAGTTTGTGCAGGCCTGTGAAGATATAAAATTATATTTGCAATTTTGTCGTTTTGTTGGCATATTTTCCCGTAAAAATATTAAGCTATTTTGGAGAAATTATTAAGCGTAGTCACCAAATGCCTTTGGATGCGAATCAGAATGTGTCATATCGTCATTTTATAATGTTCCGATGTTGTGCACTGCTGTATACCGTGTGATATGATGCATCCTGATTCGCCTCCCGACTATTCTGTGACCGCACGTAATAATTTCTCGCTTTTTTAATGCAAATTATCAATTAGGAATTTTTTATTTTTTGACTTATTTAATTTAAGTAAATGAGTTTGTGGCTTATCCTGCATTATCATCATATTTGTAAACCATTATCTCATATCCACATTATGACATTTGGTGTATTAATTCTACCTATTATAGTAGATCTTTAACTAATATGTTTTTAATTATTAATCTATTTCTCTTTGCAATCAATTGAAACACAAAATTCTTTTAAGTAAACAAGTACATTTTTTTTTTTTAATTTTAATTATAGTATTTAAATAATTAACAAGAAAAAAAAACTGAATTACCAAGTAGTTATGATTGATATAGGGTGAAACTTGAAAGGGTTAATATGTGTGCTCTCCTTTCTCGAATTTAGCAATTTCTTTTCTATTAGGGGTGCAAACGAGTCGAGTCGAGTCGAGTTCAAGTCAAGGAGTGTTCGAGTTGAGCCCAACTGTCAAATACTGAGCTCGAACTCGAGCTCGTCTCATTTTAAAATTCCTTTAATATGATAGAATAATAGAAAGAAAAATTATTACTATTCTTAATATGGCAAAAAGTTTGCTAAAAAATTATTACTATTCTTATATATTTGATAAACCTCTCCCCATCTCCTTCTTTGACAAAAGTTTAAGGATGCCAAAACTGAGATGTGCATATCATAGAGTTCATAATCATAATGAGCTATTAGAATAATATTACAAACAGTTTGCAGCACTCTATTTAAGAGAAAACCAAATACTCTATTGATAGATAGGCCTCTCATATTGAATATTCAAAAGAAAAAAAAAATCCTTCAAGAAAAAAAAAATTAAATTTTATTCTTTATGTGGGTACAAAATAAGCATTTGAGATGAATTATTAATGCACTCCATTCTTTTAAGCATATGTGAATTTTATCTTTGTTTTTTTTTTTGCTTGTATTTTTTTATTCATCAACAAATGAGACATTTTGTTTTTGGACCTCCATAAGCATTCCTCTCTCCATAAATGTTGTTGCTTTCACTATTTGATTGGCCATAGTTTGTTGCCCTTGCATGCTAGCGATAATGTTTCAATTTATCTTCTCATTTTCAATGAAGATAGTTTTCTCCTCTTTTTTTCTTGGAAATTTGCATTTAGAAGTATGACTGATTAAATTATAGAAATTGTGACATTTTGTTGAGACTTATCATATCTTATCATGAGTTGCCTCTTCCAAGACCTCTTATTCCTTTTGAATTTTGACTCTTATCTCCATTGTTTTGTTGGAATTGTTATTGTAGCCACATCATCCTTCTCCTACACTTCCACAGCCACATCTTTGGTTATGCTCTCTTACTCTTTGGTATCTATCATTATCAAAGTTTATTTTTGTAAGTTAGTAATATTTACTTCATTATGACTGTTTTGGACTTTTATCTCTTTATTTTTTTTATTTTTTTCTATTATGCATTCAAGAAATCCATTAATTTTTTGGCACTAATGATTTTGTAAATATTTAGTGTGTTCAATGGTAATAATAATGATATTAAAACTTAGATTTAAACTATAAAGAATTTTTTAGTGTACTTTTTCTTCAACAACATCTACATAATTTACGTACTCACACATCGAGAAAGCTCAAAAAGAAAAATAAGACTTTTCTTGAGTAACCAACTTTAATTAGCACTCGTCAATTTCAATTTTTATCTTCCTGAGAAAGGCTAGCTCCTTGAAAGCACTGCTAGGGTTATCTCTGACTACCCTCGATCCTTTGCCTATGCGATCTCTGTTTGTGGTTGCACCCTTCGGCCGGTTTCGCCTTCGGTCTGATCATGCCTTCATGTGTTTCAAGAAAGATTTCCTTCTGTTTTCATAAAGTTTTTTTTTACTATTTGTTGGTTTTGGGCCGGTTAAGTTTTTGTTCTTGTGTTTTCTTCTCTTCCCTATGGTTGCTCCCGCTTCAATGGTTCCCCATATTAGTATATGGCGGCTAATTGCACTTTACTATTGGATATGAGGTGTAAGAACTTGAAAATATAAAAAGTAAAGAGTTGAAATTTTAAAAGATTAAGAATTGGAATTTTATGTTTTGAATTCATTTGCATGTATTTTGAAGTCATTTAATGCTTGAAAATGGTTGGGTGTACTCTAAAATGAGTCTCAAAGGTTCGGAGTGAATTTTGATAAAATTTGAAAATTGTTACTATTTAAGTGCCTTTGCGCTTTATGTTTGGGCTACTAATAGTGACATTGTAGTGCTCCAGTCTCTATATTTTGAAAAAAAAATGAACTATCATCGTAGTGCTAGGCCTTTTTTTAATTTTTATATATTTTAAAATATACTATTCTACTTCATTTGAACTCTAAGCCAACCGAAGTAGAGAGAGAGAGAGAGAGAGAGAGAGAGAGAGAGAGAGAGAGAGAGAGAGAGAGAGAGAGAGAGGTTTTTAGTGAGGTAAACTTCGATTTGAGCTGCTTCGGGTCATTTCAACTGTTGGGCCAGTTGGAAAAGTTATTTGGATTAAGGTAGGTCACATTATGCTTATCTCTATTAAAAAATTAAATGTTTTTGAGATTTTTCTAATTAAAATTCAATTTTTCATTACAAAAAAATTTGAATAATTTTGCACTGGTAAAACTTTTATTGTGTAACTTTTTATTTATTATTGAGATTGAGATTATGAATATTTTAAATATTTTTAGAAATTTTCTATTATGTATTTTAGTGTTTGTGAGGTTTTAATTTAATTGAAACTAATTTGAACTCTAAAAAATAGCACTTTAGTATGATAAAAGTCTTGAAATGATCGAAATAATCCTTGATGATTTGGTTATATTTTGGAACTATGCATTTTTTACTCGGTATGTATTTTGTTACGAGCATATTGTTAATACAAGGTTTGAGAATGGAAATGAATATGTGATTGGTTGATTGTTGGTCACTATTACTTTATTATAATGCACGTAAAAGATAAGTAAAGACTGGTTGACCTATTGGTTAGAGATTGATTGACTTGTACAACATGGTGGGCCGACGGGATTTTCTTTAAATAATATAGTTTAGAGGTATCCAATATAATAACTTCAGAGTAACGATTGAGAGTTATAAGGAATTATTATTATGTCGGCAGGTAAAGAGTGATGACTCTTTTTATTGAGTCAATAATTTACAGATATTGATATGATACTAAAAAATACCATAGTAAGATAGAAATGACTTTTTTTTTAAAATTAAAACCCACAAAGGGACCTACGCGTTAATATCAAAAAAAAGGTTACAATGTCCTTAAAAGTAACCTCTAGCTCACTAATGCTCTTAAGAGCTACAAAAGAAAGCAAAATAAAACATGAGAGCCGGTGGTTCCTTGTACTAAGATATACAAAAAAAATTAAGAATATTCTAGGGCTACAAGAAAACAGCACCCAAAAAAGGAAGAAAGATATTAATACGATCAACACGAACTTCCTGCAAAAATTGTAATTCACGTACCTTCCAAAAGCTCGAAAAATAGGTGGAGAAACTCCCTCTGCAATCATTGTACCACCACATATCTAGGCAATAAATCTGCATGAAAAGAACCTCCAAAAAGAAATTATATGACAGGTGTACTGAGATAAGAGATGCATAAACTTGCAGATAACATGTGGTAAAGGAAATAAAGGCAGTAAAACTTCCCTGAAGCCAAAAGCAATAACCTCTTTGAAATTAAGTAAGGAGCCCGAGCACCAAGACAGAAACTGCACCTAGGTTTTACCCAGAGCAGACATGAAAGAACAAGACCAGAGATGGTGGATAGTAGTCAGAAGTTGTAACAAGAACCTCATGGCATATAACATGAAGGAACTAGGCACAAACCACTGAAGAATAAGTGTAGCACTGATAACACAAAACAAGCAATCAAAAGTATCCCTATTAACGAAAGAAAAAGGCCAAACCATGTGACAAGCACAACCCATCAAATAGTGAGTATATAGGAAAACATAAAATGATTACTTGTTTAGTGTGACTACTGAAATATATATTATTGACTCATTATTATTATATGGATTATTATTACATCATTGATTTACTATTAATGTCCATAGATTTATTTATATCGATATAAACACCAATATTATTACTGAATTATTATTGATATTATTATTCATACTGTTGAATCTCGTTCAATAAGAATTAAGATGTTAAGCCTAATTAAATATCCCAAGGATAACCAAGAGGGGGGTGAATTGGTAATTTAAAAATTATACTTATACTCTTGGATTTTTAGAAAACCTTTTTAATTATTTATGCAAGTTAAATTTAAAGTTAAAAAAATAAACTTTTCAACAAGAGTAAACAACTTGCAATAAAATTAAATATGAAAAAAAAAAGAAAGAACACACCAGATTTATAGTAGTTCGGTAAAACCTTTACGTCCACTCCTCGGAGGCACCCTCCGAGTATTGCACTAATACCACAAAGTGACTCTCCTTTTGCCCCCATAGGTGCGGTGGAGTAGCCGGGTCCTTTAACACCAAACGAGATCTTCTTCTTCTCAAAACTTCTCTCAAGATGACCCTTGAATCCGATGGTACTGAGATGCAAGTTCGCCGGAGTAACCGTGTGAATATCCCCTCCACACTCCCTTGAAATCCCCTCCAAAGATCTTCTCCCTCTCATATTTAATTCAAATAAAAAGTACAAGCTTCAAATTTACAAAGTATTTCATGCTGAATTTGATTTGAAGTCTTCGTAGTCTGGAGTTTGATTTTCCTGAAATATTAGTACACACAAGAGGAAAAACAAATCTTCCAAAAATATTAGGAGATATATAACAAAACATAAAACAATAATATTTGGAATCATCAAAACTATACAAGTTACAAGAATGTAACATATGCAAATAGCAACTTTCCTAACAATCTCTCTCTTTTTAATGATGGTAAAACAATTATTGTTTGTATAATTTCAAATTCTAAGAATCTCTTAAACTCCCCTTGAATTGATGAACTCATGAAAATAAGGAGGCTTTTGAATCATATAAAATTTTTTATTTTTCAAAAATTTTATACAACACAAAACAAAATAAAATAACATAAAAATAAAAAAACACTAGACACAACACAACAAACACTTTCTCCCCCTTTTTAACAACATCAAAAAGTGAAGAAAAAAAAGATTAGAAATGTAAGCAGACATATGAAAATCATTTGAAAATTTAACCTTTAAAGTGAGTGACATAATGTATGCAAGTAAAATTAAAACATTAGGTAAATCATAAAATTCATAGAATTTAAAAAGATATATAACATAGAAACTAAAAAGAATTTATCAAAATATGAGTCTATTTAGACATTTAAGATAGAGAAAATTATTGTAAAAATGATGATATAAAAATTTTATATTTCAAATTTTAATATGGAATATAAATGTACATAAGATCAATTTGAATTAAGAGATTAAAAGAATTTGGAAAGAAATAACTACCACATGTGGCGCTTTGCGCATCTTTTTCAAATTTATGGCACATTTTTATGCATCTTTTCATTTGGGCTTATTTTGTGCCTCTTTTTCACATTGTGAACCATTGCGCATTTTTTTTATACACTTGTATATTTTTCAAGAGTAATCAAATTATTTCCAAAATCAATAATTTCAAATTTCAATTTTCTAAGTGCATAAATATTATTTGATAAGTGAAATACAAAATAAGAAAAATATCATAATTGTAATAATAATATGAAAATTAATGTAGTCTAAATAATAGACATGAAATTGACAATCTTAATAATATCAAGTTATAACACAACTTAAATTTAGAAAAATTAGATTTTCTAATGAATTAAATTTTATGTTGTAGTTCAAAGTATATCACTTGTAAGATCAAAATTTTTAGGAATTTTCATATAGGCTAACGAACATTTCAAACACAGAACAAAATCACTTAAATATTCAAAAAATCTAAAGCAATACAAGTACAAAACACAAGCACATAAATTATAAAAATCTTCATATCACATTCCAAATGTCTCAAAAAAAGATTCATTTTCAACATTTTACACGTATAGCCATTTATATGCGTACATAAGAAGTAATACAAATCGTCTAGGAAGATCAGGAGATCGTACAGTACGATATGTCTTAGAAAAATTAAACAATACGCAATCAGTCAAAACCAACTATCAATTTGCTACAGAATTCGTACAATACAAAAATATTTTTGTCCAGTACAAATAGAATACTTAGAAAAATATGTACGATCGATCTAAAACATTGAATCAGATGTGAAAACATTTCAAAACCATACAAAAATATGAAAAAATAAAGATAAAAAAAACACATAAAATAAACAAAAATAAAAATACAACAAATAAAAAATATGCACACAAAAACACATAAACAAAGGGTTTAAACATCATTTTGCTCATGGTCTGATGATTTAGAAGCTAGATCTGCCTAGGAGATTTTTTGCTTTTCATTATTAACCCTTTTTATAATTTGCTTAGGTTTACCTTTTTCTTTAGCAGGAAGAGTTTTCAAATTAGGGCACTAACTTTTCAGATGTCCAGATTTCTTATATCCAAAGCAAGTAATATTTGAAGAAATCTGAACATTCTTATCATTTTTATCTTTATTCCACTTTTTTTGATGCTTATGCTTGTGCTTCAGTGGACTTTTCAATTTACTTCTTAAGTCCAACTAAGCCACTTTTTTCCATATCTTCCGCTTTTAGCATTATTGTTTCACCTGCATCCAAAAGTCTTTGATCCAAACATTACTCGTAGGCAATAAGTGAGCCAATCAAATTATCAATAGAATATTCATTCAAATTTTTTGATTCGCAAATAGTAACAACTTTGGCATCAAACTTGTCAAGTAAACAACGTAAAATTTTATTGACTATTCAAAGTTTGAAAATTCTTTACCTAAAGCATGCAATGATGTTACAATTTGAATAAAATTAGTATACATGTCTAAGATCATCTCATAAGATTTCATGCTAAAGAGTTCAAAGTCATGCATCAAAAAATTCAACTTAGATTACTTGACATCACTAGTACCTTCATATATAATGCATAAATTGTCCCAAATTTCCTTGCCATTAGTACATGTAGAGATTCTCATATAATCTTCCAAATTTAAAGCACAGAACAAATAATTCATACATTTAGCATTTAATTCAGCATAAATCTGTTCTACTCTACTCCATTCAGAAAAAGGGGTCTCAATTTTGATTCCATCTATAATGCGTGATGGTACAGAATAACCACTTTGAATCATATGCCACATTCGATAATCTATTGATTGCAGGAAAGTAGACATTCGAATTTTCCAAAAATTAAAAGAAATATTTTCAAATAAATGTGGTCTAACAATCGAATATCTTTTTAATATTTTACGGTTTCTAAAATTTGCCAAACTTATTTTTCAAAAAGTAGTCTAAACTTGTAATTTTGAAACAAAGCTCTGATACCACTTGTTGAATCTCATTCAATAAGAATTAGGATGTTAAGTCTAGTTAAATATCCCAATGCTAACCAAGAGGGGGTGAATTGGTAATTTAAAAATAATACTTATATTCTTAGATTTTTAGAAAACCTTTTTAATTATTTATGCAAGTTAAATTTAAAGTTTAAAAAATAAACTTTTCAATCAGAGTAAACAACTTGCAATGAAATTAAATGCGGAAAAAAATAAGAAAGAACACACCAGATTTATAGTGGTTCGGTAAAACCTTGACCTACGTCCACTCCCTGGAGGCACCCTCCGAGTATTGCACTAATACCACAAAGTGACTCTCCTTTTTCCCCCACAGCAAGGCGGAGAAGCCTGTAAAAAATCACTTTCACCTTCCCCGGTGCGGCGGAGTAGTCGGGTCCTTTGACATCAAAGAGATCTTCTTCTTCTCAAAACTTTCCTCAAGACAACCCTTGAATCCGATGGTACTGAGGTGCAAGTTCGTCGGAGCAACCGTGTGAATATCCCCTCCACACTCCCTTGAAATCCCCTCCAAGGATCTTCTCCCTCTCATATTTAATTCAAATAAAAAGTACAAGTTTCAAATTTACAAAGTATTTCATGCTGAATTTGATTTGAATTCTTCGTAGTCTGGAGTTCGATTTTCCTGAAATATTAGTACACACAAGAGGAAAAATAAATCTTTCCAAAAATGTTAGGAGATAACAACACATAAAACAATAATATTTGGAATCATCAAAACTATAAAAGTTGCAAAAATGTAACATATGCAAATAGCAACTTTCTTAACAGATACCACTATTGATTCACTGTTACTATTATAGATATATTGTACCAATTAATCATATTGAGCATATAACATGTTTAGCACATGATATATTGAACATATAATTAAGATATCAATATGATATTAATATAGACTTAATGGATTGTATCCATACACTGTTATAAGATTTCATTATATGGATGTGAGTTTAACAATTCTTTATCGATACGAATATAATAGAATCACACATCGGTCACCTATAGGATCTGGCATCACATCACAACACTTCACAATATATTTTTAATGTATTTTATTAATTAAAACATAATTGGACACAATTTAGAAATTACCAAAATTCTGTAATGGTAGACAACAAAAATATTACAAAGCAAAAAAATCACAATTTTCAAACATAACCAAAACTACTCGAGATTGTTTAAAATATCATTATGATGCTTTAATTAAACTGAAGCACTATGTTTATATGTTAAAATAATTTTTTGAGTAAGCAATAATGGCTATTTTTCAAAATCACAAGGAGAACAATTTTTAGAATATACTCAAAATATTTATAATAATAATCTCTATAACATATAAAAAGTTATGCGGTGAAAGTTTTATAAAAATAAAGTTATCCTCATTTTCAATGACAAAAATATAAATTTGATCAAAAAAATACTAAAAATATAAAATTATTGAAATCTAAAATAGGCAAAATATATATAACCTACCTCAATATGAGCAAATTCTCAATTGGGCTAACAACCAAAAATTGCTCTACAGTTGTCAAAATCCAACTTCTTTTTTCTATCTCCTCTCTTTTCTCTTATTTCTCCCAAAACCTTTCTTTGAGGTTTCACTGGTTTGGGAAAAATGCATGAAATGAGCTTTAAAGGAATTTTAAATGACTTTAACTTAGGTGACTATATATATTCCCTTTTTTATATAATAATATAATAATATTATAATCAATTTTCAATATAAAATTTGTATAAATACTTATTGATCTTTAAAAATTATAAAAAAATAATCATAAAATAATTTATTTTATTTTAAAAAAATATGATGAAATCGATTTGCAAAATGGACACCAATTATGTGCTAATTTCTTAAGGAATTTCACTAATGCCTAAAAATATAAAAAGATTTATGAAACTAAAACATAATAAAAGATATGTTATGGCAAAGTCGGTTTGTGATTTAGAGTTATAATGATTCTTGAATAAATTCTTGATCGTTATAGGTAAAAATATAGTTTTCAAAATTTTGAGTTATAATACCTATTACATCTAGAGTTTGGGCTTTATTAGATTATGTTCTTAATATTAACTTTAGGCTTAATATTTCTAATTGATTGGATATACTCTAGAATTGGCTTTCTAATCACATTAAGGGTCAAATTGTTACTATTGTTCCTATCATAATTTTTTGGCATTTATGAATAGAGGGGAATAATTAATAGTAAGCACTAAGGCATTAACATGAGTGCTGATAGAATTATCATTGGTCTCAAAAATAAAATTCACCAACTTCATATTGTGAATCTCTTGAAAATTAAGCATTTACATAGCAATTATTCTTGGGTTGCTTTCTTTAACTTATTCCATCGTAATAATTGCTTTGATGGTCACCCTATTATTTTTTGTTTGAGAAAGCCTATTTCAAATCAATATAAGGTTAACATTGATGGTTCTGTTAATACAAGAGCTCCTGGGCATGGTGGTATTATTAGAGATTACAAAGGAGGTTTTGTTCTTGCATTTTCTTCCCGGATTCCAAATGTTCTTTCATTAAGGCTGAAATGTAGGCTCTTCACTATGCTCTTCAGATTTGTGTTAACAACTAATGGTGGAACATTTGGAGTGAGTTGGATTCTAAATTACTAGTATATCTTATATCCAAAAAGTCTTGTAATAATACTTTTTTATACTATTTATTCAAAAAAATTATGCAGCTTTTGTAGCATTTCAATATATCATCTCTCCTATTTGGAGAGAGGGCATATGATTGAAGATTGGTTTGCTAAAAAAGCCAACTTGGTTTCTAACTCAACAACTTATCTTAGCATGAATAATCTTCATGATATTAAGGGAATGGTGAGAATGGATAGCATTGGTTTCCCATACATCGTATTGAAATGATCTTTGTTTGTGTCTGAGTTGGTGGATCTTTCTCGCTTATGTTGAGGGTTTTTCTTTTTTCATGGTGCTTTGTTATGAGTTTTTGGTTTGTGGCATGTTTTATGTTCTAGGAGTTTCTGCTGGCTGGGTTGGTGGATGGATCTTTGTATTAGTTAATTTTATTTAAGACTTCTTTAATTTGTGTCTTCTATATTATTTTTGGGTTGAGGTTTGATCAGGTCGTTGTCTATTGTTGGTTATTGCTTCCTTCATGTTGGGCTTATTAGCTTGGAGGGCATGGTTTCTATTTATTTTCCTCGATCTAGGTGTTGCATTGATTTTCCATTGCAATTCTAGAAGTTCTCTAGTAATAGTGGGATCTTTTATTTTTTCTATTGTATTTGTTGTTGTTGGTCTTTTAGGTATTTTTTGTTCTCCTTCTTGAGGTTGGGAATTATTGGTGGTTTATCTAGTTGGTTGTTCTCTATCTTCCGTATATGTTTTTTGAGTCTTATTTTGTTTTTGTTTTTTATGTTGATATTTAGATTGTGGCATGCTCTAGCTATAGTGTGTTTTAGATTAGTGTTTTTTTCTTGATGGCCTTTTTGTTGTGTGGACCCTGTTCCTTGAATTCGTGGATGCTTCTTTTGGTTCTATTGGTTGTGGCCGTGGTTGTTGGATGATTGTTTCTCTCTTGGCTGTTGACAGCTTGGCTAGATTATTTCCTTTGGTTGTTGTTCCTTCTATTAGTTTGATCATTTAGGTGTCCTGGTCTATTTTTTGACGTTATTCATTTTTGTTGGATGCTTAACTCTTTGGTTTGTTAATCTCTTTCTTTTGCAGGCATAGAATCATGTCTTCACATCTTGTCTTTGGTGTCTATAAGGATGTTGCTTCTTCATCCTGGTCAATCTTCATGTATATCAAGCTTTGGTTCGGGAGATGGAACATCTTCATTTTTTGGGCTTAGCTTCTTGCATGTCATTGTTCTTTGCTAGGTTTTCTTTTCCTTTCTACATTTTATCTTGAATAGTAATTGGAATCATTGACTCATTATGTTTCTTTTTTATCTTTTTTGTTGCTCTTTGAGCATTAGAGAGCATTTGATCCTTTTAAGGACTTGAAACTCTTTCGATGAATTAACACGTAGGCCCGTTGATGCCAAGTAGTGACATAGCAGCTTTCTAATCTCATGCAACTTGATTTTGCTTTAAGATTTGTGCCCGATCAAGATTATATATATATATATATATATATATATATATATATATATATATATATATATATATATATATATATATATATATATATATATATATATATATATATATATATATATATATATATATATTATAAAAAATATGAATAGAAATTTGTATCCTTTGATGAAGACCAAATCTAAAAACATAATATTCACATATTGACGATGTAAATTCAAACACAAAAGACTGCTCCTTATAGAGCTAAATTATTCTGCAAATACAAATACAGCCATACTGTATATGCACATGCAAGATCTTCAATCCAAGACATCGTCGTCGGAGCCTATGCTCCAAATAGATGTTATGGTGGGCTGCATTTAAAAGCATTTTCTACCTGAGTTATACTGGAGGTAGCAAGTGTCGCCAGACCAGGAAATGCCAGATAAGCTATATCCGCAGTTAGTTAGGAGGTTATTACTTACCATGGCAATGCATGTTCCACAGTCCATGGAATTTATTTCCGGCGAGCACCAGCCGACACCACGCACGGCTTGGCGTCCTTTGTCGCAGGAGTACTCATAATAGCCGGCTGTAGGAGTTATTTTTCCGAGAATTTGGACGGCTTTCTTCACATTATGTATTGCTTTCATGTTGTTTGTGGGATTTCTGCAAACGGTTTTGTCGCAGTTAGCGAAGGGGAGAAGGAGAACCAGCACGAGAAGATGATGATGGAACTCCATTGATCTTTTGTTGAGTTGAGGAGATATGAACGTTAAGCTTATCTTTATACAGACAAGGAGAAAAGTAGTGGAGGATTTTAAGTTAAAAACTTGAAGAATATATAAATATAACCACACTAATCTCTGAAAGCTGGCGAAGATACAAAAATAACCACCAGCCTAGTTTGTGCAGGCCTGTGCTGTGAAGATATAAAAATATCAATTTTGTTGTTATGTTGGCATATTTTTCCGTAAAAATTGTAAGTTATTTTCAATGCTTGTTTAATGGATATTATAAATTAGGATTTTTTATTTATTTATTGACTTATTTAATTTAAGTAAATGAGTTTGTCGCTGTCTTGAAGAAGATGCTTTGGCTTTGGTTACTTGTCTTGCATGACCATCATATTTGTATACCATAATCTCATATCCACATTATGACATTTGGTGTATTCTACCTATTATAATAGATCTTTTACTAATATGTTTTTAATTATTAATTTATTTCTTTTCGCAATCAATTGGTGATTAAAAAAATTTATAATTTAATTAAAAAAAATTTAACTAAAAAGATGTTTTAGAAAGCATTAAGAAAGCTATCTAAGATAAGGATGAGTTTTTTATTGTTTCTTAAAACAGAGTTTTAGTATTATTTTTGAACTAAAATTCTGTTTTAAAAAGCAATAATAAAGTTGTTCGAAACGAAGTCTAAGATAATAATTTTAACTTCTACTTATTTTGATGATTATGAATTAGGATGATATATATTTGAATTTTTTTTTAATATTTAAACTTATAGATTGGTATTATATTTCTAATTGATTATAAATTTTTTTTTTTTTATTTTTTTTTTTTTTTTGATCTTTTTACCGGAAGAAAAAAAAAATTACAATAACAAACTTTTTTTAATTGTTATTTTTGGACAATAATTTTACAATTACCCATTGATGTTATATATATATATATATAATATTATTTGTGATACATCATGCGAAAATTAACTTGATCGGGCACGAATCTCGAGGCAAAAATCAAGTTGGAAACTTCAAAAATTAAATCTGGGAGCACCTGAATTCTGATTTCAGCGAGCTTACAGTCAAACTGAGCATCTCGGAAATACGAATCCAACGACACCAAATTCGACCCAATCCGAGTCAAAATGGATCCAAATCATGGATCCGAAGCGCTGTTGGAAGGTTCAAACCACTATTTGAGTTACCAAACGGACTCTGATTTTGACGAGCTTATACTCGAATCGAAGGGCTCGACGAGACGAATCCAACGAGCCCAAGATCACAGAATTCCGACATCACTGAGGTCTTCAAATGTCCATTGAACGGTGCATGATCGTAGGATTCAATATCGGCCGTCCATTGGACCACTCCCTATTCGCCCCTAATCTCATGCCTATTTACGGGCCATGCCACTCCAGAAAATCTATAAATAGAGCCCTCATTTCTCATAAGAGGGGGACTCAAGCAAGAGAGAGAAGAAGAGAAGAGAAGGAAGGAGTTCCTCCTCGACAGCCGCCGGACCACCGCAGAACCTCGCCGGACCACCGCAGGAATCTCGTCGGACCACCGCCGGACCACCGCAGGAATCTCGTCGGACCACCGCCGGACCACCGCAGGAACCTCGCCGGACCACCACAAAATCTCACCGGACCACCACCTTAAGGCCCGACGTTCATCCCCGACGTCCTGCCAAAGACCCGATGTCTTGTTCAAGGCCCGACACTCAGCCCCTACATCCTGCCAAAGACCCGACGTCTTGTTCAAGGCCTGACACTCAGTCCCTACTTCCTGCCAAAGACCCGACGTCTTGTTCAAGGCCCGACGTTAAGTCCCGACGTCCTGCTGAAGACCCGACGTCATGCTGAAGACCCGACGTCCTGCTTAAGACCCGACGTCCTACTCAAGGCCAGACCATCAACATCCGATCTTCCAAGTGACACTGGGACTAACACCTGACTCCTTGTCTCCTACCAACTATGGTCCTTTCGACCTCCATCAACAGACAACGGTCTTACTGACCCCGGTCTCCGGCCGACTACGGTCTCCTGCCGACTACGGTCTCCGGCCGACTACGGTCTCCGGCCGACTACGGTCTCCGGCCGACTACGGTCTCCTGCCGACTACGGTCTCCGGCCGACTATGGTCTCCGGCCGACTACGGTCTCCGGCCGACTACGGTCTCCGGCCGACTACGGTCTCCTGCCGACTACGGTCTCCGGCCGACTACGGTTTCCTGCCAACTACGGTCTCCCGCCGACTCCGATCTCCTGCCGACCACGGTCCTTTAGGCCAAACAAACCTGTATATGTAACTCTTGCCATGTAATGCAATCTATACGATGTACATTTGCTACATCAATCCAAGGCCTTCTCCTAAGGAAGGGCCTCATTTGTAATCGACTACAAATACTAGTGGATCCATTCAAACCGGGCCAGGCCCCGTGGTTTTTCCCCCTTTTTCAGGGGTTTTCCACGTAAAAACTTTGGTGTCTCTTATGAACGCTACACCCTCTCACTTATCTGATTGTGTGCTGGATCTTTGTAAAACGCTAAGACGTTAAACTATATATTTCTCTACCACCGCGAATATTCCAGGACGCAACAGTTTGGTTTATGTATTCATCAACAAATGAGACATTTTCTTTTTGGACCTCCACGGGCATTCCTCTTTATTCATAAATGTTGTTGCTTGCATTATTTTATTGGCCCTAGTTCGTTGTTATTCCATGCTAGAGATAATGTTCCAATTTCTCCTCTCATTTCAAGGAATATGATCGTCTCCTCTTTTTTTCTTGGAAATTTGCACTTAGAAGTATGACGAATTAAATTATAGAAATTGTGGCACTTTATTGAGACTTATCATATCTTATCATGAGTTGCGTCTTCCAATACCTCTTATTCCTTTCGGATTTTGACACTTATCTCCATTGTTTTGTTACAGTTGTTATTGTAGCCACATCTTTAATTCTTTCTCCTCCAGGGGTGTCAAAAAGGGTTGACAGGACATGTTCGGGTCAAACTTGAGATGACCCTGGTGTAAATGGGTCAACCCGAACCCGACCCATTTTTACAAACGGGTCAGTTATTTCAAACCGGACATGACCCGGGCGGGTTACCGGGTTGACCCGACCCAACCCACGGACCTGTCTTGATTAAAAAATGGGCGAGTAGTTCGCGGTCAGGCAAGCGACAACAACTGTGAGGTGAGGCACTAAGGCTGATCACTTGAGTGTTTAAGTCGTGAGGTGAGGCACTGAGTCCGCAGCCAGGAGACAGAGACCATGGTTATGTCATTATGGGCTCAGGGCGAACCAGTAGGCGACGAGATGAGCGGTTCAGCATGGTTTATGGTGTGTAATGCAGGGAAGGCTGACAACCATCACGACAACCGCGTTTTTTTTTTTTGGGGAAAATGAGGGCAAAGCCATCAGCTATATTACTATGTAGCAGCACGAATTGGTCAGCGGTTACGATGAGTAAGGTATAACAAAAAAGGTTGACTACACTTCATGAGAACAAGACACAAGCAAAACCACGGGTTAAATGAGTTGATCTATTTTCTGGGTACCCAAACCCACCAAGACATTTTTTTAAATGGGTTGAATTTGGATTACAGCCATTTCAAAACTCGGGTCGGATTCACAAAAGTTTAGATGCAAAAACACCTAAGGACTCAGACTGCAAATCCGAAATTTTCAAGATTTTTATAAACCTAGTAAATAATTATTTCATTAGTCATTATAAGTCCAAATCACAAACCTTCTTTATCACAATATTTATAATGTTGTACTCAATTACTCTATTTTTTCATAATTTTTGGACATTGTTAAAATTTCTTAAGAAATCGACATCTATCGGTACAAATGGAGTTTTTGGGACCGTCACGTGTCTGTTTCGCAAACTGATTCTACCATAATTTTCTAAATAAAATTTACTAATTATGAATATTTTTCTATAATATTTAGATTTTTAGATTTAAAAAATATAAAAAGAATTTAAAGAAATTAATATTTTAATATTAAATAATTATAATAATTAATATTTTAATGCAATATCTCATTCCACCTATTATATAATATGATAAGATTTGTTTTTTTTATTCAGGGTTTTCCAAATAGAGATCGATAAGAGAAATTAGAGAGAAAGAGAGGAGAGAGAAAGGAGAAAATCTTAGTTTTGGGTGACTTCGAATCGTTTTTGTCTATCAGCCCAGTTGGGAAACTTGTTCGTCTCAATGCAAGTCACATTATGCCCATCTCAATTTTCAAAAATGCATAATTTTTAGCAAATGTTTTGATTAAAATTTTATATTCTTTAGCAAAAAATGCGGATAACTTTGCACAGATAAAACTTTTTCGTTTAACTTTTTAAATATTATAGAGATTGTGATTATGTACATTTTGCATATTTTTTTTAAATTTTACATTCGGGATTTTGAAATTTGTAGGATTTTTATTGAATAAAAAAGTATATATATATTGAAAAATAGTGTTGTTGTATAATAAAAATCTTAAATTATCATTTAACACAATCCATGATAATTTAGTAATTTTCTAAAAAAATATATTTTTACTTAGTAGAGTTTTTTATTGTCTACCGTTATACAACACTGTGCAATTTTAATATATACTCAATTACTCTTTAATCACTATAATATGAATATAAATGTGTATATATGATTAAATTATACCTTTTGGGAGCTATAAATAATGACCAGAATCCTCTAAGATTCTATCTGAATAAGGGAATTGTTGAGAGTTATAAGGAGCTAGAATCCTTTGAGATTTTGTTTGAGATAATGATATGTGATATATTTTGATGCTATTAATATAAATAAAAAGGGAGTCATAAGGGGCTGGAATCTTTTAAAATTATGTATGGGCCCAAGAAATGTGATATGAACTGCTTTGTGATATGAATTTTAATTTATTTAATAATATTATTAAAATCAGGAAATAACTATTATGCATTTATTATATTTTTTATTATAGTGATTTATTTAAATTGCATTTGACTGCTTTTAAAGATTCAGCAAATATTTGATAAAAAATATTTAAAATTTTAGATTAATTTATGTGATTTTTTGAGATGTTGTAATTAACTATAGTTTTGCTTCTAATTTTTAGAATCTTAGAAGGGGAAGAAGATTATAGATTAGCAGTTCATGATCAGATCTGAGTTCATAGGTATTTAGCTATTTTAATTTTTGAATAGTCATGGCTAATTACATTTTTAGTTTTATAGTTTTTGCTTGTAACCATATACTATAGTATAGATAATGATTTTGATGAAATGAAAAAAAAAAAATTGACTGAGTTTTTCAGTATTTAGATATTTTAGTAGCTCTGTAGTTTGTTATTTATTCCAATGAATATTGATATAAAATTTGAAATAATTCTAAAACTAGATATTAAGATTTGTCTATCACAACTTAATGATAAGACCTATCCTAATTAGGTTGGGTTGAAATAAACTTTTGTGGTGTCAGAGTAATAGTTTTGAAATTGAATCATAAAACAGAGTTATATGAATTGATCTATAAGTCTAGTGGGGTAGTTTGAAGTTATTATGGGTGTTCATTATTTTTGTTTCATATACATGTATGTTCAGTTGCATACTTTGTGTGATTATGGATCCATCAAACCCAAATGTGATAGATGGATAGAGTGCTAGTTAGGCAGCTCTTATATATAGTTCTGCTCTGACAGTTATTTCAAATATAGTTTCATAGTTTGCTATTTTAATAGCCTAAATGATGGGTGAGACATAGAGCAGGGTTCTTGTTGTTAGATTTGAAAAGGTGGGCAGACATCTACAGATGTTTCTAAGATTAATGAAGCCTTTGAGATTTGAGGGTATTATCGAGTCCATAGCAGCATAGGATTAGTAAATGAGGCTGAAAAAGATATTTGATAGTATGTAGTGTCCTCTTGAGAGAAAGGCATCGTTAGTAATCTTTCTATTAAATAAAGAGGCAGAATGCTGGTGGATGGGTTTGTAGGAGGAGAAATTTTAAGAGAGATTGAACTCTCTCATTACTTGGGAAGAGTTCTCTGATGTGTTTAGAGCCTGATTTGTACCCTTTTGTACATGAAAGCAAATACAGGAGACTTTTTTTAAGCTTATTCAGGGGAGCAAGGTAGTTATGCAGTACGAGGCAGAGTTTGTTACTTTGGCTAGATATGCTCCATAGTTGATTAGCATGCTCGTGGAGAAGTGTTATAGGTTTATGAGAGGACTTCTAGATAATCTGAAATCTAAGCCTCTGGTGCTATTTCACATTTCTAATTTTTCTGAGCTTGTGGAGAGAGCTTATCTGATAGAGAACAACTTGATAGCTACTCAACAGCGAAGGACTACTAGTAGGAAGAGCTTTAGTGCTGAAACTTTTGGTAGTGGCTTTTCTGGGAACAAGAACAAAGTTACACCTAAAGATTCTAGGAGAGGTAGACAATCAGCATATACAACATTTTTTAGTAGTGGTAGCATAACCAATTATGATTCTGTTAGTGGGACACCTTTGTGTTAGAGTTATAGTAGACACCATTTTGGTCAATGCTACAGGATGAATGGATAATGCTTTAGGTGTGATCAAATATATCATCAGCTGGTAGCAGAGTATCCACATGCAAGATTTGACCAACGTTATAAGTCCTGATCTGAGAGCTTTATAAGACCAGTAGGGAGATCGAGGGCAGTTCCTCAACATACTTTTTCTAAAGGACTATCTGGTAGAGCTGGGTGTTTATGTTTAGTGGTAAGGAAGCCATCTGGCAGTGGTCAGTGAGAGCTTAATAATTATATTACTCCAGCTCCAATTCTACCACGTGTATATAGTTTGACTTATTAGGAGGCTTTTGATGCTCCAGATATTGTGACAGATATGACTTATATTTCTGAGCATCCATGCATGTTTTATTCGATTGTGGAGTTAGTTATTCCTTTATTTTTAATTATTTCTTTTATTTATTGCACTTGCCTTCAGTTATACTATATGTTTCTTTTTATGTTACTTTAGTGACTAGAGATGGTATGATTGTCAGTAAATTTTGTTTATGTGATATTGAGATTTCTAATAAGTAGTGAAAATTTAATTCAATTTTATTACTCATTTTCTCATATGATATTTTTTGATATGAATTGGTTAAGTATGGGACTCAGATTGATTGCTTGAAAAAGTGAGTTATATTATTTATGGGCGATAAGAGTTGTGTATTCCAAGAAGTTAGAGGTGTTTTATCATGTTTGATTTCTATAATGAAAGCAAATAGATTGTGGAAGAAGGGTTGCATGATATTTTTGACATCAATCTAGGATATGAGTATAGATACTAGTTCTCTTTCTGATATCTCGATAGTATAAAATTTTTTAGATGTATTTCCTGAGTTATGTCAGACCATCGTCCGACGCCGGAGCTCTGCTCGACCACCACCTAAATTAGGAGTTTCATCGAACCACCGCCTGACGTCGGACTTTAGTCAGGACTGCCGCCTGATGTCGGACTTCCGTCAGACTGCCGCTTAATGTTGGACTTCCATCAGGACCATCACCTGACGCCTAATCGAGTTCTGTCGGACCACCACCTGAGGTCAGAGTTTTACTGAACCACCGCCTAATGTCGGAGTTCTGCCAGACTATCACTTGATTCCAAAGTTCTTCCAAACCACCGTTGGACCATCGATTAAGGCTTGAACTTTCGTTAGAACACTAACATAAGTCAGAGTTCTGCCAGACCATCGAATAAGGCATGAAATTCAATTGGATCACTACCTTATGACTACGTCTTTCTAACCCTTATCTCCTGTCGACTTTGGTCCTTCTTACCTCCATCGCCTACTACGATCCTTCCGACCTTCATTTCCAGACAATGATCTTTCTGACCCTTGTCTCCTGCCTACTATGGTTAGGGGTGTAAACAAGTTGAGTCGAGTCGAGTTTTGGCACTATCAAGCTCAGCTCATTAGTTGGAAAGTGAGCTCGAACTCAAGCTCGAGCTCAAACTCGAGCTTTTCCTACTATAAACGAGCTTGAGCCAGCTCGCGAGCTTTAGCAAGATAAATTCGTTTTCCAAAAAAGCAACAACATTTATGATAAAATTCAATTTTTTTAAAAGTTAAAGCACTATTCAAAATAAAATTGCACAATTTTCTAAAAAAAATCTCTTGCGGGAACACGTTTTACTGCCCAAATACCACCTAAATCAAGTTTTTAAGTTATATTTTAATATTCCAAAAAGCTGCTGTGTTTTTTTTATATCTATCTTGTATATGACATGGAAAAGCCTGTTTGGCTTTCTTGTCTTGGGCCGCACATAGCTAAGGCTATATAATAGCTGTTATGATTTTTGTACATGATATAAAAAGTTTAATCAATTTCCTTTCTCTTCTTTTATATGTTGTGCTTTATTGTTCTTATTTTTTCTTTAGTTTCTCACAAGCCAAGCCGAGTTTGATCTTAAACTCAAACTCATTTAATAAACGATCTCGAGTTTGAGCTCGAGCTCGATCTCGTGGCTCGATAAGCTTGGCTCGTGAGCTCGTTAATGAGTCGAGTTCGAGCCGGCTCGGCTCACTAACTCCCCTAACTATGGTCCTTACAACCTCCGTCACATACTACAGTCCTTCCGACCTTCATCGCCAGACAATGATCTTTCTAACCATTGTCTCCCACCATCTACGATCTTTCTGACCTCGCTTGTGTGACCACCATCTCCAGACTACGGTCTTTCCGACCTCTATCGCCCACCGACTATGATTTTGCTTACTAAACAAACATTTCAATACTAATTCTTCCAATTCCCACCATGTAATATGATGTACATTTGTTACATCAACCCAAGGCCTTCCCCCCAAGGAAGGGCCTCGTTTATAATCGACTACAAATAATAGGGGATTCATTCAAACTAGGCCAAACCATATAGTTTTTCCCCCTTTTCAAGGGTTTACACATAAAAACTCTAGTGTCTCTTATGAACGCTACACCCTCTCTTTTATCTGCTTGTGTGCTGGATCTTCATACAAAGCTAAGACGTTAAATTTTATATTTCTCTATCGCAACAAATATTCCATAACGTAATAGTTATATTTTAGGTTATGAGTGAATTTAGAACTATTTGGTGCAAATATGATAACTTTCTCTATGGAAAAAATTTGTGATAACTATGTTGTGTTATCTCTTGGATACATTGGACATAAGATTTATATACTATTATATTTACTCAATTTATATTGTATAGTGTTTTATTGATTTTTGTAATTTGATTATAAAATTTTATTTTTTTTGCTTTTTTCCACATATTCCACCATTTAGTAGTGGTTTTAACCGTTGTAATTCTATAATATAGTACTGGTTAAAACCATTGCTAAAGCTACTGCTGTCAAAAATTAATTATAACACGACGGTTTAAACAGCGCTAAGAAAGCCATTTGCAGCACTTGCAGATATTGCGATTTTGCAGCACTTTATAAATAGCTGCAAGAAATTTTGCATATATTTTAACCACCGCATTATGTCAAAAATTGTGTTGCGAGAGCCAGATTAATTAGTGGTGTGCATGGCTTGAGCAATGTCAGAGATCCTACCAAGGGGCTAGAGGATTGTTGTTGGTGGGACTTTGCAGATGATTTTGTCTTAGTTAGCGAAGGAGAGTCGAAGAACCACCAGGATAAGATGGTGAGGAAAATTCATTGATGTTTTATTGAGTTCAACATATTTTTACAATAATTTAGGCTTTGTTTGTGACAACTCTTTTAGTATTTTAGTTTTCAGATGACAACCACAATTTTTGTCTCACCATTATTTTTTATATTGTTTTTAAACAATATTTATGCTTGTTGCGGGCCAGAATATACGCGGCGATATAGTTGTAATTTTACACGGATATCCATCTCACACATAGAGAACAAAATATTTTTACATGGAAAACTCTTGAAAGGGGAAAAACCACGGGGCCTAGCCCAGTTAAAAATGATTCCACTAGAATTTGAATCAGTTATAATGGGCTGATTCGCCTCTAAGGTTGATCATATTACAAATAGCAATTGTACGAAAGAAGTCCGGGTGTCAGGCGATGGACTGGCAGAACATCAGGCCTTAGATGGTGGTCTGGTAGAAACTTCGGGCCTTAGGTGATGATCCAGCGAAGGTGAGGGCATCAGGTGGAGGTCTGGAAAAGGTGGAGGTCTGGAAAAGGTGAAGGCCTCCAGTGGTTGTTCGGTGAAGGTGAGGGCCTACAGAGGTGGTTTGATGAAGGTGAGGGCCACTGGTGGTGGTCCGGCAAAGGTGAGGGCCTCCGACGGTGGTCCGGCGAACTCCGGCAGTGATCCAATGAACTCCGGCGGTTGTCAGGCGAACTCCGGTGGTGGTCCGACGAACTCCGGTGGTGGTCCGGCGAACTCTGAAGGTGGTCCGATGAGCTTCGTCGGTGGTCCATCGAACTCTGGCGGTGGTCCGACGAACTCTGGCGGTGGTCCAACGAGGCTCCGGCAGTGGTCGAGGAGGAGCTTCTTCCTTCTCTTCTTTCTTCGCTTTTTTTCTTCTCTTCTTGCTTGGATCGCCTCTCAAGAGAAATGAGGGTTCTATTTATAGATTTTTTGGAGTGGCATGGCCCATAAATATGTGAGAGATCAGGGGTAAATGTGGAGTGGTTGGATGGATGGTCGATATTGAATCCTTTGATCATGGACCATTCGTCAGATATTTGGAGATCTTAATGAATTCAAAATTTGGTGATCTTGGGCTTGTTGGATTTGTCTCGTCGAGCCACGCAATTCAACGATAAGCTCGTCATGTTTGGAAACCGTTTGGTAACTCAAATTGTGGTACGAAGCTTCTAACAGCACTTCGAGTCCTTAATTTGTGCTCATTTGGGCTCGGATTGAGTCACATTTGGTGTCGTTGGATTCGTATTTCCGAGAAACTCAGCTTGACTATAAGTTTGTTGAAATCAGAGTTGAGATGATCCTGGATTTTATTTTTGAAGTTTTTGGCTTGATTTTGCATTGAGATTCATGCCCGATCAAGATACGTTTTTGATGATATATTAGTTGCCCCCCCCCCCCCTATTTTCTGACGTCGAAGCTTCAAAAATTCAAAAATACTTGTTCTAACATTTTACATTGGCCAATTTGCAAAAAATTGCATTCCAAAAATTATAATCTTGATAAAATTTGATTATAGAGATCCCGTTGAGCTTCGAAAGTGTCAAAATTAAGTCTGGAACGTTGAAAAATTTGTCTAGAGACCCCAAAAACATCAAATTTAAACCGTCCGGGCTAAAAATCGGGCCGAACATGCTTAGGCGATCAAACCGGATGGCAGGCCGACTGTCAGCCGCTGGCGGACGCTGCTGTCAGTGATGGAAAGGCGGGCACGTGGTCAAAGCAGTCAGCCAATTTAAAAATCGGTCAGTTACGCTCATATATTAAAAATAAATAAAAAATTTAGTTTTTCATGGTTGCTACAGTAACCACGGACCGCTATAGTAATTTTTGCAAATGAATTTCATGCAACCGCATTCCAGTTGCTACAGTATCGTTGCTATAGTATTTTCTACAAATGAATTTTCATGCAACTGCATCCCGTTTGCTACAATACCGATGCTACAATATTTTCTGCAAATGAAATTTTCAACAACCGCATTATGGTTTATTACTATAGCGGATGCTAAAGTAACCACGCCAAATTTTTTTTTCATGACTTCTTCAACTTCCCTTCTACAACTATAAATACCCCCCTAGGGTAAGAAAATTTACACCTCCTCTCCATCTATCCTTACAATAGAGGCTTTTTCTTGGTTCTCCAAGGCCCCTCTCTTTGCAAGAAAGTCCGGAGATCCCCCTTCTCCCTATATTCTTACAATTGAGGCTTTCCCTTGGTCCTCCCAAGTCCCCTCTCATTACAAGAAAGTCTGGAGATCCCCCCTTCTTCCCTCAACACCCTTAAGTAGGAGAAATGTCGGGTGATCTCCTTCCATCGAGAGATCTTGCGAGGGTAGATGAGACAGTGTTGACTGTTATGAGTGACTTCCTGATCCTTTTTCGTAAGAATTTTCATTTCCTAAATAATGTGGTGACGATTGTCCCTAAGAGGTCCGATCAGGCTAGCCTTCCTCCTCCCAGGTACTTGACTTTCTTTGAGACTCACTTACGAGCGGGGTTACACTTTCCACCTCCTGCTAAGTTGATTAAAATTTTACGGTGGTGTGGGGTGAACCTATCCTAATTTTCAAATTGAGCGATGTCGGTGACTGTGGGATTGATTGCGCTCTTCAGGGATTGAGGAGCTATTCTGACGTCTAAGCACTTTTCACGGACGGGTCATTTTACTAGTGACACGCATGGGCATGTAACATTCAGATCCAAATGGTTGGATGTACGTACCCATGATCCTTTAAAGAACTGGGCCATATAAAAATGATTGGGGCCTGATAGAGAAGTTAGGGAAGATGAAGGATCTGCTAGCCCCTATGCATGTCGGGAAAGAGGACATAATGAGGATCCTCAAGGTTCCTAACATCAAACATCTTTTAATCAAGGTTCGACATATGAATAGATACACCGAGAAAGAGTTCTTATTTAAGGTTGGGTTGTCATTTCACACTGGAAGGTCTGATGCAAAGATGTTGAAGCCATCTTCCAAGGTTCCCGAGCTCCCTCCCCCAGCTTCAAAGGTGAATCCTAAATGACCGGCAAGAGGTGAAGACCCCTAGATTTTGAAAAAGAAGAGGTTGGAGGGGACTGCGACCAATACCGATAAAGTTCTGCCTGACTCTTCCCAGCCAAGTTCCACATCCCTAAGCATGTCTTGAACCATCAATGTATCGGATGCCGTAGAACTGGTGATGTGGAAAGTAATATCTTCCCAATACGTTTTCTCTTTTTCTTCTTGGGTGGAATCTAATACATTTTTTTTCTTATTTCAATTTTCACACCTTAGAATCGAGCTCACCGATGCTTTGAATGAATGGAACAGTGAATTTATGAAGATAAAATATCTTCAAGGAGAATTCAAGTGGATGTACGATCAGAAGACCAAGGAGGTAAAGGTGCTTGAATGGGAGTTGAGCGAGAGTAGAACTGAGTTGACCAACACAATGCACTCCTTATCTGAAGGATCAAAAGGCCTCCAAAGAGAAGATAACGTCACTTGAGGCAAAGGATAAGAGATCCCAGACTTTTATAGCTGAGAAGGAGTCCTCTTTATCTGGCTCAAAACCTTCAAAAGTCATTGAAGATTTTAAGAAGACCACAGCTTCAAGACCATCATCCAGGATCATATTCAAGAGGCTCGAGACCATATCTATGATATAGAAGTGAAGAGCTTAGAGCAGTAGTGTACTGATGATGGATTCATCCGGGGCTTTTTGAAGAGAGTTCGCCTGATGCAGCGGAAGACCAGAGTTCAAGTCGAAGGGGTGACTCCTAGTCAGGCTTTAGATGACTTTCCTCCAGACTTTGATTGCGATGAAATTGAGAGTGAGCTGCAGAAGGCCTTTGCTATTAAGGTGGATGATGAGATTGTAGATATTGAGTAGTTTTTTTTTCAGCTATTTGTACCCGCTTTATCTTTCTTAGTGATTGTGATGTATTAGATATTTGTATTCATGTATGTCATCTTTAATAATTTAATAGAAAATTATTGATATTTTTGTTTGACTAGTGAACTTTTCAGTGCCCTAATTTTATTTATGCTTGTTTAAGGTATTTGACCTGTTTAAGACTTTTAGTTAATGAGTCCAACTTGTGTGGAGGAGGTTAGGAGAATCTACTAAGGATGTATGACCTATCCGAGGTTATATGTTAGATCATCGCTTGATGACTTTAACATGTGTGGAAGGGATCAAAAGAATCCACTAAGGATGTGTAATATTTCAAACTGCTCCAGTATCGTCCAGGCCGATCTGGGATCGTCCTGGGACGATCTGTGGATTTCAGCTCCAGGTTTTGCCCAGAATTTGCTCTAAGTGATTTCCTGTAGGGATCGTCCAGGCCGATCGAGGCATCGTCCCGGGACGATCAGTGGATGGCACAAGTCAGTGAGTAGAGGTTTTTATCGCCTATGAATAGTAAACATCGGCCTGAAAAATCGTCCCTGGACGATGGGTTTTGGTCTGATCGTCCAGGCCGATCTGGACGATCGGCCGGGCCGATCTGTGTATTATAAAGCTGATTTGAGACATTTTGGAGAGAGAGAAATAATAAAAAAATAAATATCTGATTTTTCGTCTGAGGAGAGAGAAAAAGAGCATTTTGGAAAAGTTGATTTCGGGAAGACGCGGAGCCGTTTTCGAGCGAAGTGACTGTTGAAGAATTTGCTGTGCTCGAGGTAAGGCACATTCCGTCTTTCTCAATTTTTAGTTCCGTCGCGGTTGGCGGTATTTTTCTGTCCGGATTTAGTTTTCGTTACGGTTTTTCGTCCGTATCTTTTGATTGGTTCAGTTTTTTACCGCGTAACTTTCCGTATATCGTTGCCGTGCCGGGTGTGCACGTTTTGATTATATTTTGAAGATTTTCGTCCGGGTATTTTTGATTCGACTGTGTTTTTAGTCGACCTGATTTTTCTGTGAAATTGGAAATTATCTGTTCAGTAGAATAAATGTTCTGGTATGTGATTATCTATATTCTGTGCGAATTCGGTGAATTTTCTTTGCAGGAATTTTTGTGTAAATTCTATATACTGCCGTTGTGCTGCCCGATTTTTGGGTAATTTCTGAAATGTCCGAATTTCTTCTGAATTGAAATGCTATGTGATTAAGCTATACAAAGGGAGTTATAAGGGGCCTGAATCCTATGAGATTCAGTTAGTGAAAGGGGAAATCTGAAATGAGCTCAAATCTGAAATCTGATATCTGTTTCGTTCCGGATCCGATGAATTCTGTTTTGGTGCTATAAGCACATCTGTTTTGGTGCCGTGAGCACAAAGGGAGACATAAGGGGCCTGGATCCTGCGAGATTCAGTCAGTGTCTGGGAAGGGAGGCATAAGGGGCCGGAATCCGTAGAGATTCCGTCAGTGTCAGGGCATTTAGCTATATGTATCTGTTTTGTTTTCTGTATCTGTTCTGTTCTGTACGAAATTGTGATTCTGATACGATATGCCCCGTACGATTCTGATTTCTGATTCTGACTCTATTGATTTGTTCTGATATGATCTGTACGATTCCGATTCTGATTTGATATCTGTCCGTATACGTTCTGATTTCCGATTCTGTTCCGATTTCTGATCTGATTTCTGTCTGATGAGTTTGGTTTTGGTTTCTGAGAATTTAGATTGGTGGTTTGTTGCTTTGCTGAGCTGTTGAGCTCATCCTTGCTTTCTGGTGGTTTTCAGGTTCTGGGAAGGGCAAGGAGGTCCAGGATTAGTTCAGAGTCTGATCCGATTAGGTACTTTTGTACTTGTCGATTTTTGTACAGTCATGGCTTTCCTGTTCTGTCTTTCTTTCTGTTGAAAGCCATGTACTGTTCTGTAGATGATTATTTTGAGGAAATGAAAAGATAGATGTTTTGTTCCGCTGCATTTGATGTTTTTAGTAGCTCTGTTGTTCTGTGTGTTTTCTGTTGGGTTATGTATTTGGGAAGTTCAGTTCAGCAACCTAATCCAAAGCCAGATCCTGGATAAGCAAGTTAGTGTGCGCTCGCCGCGATCCGGCTCGGGCGGGATCCGTCCCCGTCGGTCAGGTCGTGACAAGCTTTTGTGGTATCAGAGCACTGGTTTTGGAAACAGGTTGGATTGTAAAACAGAGCTCTAGGATGTGATCAGTGAGTCTGTCTGGGAGGTAGTTTTGGGTCGTTTGGCTTTTTATTGTGTTATTTTTGTGTTGTTTTTGTGATAGTTTTCCGGATTTTCTGGATTTTTCTGTATGGATCAGCCAGACCCAGACATGACAGACGGTCAGAGTGATGATCAGGCAGCACCAGTGGGGAGTACAGCCCCAGTGGTCGGTGCTGACACACTGTCCCAGTTTGCTTCGTTGGTTGCTCAGATGATGAGCGAGACTCAGAGCAGAGCTTCTACTGTTAGATCTGAGGACATTGATCGACACCTGCAGTTGTTTTTGAGGTTGAAGCCTCCGAGGTTTGAGGGCGCTGTTGAGCCCAGAGCTGCTGAGGAGTGGCTGAGGAGGTTAGAGAAGACTTTTGACGGGATGCAGTGTCCGGCAGACAGGAAGGTTCCGTTGGCTGTTTTTCTGTTAGATGGAGAGGCTGAGCACTGGTGGGATGGCCAGCAGGCAGCCAGATTTCAGGGCAGATTGAACTCTTTGATCACTTGGGAAGAGTTCACTGAAGTGTTCAGAGACTGGTTTGTTCCCCCTTCTGCACGACAGCAGATGCAGGAGAGTTTTCTGAGGCTGGTTCAGGGGAGCAAGACGGTGATGCAGTACGAGGCTGAGTTTACTGCATTAGCCAGGTACGCTCCGCAGCTGGTTAGCACTTCTGCTGAGAGGTGTTACCGATTTCTGAGAGGCTTACGAGACACTTTGAGGCAGCCTTTGATACCGTTCCGGATTTCTGATTTCTCTGAGCTTGTGGAGCGAGCTCGTCTGATTGAGAACGACATGACGACTACTCAGCAGCGGTGGTCTGCGAGTAGGAAGAGGTTTGGAGGTGATACTTCTGGCAGTGGTTCCTCTGGGAAGAGGAGATTTGTTTCTGGATCTGGATCTGGAGATTCCAGAAGGAGCGGAGGATCGTCTGGTACTGTTTACCAGTACGACTGGTTCTGGATCTGTTAGTTCGGCACCTGTGTGCCAGAGTTGTGGACGGCGACACCATGGCCAGTGCTACAGGATAGCTGGTCTTTGTTTCAGGTGTGGTCAGCCGGGACATAGGATTGCAGAATGTCCACAGATGGGATATGATCAGCGATCTGAGGGTTTAGTCAGACCTGTTGGTTCAGCAGCAGGAAGACCGAGGACTGTTCCTCCACGCTCTGAGGGATTTGCTGGTAGAGGTGGTGGTTCTAGTTCTGCACCACGGAGACCACCTACGATCCAGAGGGAGCAGAGTAGTTCTGTTGCTTCAGCTCCTGTTCCAGTTCAGCCCGAGTTTACAGTCTGAGTCAGCAGGAGGCTCGAGATGCTCCGGATGTTGTGACAGGTACGGTTTACATTCTGATCAGCCCTGTCGTGTTTTGTTTGACTCTGGAGCGAGTCATTCTTTTCTGTCCGAGCATTGTTTTGAGCTTTTACATTGGATTCGATGGTTTTACCGGTTTCTTTGTCTGTGATTTTACCGGCTGGGAATCCATTGATTGCTCGACAGTTTTGTTTTTGTGAGATCGAGATTTCTGGCAAGAAGTGGAAATCGAGTTTGATTCGATTGCCGATTTCTTCGTATGATGTGATTTTGGGAATGGTTTGGTTGAGTCAATATGAGGCTCAGATTGACTGTTTGAAGAAGCAAGTGAGTTTGCTTGTGGCTGGAGAGAGAGTTGTATTTCAGGGATTACGAGGTGTCCTCTCCAGTCTGATTTCTGCGTTAGAGGTGAGCAGAATGTGGAAGAAAGGATATCCAGTATTTTTGGCTTCGTTCGGGATCTGAAACTGGAGGTTGGTTCTGTTTCTGAGATCCCTGTGGTACGGGAGTTTACTGATGTTTTTCCTGAGGAGTTGGTTGGTTTACCTCCGGATAGAGATGTGGAGTTCTCTATCGATGTTTTTTCCGGGTACCGCTCCGATATCGAAAGCTCCGTACAGGATGGCACCGAAAGAACTTTCTGAGTTGAAAGTTCAGCTTCAGGAGTTGGTTGACAGAGGGTTTGTACGTCCTAGTGTTTCTCCTTGGGGAGCACCTGTTCTGTTTGTGAAGAAGAAGGACGGTACACTCCGTATGTGTATTGATTACAGAGATTTGAACAAGGCCACGATCAAGAACAAGTATCCTTTGCCTCGGATAGATGACTTGTTTGATCAGCTTTCCGGATCTTCGGTATTTTCGAAGATTGATTTGAGATCCGGATATTATCAGGTGAAGGTGAAGGAATCTGATGTGGTGAAGACAGCTTTCAGTACTCGGTACGGGCACTACGAGTTCTTGGTTATGCCTTTTGGGGTAACCAATGCGCCTGCTATTTTCATGGATCTGATGAACCGAGTATTCAGGGAGTATTTGGATCAGTTTGTGATCATCTTCATTGACGATATTCTGGTATATTCTGCTTCTGAGGATGAGCATGTCAGACATTTGAGGATTGTATTGGAGACTCTGAGGAGGCATCAGCTGTATGCCAAGTTCTCCAAGTGCGAATTCTGGCTGAAGAGCATTTCATTTCTGGGGCACGTGATTAGCGGAGAAGGTATTTCTGTAGATCCCCAGAAGATTCAGGCAGTTGCTGATTGGCCAAGGCCGACTACGGTATTTGAGGTACGTAGTTTCTTAGGCATGGCCGGGTATTATAGGAAGTTTGTGAAAGGATTTTCACAGATTTCGACTCCTCTGACGAGACTGACTCAGAAGTCAGTTCCTTTTGTTTGGACACGGAGTGTGAAGCTAGTTTTCAGAGATTGAAGGATTGTTTGATTTCAGCTCCAGTGTTGGCGCTTCCGTCAGGTACGGAAGGTTTTCAGGTGTTCAGTGATGCTTCACTGAAAGACTGGGTTGTGTTCTGATGCAGCATGGTCAGGTAATTGCTTATGCTTCGAGACAGTTGAAACCACATGAGAAGAATTACCCGACACATGATTTGGAGTTAGCTGCAGTTGTTTTTGCTTTGAAGATTTGGCGGCATTACCTGTATGGCGTCACATGTGAGATGTTTACTGATCATAAGAGCCTGAAGTACATTTTTATCAGAAGGATTTGAATCTGAACAGAGGAGGTGGCTCGAGTTGATCAAGGACTATGACCTGACTATTCAGTATCAGCCTGGGAAGGCGAATGTGGTAGCAGATGCTTTGAGCAGGAAGTCTCTGGATTCTCAGGTATTCAGCTTACCTGTGATGACTTTCTGATTCGTGATTGGAGAGATTGCAGTTGGAGGTGATTTCCTCCAGTGATTTGGAGTTGGCTCAGTGAGTATTCAGTCTTCTTTAGAAGCAAGGATTCAAGAAGCCCAGAAGTCAGATTCTGATTATTCGAAGTTGCTAGCTCAGATTGGATCTGGTAAGACTCCTGAACTTCGAATCTGATTCTGGTGCTATTTTCTGTAAGAACAGGTGTGTGGGTACCTGTGTTTGGAGATCTGAGGCGGGAGATTCTGTATGAATCTCATCATTCAGGCTACACTGTTCATCCAGGCAGTGGTAAGATGTATGTGATATAGCTTTTGTTCTGGTGGCCTGGGATGAAGAAGGATGTGGCAGAGTTGTGTCGAGATGCGAAGCCTGTCAGTTGAAGGCAGAGCATCAGCGACCAGGTGGACTGTTGCAGTCGTTGCCTATCCCTGAGTGGAAATGGGAGGAGGTAACGATGGATTGCTATGGGTTTTCCTCGATCACGACAAGGACATGATGCTATTTGGGTAGTTGTGGATCGATTGACGAAGTCAGCCCATTTTCTTCCGATCAGACAGACGGATTCAGTTGAACGCTTGGCACAGAGATATATGTGAAAGAGATAGTCAGATTGCACGGTGGTGCCCGTGTAGATGGATACTGACGAGAGGACGTTTACTTCCAGACTTTGGAACGGCAGTCAGCAAGGCTGTACAAAAATTGTCCATTTCAGTACAGCTTTTATCCTCAGACCGACGGACAGTCTGAGAGGACTATTCAGGTACTGGAAGATCTGTTGAGACTTTGTGTTCTGGACTTTAGCGGAAGCTGGGAAGATCATATTCCGCTGATTGAGTTTGCCTATAACAATAGTTTTCAGTCCAGTATCGGTATGGCACCGTACGAGGCTCTGTATGGCAGGAAGTGCCGTACTCCTTTGACTCTGACGGAGGTCGGAGATAGACAGACTTTGGGTGCCACTTTTGCTGATGAAACTGCTCAGAAGATTCATTTGATAAGAGAAAGATTGAAAGCCGCTCAAGATCGTCAGCAGAAGTATTATAATCAGAAACACAGATTTGTTGAGTTTCAGGTTGGTGACTTTGTGTATGTCAAAGTCAGCCCGATGAAAGGTGTGAGCAGATTTGGTCAGGTAAGCAAGCTTAGTCCAAGGTATGTTGGACCATTTGAGATTTTGGAAAGAATTGGAAAATCTGCTTATCGCCTATTGCTTTCTGATTCTATGCCTGATGTGCATAATGTTTTCATGTATCCACTCTGAGGAAGTGGGTATCCGACTCTGGAAAGAAGGTATCAGCTGAGGAGGTTGAGATTCAGGAGAATCTGGCGTACAAGGAAGAGCCAGAATTGATTTTAGCGTACGACGTCCGTAAGTTAAGAAATAAAGAAATTCCGATGGTTAAAGTCCAGTGGAAGCACCGGACTGCACGGGAAGCAACTTGGGAAAAGGAGTCTGATATGAGACGGTCGTACCCGTACTTGTTTTGACTGAGTTTGGATTGGATAATGTCGAGGACGACATTTTTCTGAGTTGGGGAGATTGTAATATTTCAAACTGCTCCAGTATCGTCCAGGCCGATCTGGGATCGTCCTGGGACGATCTGTGGATTTCAGCTCCAGGTTTTGCCCAGAATTTGCTCTAAGTGATTTCCTGTAGGGATCGTCCAGGCCGATCGAGGCATCGTCCCGGGACGATCAGTGGATGGCACAAGTCAGTGAGTAGAGGTTTTTATCGCCTATGAATAGTAAACATCGGCCTGAAAAATCGTCCCTGGACGATGGGTTTTGGTCTGATCGTCCAGGCCGATCTGGACGATCGGCCGGGCCGATCTGTGTATTATAAAGCTGATTTGAGACATTTTGGAGAGAGAGAAATAATAAAAAAATAAATATCTGATTTTTCGTCTGAGGAGAGAGAAAAAGAGCATTTTGGAAAAGTTGATTTCGGGAAGACGCGGAGCCGTTTTCGAGCGAAGTGACTGTTGAAGAATTTGCTGTGCTCGAGGTAAGGCACATTCCGTCTTTCTCAATTTTCAGTTCCGTCGCGGTTGGCGGTATTTTTCTGTCCGGATTTAGTTTTCGTTACGGTTTTTCGTCCGTATCTTTTGATTGGTTCAGTTTTTACCGCGTAACTTTCCGTATATCGTTGCCGTGCCGGGTGTGCACGTTTTGATTATATTTTGAAGATTTTCGTCCGGGTATTTTTGATTCGACTGTGTTTTTAGTCGACCTGATTTTTCTGTGAAATTGGAAATTATCTGTTCAGTAGAATAAATGTTCTGGTATGTGATTATCTATATTCTGTGCGAATTCGGTGAATTTTCTTTGCAGGAATTTTTGTGTAAATTCTGTATACTGCCGTTGTGCTGCCCGATTTTTGGGTAATTTCTGAAATGTCCGAATTTCTTCTGAATTGAAATGCTATGTGATTAAGCTATACAAAGGGAGTTATAAGGGGCCTGAATCCTATGAGATTCAGTTAGTGAAAGGGGAAATCTGAAATGAGCTCAAATCTGAAATCTGATATCTGTTTCGTTCCGGATCCGATGAATTCTGTTTTGGTGCTATAAGCACATCTGTTTTGGTGCCGTGAGCACAAAGGGAGACATAAGGGGCCTGGATCCTGCGAGATTCAGTCAGTGTCTGGGAAGGGAGGCATAAGGGGCCGGAATCCGTAGAGATTCCGTCAGTGTCAGGGCATTTAGCTATATGTATCTGTTTTGTTTTCTGTATCTGTTCTGTTCTGTACGAAATTGTGATTCTGATACGATATGCCCCGTACGATTCTGATTTCTGATTCTGACTCTATTGATTTGTTCTGATATGATCTGTACGATTCCGATTCTGATTTGATATCTGTCCGTATACGTTCTGATTTCCGATTCTGTTCCGATTTCTGATCTGATTTCTGTCTGATGAGTTTGGTTTTGGTTTCTGAGAATTTAGATTGGTGGTTTGTTGCTTTGCTGAGCTGTTGAGCTCATCCTTGCTTTCTGGTGGTTTTCAGGTTCTGGGAAGGGCAAGGAGGTCCAGGATTAGTTCAGAGTCTGATCCGATTAGGTACTTTTGTACTTGTCGATTTTTGTACAGTCATGGCTTTCCTGTTCTGTCTTTCTTTCTGTTGAAAGCCATGTACTGTTCTGTAGATGATTATTTTGAGGAAATGAAAAGATAGATGTTTTGTTCCGCTGCATTTGATGTTTTTAGTAGCTCTGTTGTTCTGTGTGTTTTCTGTTGGGTTATGTATTTGGGAAGTTCAGTTCAGCAACCTAATCCAAAGCCAGATCCTGGATAAGCAAGTTAGTGTGCGCTCGCCGCGATCCGGCTCGGGCGGGATCCGTCCCCGTCGGGTCAGGTCGTGACAGGATGTGCGACCTATCTGAGGTTGTTTGCCAGAATTTTCTCGAAGGTGTTACCCTATATGGAAGAGATCGTATCGAATCCCCTTGGAATTGATCATCCAGTGATTGAGGTGCAACAAAGAGTGCGTATGCCTCGAATCAAGGATATAAAAATTAAGTGACACATACATCGGGTGATTGACCTATCTGAGGTTGTCGATTAAAGTATTATTTAATACTTTTTAACCTGTGGAAGAGGTTGAATTGAATCCCCCTGGGATTGATCATTTATTGATTGAGCTAAAATAATTATTGTGTATTGCTCAAATCAAGGATTTCAAGATTGAAGTTCACAGCTTGTGCGAATCTGTCCATACGATTGAAGAAGGTAATAATATAACTCTCAAAGGAAAGAAGTTTTACTATATTAAACAAATACATACTTCCTTGATATTACTTAGGGATGAAGAAGTTACCAAATGTTCAATATCGAAGACATACAACACTGAAGACTCAATACTGATGACATAATACTGAAGACATAATTCTGAAGACATAATACTGAAGATATAATAGTGCTTAAAACAAATAGCACTAATGTGCTCTACTGATAGTACTTAATGAGATTGTCTATATTCTAGATACGAGGAAGCATCTTTCCCTTAGTATCCTTCAATTTGAAAGTCTCAGACTTCACCATAGCTGTTACTAAGTATGGACAGTCCTAGAGGGGAGAGAGTTTATTACATTGAGGGCCTTTTCCTGCTGCCTCGATGCTGCGTAGAATCGGATCTCCAATCGATATACGATGTGGTTTTATCCTTTGGTTATAATGATGGGCAACTCTCTGGTTATATATAGCAACCTTGAGTATTGCCTCATCTCTTATTTTTGGAAGGAGGATTAGGCTGTACCTGAGCTTTTCTTCATTATTATTGAAGTCAAAAGTTTGAACTCTATGACTTGGGACTCTAATGTCAACGAGAATAAAAGCTTCTGTGCCAAAGCAAAGATTGTACGAAGTTTCTCTTATTAGAGTTCCTATAGTGGTATGATATGCCCAAAGGACATTTGGGAGCTCATCAACCCATTGCCCCAGCCTTCTCCAATCGTGTCTTCAATCCCTTTAAAATAGTTTGATTGGTGACATCCATTAGTCTGAGGATGAGCCAAAACCGTGTGTACTAGTTAAATATGGAGATCTTGACAAAATATGGTGAAGACCCTTCCAGTGAATTGCGTTTTGTTATCAGTGATAATTTTTGTAAGAATATCAAAATGATATATTATGTTCTTCCATAGGAACTGTTTGGCGTTTGCTTCTGTGATTTTTGCTAGAGGTTCTGCTTCTATCCACTTTGTAAAATAGTCTACAGCCAAGATGATGAACTTTTGTTGACCCATGGCTATAGGAAAGGGTCCTACTATATTAATCCCCCATTAGGCGAAAGGCTAGCGACTTTGTAATGCTGAAATCTCTATCGTAGATAGATGGGTGAGGTTGGCATGTAACTGACAACTATTAGATTTTTGCATGAGCTCTAGTGCATCATACTTCATCGTTGGCTAATAAAACTTCTATCTCAGTACCTTTTGGGATAACGCCCTTCCGCCCAGATGTTTCCCGTAGATGCCTTAATGTACTTCTCAGAGTGCATAGTTTGCCTCTGAAGGAAGAAGACATTTGAGGTATGGCCCAATGAAAGATCATTTGTATAGCTCTCCATTAATAATAGTGAAGTTTGTTGCCTGTCTCCGAAGTTGTATTGCCACCATCAGATCTTTAGGAAGAACACCCTCTTATAAAAAAGTGAGAATGGGGTCGATCCATCTATTGATTGAATCACCCATGGGCCTTGAACCCTCAGAAAGTGGATCTCCTCAATATACTTTCTTCTGAAAATGTCTCCTGTCATAGAAGTGGCCGGCTTGGAGAGAGTGTTTGCCCTTGTGTTTTGCTCCTAAAGGGTATGGATGATATGATATTTTATTATTTGGGCCAACAAGAATTTAATTATTTGGCAATACTAAGCCAACAAAGGATGGTGGACATTGAATTCTTCCTCCACTTGTGACGCTACTAGTTCGGAATCGGCATGAACCACCAAGTCTTGTACTCCGCAATCAATTGACAGCCTTAATCCTGCGATCAGAGCCTCATATTCGGCAACTTTATTTATTGCCGGGAACTTCAATCTAAATTTGTATTCGAGTGTATCTTTCTGTGGGGAGATTAACAAGATTCCAGCATCGACGCCGGAGTTCCCAGAAGCTCCATCGATATATAAGGTCTAGCACGAGGAGGTAGCAGACACATCTAGCAGTTCGTCGAAGGTATAGTTAGTACATTTGGCCACAAAGTTGGCAATCACTTGTGACTTGATGTCAGGTCTAGGTAGGAACTGTATATCAAATTCTTCAAGCTCCACTGACCATTTGATTAATCTTCTGGATACCTCAGGCTTTTGGAGAATACTTTTCAATGGTAAGTTTGTATAGACCTCAATCGTATATGGTTGGAAATAAGGGCGTAACTTTCTGGCCAAGAAGACTAATGTCAATGTTGTTTTATCTGCTAATGGGTAACATTTTTCTATATCCGAAAGTACCCTTCTAATATAATAGGCTGGGCGTTGAACAGTATCATCTATCCTGACCAAGACCGAGCCAATAGCCTATGAGGAGACAACTATATACATGTATAAACTTTTCCATGGAATTAGTTTCGAGAGTAGTGGCGGTAAGGCTAGATAAGCTCAGAGTTGCTCGAAAGCCTCTTGGCATTCGTGAGTCCACTAAAATCTTGAGCTACGAGCGCCCCTGAGAACCTTGAAAAAGGGTAAATATTTATCTCCTGAGCGAGCCAGGAAATGAGAGAGTGTCGTAATCCTTAAGTTTAACTTATGTACTTCCTTGATATTTCTCGGGGGTAGCATGTCCCTTAGGGCCTTGATCTTCTCAGGATTTGCCTCAATCCCTCGGTGGGTAACCATGAACCCCAGAAATTTTTCTGAGGCCGCTCCAAATGCACATTTGGAGGGGTTGAGGTGTATGTTATATGATCGAATGAGGCAGAAGCATTATTCCAAGTCGAAGATATGCTGGGATTTCTCGAGGCTTTTAATTAGCATATCGTCCATGTATTCTTTTATAGTGTGTCTGATAAGGTTCTTAAAAACCTTATTCATCAGACATTGGTATGTTGCCCCCACGTTCTTGAGCCCTAATGACATTACTAGGTAGCAATATAGCCCCTCATCTATTTGAAAAGCTATCGCCTCCTCATCATCATCAGGATCCATTTATATTTGATTGTTCCTGGAGTAAGCATCCACGAAGCTTAGCATCAACCAGCAGGTCGATACGGGGAAGTAGAAAATTATCCTTGGGACAGGCTTTATTGATATTAGTATAGTCTACGCACATCCTCCAAGGTCCACTTGCCTTTCGAACCATAACGACATTTGTCAACCAAATGGGATAGTGTACTTCCCTTATAAATCTCACGTTTAAAAGCTTATCAACCTCCTTCTCAATTGTCAGTTGACGATCTGGTATAAAGTTTTGCTTCTTTTAGATCACCGGCTTGTAAGCTGTGTAGATCTTGAGGGAGTGAATGATTACTTTAGAGTTGATTCCAAGCATATCAGCTAGACTCCATGTAAATACATCTTGGTTTGTACGAAAAAAGTCTACATACTTCTTCTTCTCTTCATCTGAGAGAAGTGATCCGATCTGTACTGTTCTTGAAGGGTGCTCATCTAATAGAGAGACACAATTAAGATCTTCTAAAGGGGTGGCCCTTTGAGGGATATCTTCATTTCAGAGATCGAAGTCTTAGATGCTTAGAGTAACTGATGAGCGTGATTGAGTCTGCCTAAGATAACATGATTGCGCTACTTATTTTTTCTCCACGTACTATTATAATCCCTACAGGGGTAGGAAATTTTAGCTTTAAGTGGAAAATTAAAGCAATAGCCCAAAAGATTATTTGGAGTGGCCTTCCAAAGATCGCGTTGTAGGTCGATTCTTATTTCACTACTATGAATTGGATAGAATGCTCCACTTGTCGAGGGAATTCTCCAAATATGACTGGGAGACTGATGGTCCCTTCTACCCGTACAGGTCGATTGTCAAACTCATATAGCAAATTGACGGCATGCTGGAGTTTCTCTCAGGGTAGGCCCATATTAAGAAAAGTGGAATAGAATATGACATCTACTGAGCTCCCATTTTCAACCATGATCCTTTTAACATTGTAGCAAGGGTCGTCAATTCCCGCGCTAATCATCAATGGATCTTGATTAGGGGTCTTTATTCCTTATAGATCGGACTCCTTGAAGGTGATGGAGTGATCGGTATGAAGCTTCTTTGTTGGTGGCTCCTTGCTCTCCATAGTTAAAACTTGATTATGCGTCAAAGGGCCCCCAGCAGTAGTTTCGATTTATTCAACTATTTGGTGATTATTTGTCTACTACCTTTGTTGTTGATTCTACCCCCCAGCCGGACCAACCTCTCTCAAGTTGGTGGATTTTTTGATGAATTATCAGAGATATCCTTGTCGGATCAGTCTCTTGATTTCTTCCTTGAGCTGGTTGCATACTTTAGTAGTGTGCCCACGGCTGTAGTGAAAGTGGCAATATTGCTCCTGGTTCCCAACGTTGGGCTTAAAAGGGTGTGCCACTTCACGCTCTCATGATCCCGGATGGCCATCAATATATTTGCTCGGGATGTATTAAGTGGCGTATACTCCTTTTCTTGGCGAGGCTCTCATCGCAGTTGTGAGGGTCGAGAAAGAAGATTGTAATTTCCTTGCTTCTTCCTTTGCGAGGATGGATTCTCCATTCCTGGTGGATTTTTATGCTTCCCAATTGTTTATTCAAATTATTTCCTATGAGCATTAATGGTTTCATCGGCAGAGATTTGGGCCTCCACACGATGGATCAGGTCTGCATACAAATGGACCGTTTCTCACATAAGTGTTGAGTAAAAAGGGCCAAGGTGAAGCCCTCCGAGAAATACACATCTAAGTAACTCGGGATCTACCCTTGGAATTTTTTGGGCTTCTATGGAAAACCTTTGAAAGTATTCTTTGAGAGATTTACCCTCATTCTAACATATCCCTACAAGATGTGATGAATCTTTAATCATTCTTCGATTGGCGATAAATTGTTCGACGAATTATTTGGTCAACTAACAAATAGTGGAATGGACCGGGCAGACAGTGAATAGAACCACGTCCGGACTTGTTCTTTAAGGGTGACAGGAAAAACTTGGCAGATGAGCGCATCCGGAGCCCACTGGATATACATAATGGTGCGGTAGTGATCGATATGCTCATAGGGGTCCGACGTTCCATCGTAAGTATCAATACTCAAAAGTTTAAATCTTGCTGGAATGGGGTGTCGGAAGACAACTTCAGTAAAGGGTGATGACTCTTGAAAGTCTCGTTGATGAAGAGATTGTCTTATATCTCCTGTGGGGAACTCCTCTCGGACTAATCTTCATAATTCATATTGTAGGGTATTACGGGGGAGTTTAGTGATGTGCTATTGAGCTAAGTCCTCGGGGACATCAGGAGGAATGTGATGCTGGTAGCCTGGTCGTGAAGGATGGGTAGAGCTTGCTGTGTTAGCAAACTCATTTTTTGACTGTGTCGAAGGGCGTATGCTTGGTGTTGGAAGGGGAATCTCGACACGAGGATGTTCGGGTTGAACATCTCCAAACCCTGGTAGATCTCGAGGGAGGAGAGTCTCTTTTTGGGGCGCTAGTGTCTATCCCTGAGTCTCTCGCAAGAGTTGAAGGATCTCATTCTGAAACTCCTCCATCTTTCTGATACGATCTTCCAGAGACGAACCTGAAGTCCCTTTTTCGATAGGGTTTCGGCCACCGGGGTAAAAAGAGGCAGATGCTTGGCATCCCTCATTCAGGGACTGATTTCAGGAATGATGTGAATTGGAGCGGGAGGCTCTCAAGATACGATTATTGCACCTGTTGGCCATTACAGTGGTGCTTTAGAATAGTGGGTCTGGCTTTCCCACAATGGCGCCAAACTATTGCGGGCCAGAATATATGTGGCGATAGAGTTATAATTTTACGTCTTAGCGTTACATGGATATCCAGCTCGCACATAGAGAACACAATATTTTTTATGTGGAAAACCCTTGAAAGGGGAAAAACCATGGGACCTAGCCAATTAAAAATGATTCCACTAAAATTTGAGTCGGTTATAATGGGCTGATTAGCCTCTGAGGTCGATTAGATTACAAATAATAATTATATGAATAAAGTCCAGGTGTCAGGCGATGGACTAGCAGAACTTTGGGCCATAGATGGTGGTCTGGTAGAAACTACAGGCCTTAGGTGATGATCAGGCAAAGGCGAGGGCCTCAGGTGGAGGTCGGGCGAAGGTGAAGGCCTCCGGCAGTTGTCTGGAGAAGGTGAGGGCCTTCGGCGGTGGTCCGGCGAAGGTGAGGGCCTTCGACTATGGTCCAGCGAAGGTGAGGGCCTCTGACAGTGGTCCGACGAAGGTGAGGACTACCGGCAGTGGTTCCGCGAACTCCGGCGGTTGTCCGGTGAACTCCGGTTATGATCTGAAGAACTCCGATGGTGGTCCGGCGAGGCTCTTGCACCTCTCCGGCGGTGGTCGAGTAAGAGCTTTTTCCTTCTCTTTTTCCTTCTCTTCTTTTCTTTTCTTCTTGCTTGGATCCTCTCGCAAGAGAAATGAGGGGTCTATTTATAGATTTTTTGGAGTTGCATGACCTATAAATAGGTGAGATATCAGGGGTAAATGTGGAGTGGTTGGATGTATGGTCAATATTGAATCCTTTAATCATGGATCGTTCATTAGACATTTGGAGGTCTTAATGAATTCAGAATTTGGTGATTTTGGGATCGTTGGATTTGCCTCATTGAGCCGCTCGATTTGACTATAAGCTCATCATGTTTGGAAACCGTTTGGAAACTCAAACTGTGGTACGAAGATTTCAACAACACTTTGAGTCAATAATTTGGGCTCATTTGGGCTTGGATTGAGTTGAATTTGGTGTCGTTGTGTTCGTATTTTTGAGACGCTCAGTTTGACTATAAGTTTGCTGAAATCAGAGTTCAGATGATCCCGAATTTAATTTTTAAAGTTTTCAGCTTTATTTTGCATCGAGATTCGTGCCCAAAAACAACAATAACATCAAGCCTTTATCCCACTACATGGGGTCGGCTACATGAATCCTTTTTCTCCATTGTGTCCTATTAAAGGTCAAATTCTTATTTAAATCTAATAAAGAAAGGTCATTCCTAATATTTTCTAACCAAGTCTTTTTAGGTCTACCTCTACCTTTCTTAACATAAGTCAATTCTAATACCTCTACTCTCCTAACCGAGTCATTGGAAGGTCGTCGTTTTATGTGACCAAACCATCTAAGGTGACTCTCTCTAATCTTATCTTCTACTGGAGCTACTCCATCCTTTTCACGTATATGCTCATTTCGTATTCTATCTCTAAGGGTAAAGCCACTCATCCACCTGAGCATCCTCATCTCTGCCACACTTAACTTAGTATTATGCTTCTCTTTTAATGGCCAACATTCAACACCATAAAGCATTGCAGGCCTCACTACCATCTTATAGATTTTTCCCTTAAGTTTGAGGGGTACTTTTTTTATCACACAACAAGTCTGATGCATTCCTCCACTTCAACCATCCAACTTGAATTCTACTGATAATTTCTCCATCAATTTCACCATCACTCTGAACAATAAATCCAAGATATCTAAAACATGTACTCTTATTAATGACTTGATCGCCCAAAGTCACAATTCCCTCACTAGGTCTATTACTACTAAAATTGCACTCCATATATTCCATTTTAGATCTACTCAAGCAAAAACCTTTAGTCTCTAATGTTGACCTCCATAATTCAAGTTTACTTTCAACTCCCTCTCTAGTCTTATAAACAAGAAGAATATCATCAGCAAAAAGAATACACTAAGGTACATCCTCTTGCAAATGTCTAGTGAGAACATCCATGACTAAAGCAAAAAGATATGGGATTAAGGCTGATCCTTGATGTAACCCAACAGAAATAGAAAAAAACTTGGTCAAACCACCTTGTGTTTGAACACAAGTAATAGCTCCTGCATACATATCTTTAATGATTTGAATATAAGTATTATTAACTCCTTTCTTTTCAAGAACTCTCCATAGCACTTCTCTTGAAACTTTATTATATGCTTTTTCTAAATCAATAAAAATTATATGTAGATCCTTCTTATTTTCTCTATATTTCTCCATCAAACCTCTTAATAAATGTATGGCTTCCATGGTCGACCTACCCGGCATGAATCCAAATTGATTTTGAGAAACATTAGTATCACGCCGCAACCTATGCTCCATAACTCGCTCCCATAATTTTAAAGTATGACACATTAACTTAATTCCTCTATAATTCACACAATCTTGTGCATTACCTTTATTCTTAAAAATAGGAATTAACACACTCATTCTCCACTCATCTGGCATCTTTTTAGTCTTCAAAATAGTATTAAAAAGTTTAGAAAGCCAAGAAATTCCTTCATCTTTTTTTTTTTTTTGAAGAAATGCAATTAATGCATTAAAATGAAAGAAATAATAACCTAATACATAGTAGAAAGAAGAAACTAATGGTTCCTTGATAAAAAAAATGAACCTTATTAAAAGCATATTTGTTAAAATAAACTTATTATAATTGAAATGAAACCCACTATTTCCCATTTTAAAACCCTTGAGATGTAGGGGATACCAAAGTATTAGTATCGATCCCATAAGCTATTAGAATAAGTTTAAAAAACAAATAAAAAACTAAAAGAAAAAAGAAGCTGCAAAAGCTAACAAAAAGGAAAATACAATTTATCCAAGACATCCTTAAAACACCTAAGAGAAGGTATTTCAAATGCCTTTGCCAACTTCCAAAGATGTAATCGAAAGCTAGTATTATGACAAACTCTTTGATTAATTGCTTCCTCCTCAGGTATCTTTTCACTTTGTTGATTGCAAAGAGAAAACCAGCTTGCATATTAATGAGATAATTGAGAAGAACCTCTCATAACGTTCTTCATTTTGAGATCAACCATCCTTCTTCTAGGTAGATCTTTCACCGGTCCTAAGGCTTGTAGTTCTTTGAACAATATATGCTTAGATCCAGAAGAACCAATCTCCTTAGTAGAAATAGTTTTTCCCTTCTTTAAAATAGTTTTTTTTTAAATTCAAATTGATCGCAGAATGAGGAGAAACTATTTCATCACAAACACTCCTAGTTCCATCAATAGTATCTTCTATCTCAAAAAAAACTCACTGCATTAGTTGAAGGTGAGCTTGAATTCTGTTCATCAATAACCTGTGACTCAGCCCCTAAAACAGATGAAGGTGGTACAGCCACAAATTCTGTTTTAGAATTAGTAGCATCCTTTTCTTTCTCCTGAATATCCAAAATTATGATTTCAAAGTCTTTTTTATGAGTTCCCAACATATCAGCAGCCAAAGTGGGTTCAGTATAAATGCTTCCAACGGATTAGCTCAATATAAACGGTTTGCTCAACTCCATCCACAATTTTAGAATTTTTGAATTCAGAATTTGAATTTGCTGATCAATAATTAAGCTTGCTAAATTTTTGAATCCAATTTCTAATTCATGAGCTCCCAACCGATCAGCATAAAAAATAGGTTCAGTACAAACAGCTCCCAACAGATCAGCAACCAAAATGGGGAATTCAGAATATGAATTTTGGATGGGCTTAACTGAATCAATATGATAATTCGAATTAATAGCTTGAATCTGATCAATATGAGTATCCTTGATTAATTTAGCTGCCATATAATCACAATTATCAAAAGATACATTATGATAATTGGAAAAACCAAAATCCGATTTGTGATCTACCAAAGCATTTCTGCCTAAAATCCTATTAGCTGGATGATCTATGGAAACCAAATTATTAAGATTGGTCTTTTGACTTTTTTTGTTCTTGAACTTCACATGCATCCAAAGCCCATAAGAGTTCTCATCAATATTAGAAGAACTTTTAGCAACTTCTTTATCAACCATAATAGGATTATAAGGATTTGGACAAACAAAATATTTATGTCCAATTTTTCCACATTTGAAACAAATAGATGATAGATCTTTATATTCAAATTTTTGATAAAATCTACCATTAAGACCTTCAATCCAAATACCACAAGTTAGTTTAGAATTCAACTTAATTCGGATGCAAGCTCTTGCAAACTCCCTCCTTCCCCATCTAAACATATTTCCATCCAATAATAACGGGGTTCTAATTCTAGAAACAACTTTAGAAATATTTGTTTCATCCCAGAAATGCAGAGGCAAATGAGGTAAACGAACCCAAATGGGAGAAGAAGTCCCATCATTGAAATAGGATTGAAGCTAGGTGACCATCTGTCAACACCAATGATAAAACCCCCAACAAACCAAGGACCTCCATTAAGAACTGAAAGTTCGATGGGATGTTAAGCCCTATGAACTTAGTCCCAAAGCTAACAAAGAGAGGTGAATTGGTTTATAAAAAGGATTCTTTAAACAAAGAAATAAAATCACAAACCAAATCACCATAAAAAGTGCGAAAGAAAAATAAATGAGGAAGCGATAATAAGAAAAGAACACACCGAATTTATAGTGGTTCGGTCAAATCTTGACCTACGTCCACTCCTTGGAGGCACCCTCCAAGTATTGCACTAACACAAAGTGACTCTCCTTTAGCCCCCACAGCTAGGCGGAGAAGCCCTTACAAAATCACTTCCACCTCTCCCGGTGCGGCGGAGTTGCCGGGTCCTTTGACACCAAAGAGACTTCTTCTTTGGTGAACTTACCTCGAGACAAGCCTTGAATCCGATGGTACTAAGGTGCGAGTTCGCCGGAGCAACCGTGTGGAACCCCCTCCACACTCCCTTGAGTCCCCCCTCACAGGATCTTCTCCCTCTCTCAAACTCCACCCTTTCCTCTCTCCCTTTCAAGCTCTCTCTTCTAGTTTCCCCCACAAGAACGAAGCTACAATGGCTGCCAAAGACACTTACAAAGTGTCATGCCAAAGCTTAAATAGAAGCTCTCAAAATGAGCTCATTAATGCAAGTTGCCGACATTATCGTCCAGGACGATAGGCATATCGTCCTGGCCGGTCAGTACAAATTAAGCTCATTAGCCCGGGACGACTTGAGACGATCAGAAGAAAATTGGTTACATCGTCCCGGCCGATATCACGATCGTCCTGGCCGATTAGTTTAAAACCGATTTCAATCGTCCTGATCATAGCCCTGAATACAAGCTGTCCGATGAAGATCGTCCAGGACATCGTCCTGGCCGATCATTCGATCGTCCCGGACGATGTGATTGTATCAATCAACCATTAATGCTTTCCAAAGATACCAGATCAATTTAGGTATGATTGAGTTAGATTGTCCTGGACGATAATAATATCGTCCGGGCCGATTTCTTAAAACAAAGAATTCCTAAACTGATTATGGCGGCTGATTCTTTCTGAATTGAGATTATCGTCCTGGCCGATACAGGTATCGTCCAGGCCGATCTGTTGACGGCTGCCTTAATGAGGATGCCCTAAATAGGGTTTCTGATTTTGGACAGATCGTCCAGGACGATATAAATATCGTCCTGGCCGATATTACCAAAAATAGAAAACTTATAGGGAATAATATGAGATCTTCTAAATTACAATCCAACTGGTCCCACACCAAATACAACAGACTCAAGAAAGGAAAAAGATTACAAACTGACTCAGACCTAGTCTACCCAATCTTGAGCTGATTCCAAATTGCAGTCCGATCGTGGGAACCTGAAACGTTAGCACATAAGGCAATCGTAAAGAAATAAGGAATGTTTGCTATCATCAAAATTATAAACCATAGATCCGCAATAATCTCCCCCTTTTTGATGATGGCAAAACATTTCAAATTGAATTTTCAAAAAGAGCATTTTCTCCTAATCTCCCCCTCACTAGAATAACACTTTTAAAAAATAGGGAAGATGAAAATATTTTTGTTGTTTTTAATTTTTTGAAAACAAGATACAAATACGATAACATTACAAAAATTCAACAATACGTCAAAAATTCAACAATACGTTCTCCCCCTTTGACATTATCAAAAGGAGAGGAGGCACAAACAAAAATAAAATGACCAAAAACATTTCCTGATCTAGTGAAAAACAAATATTCTTAAAATGAGAAAGTTACCTCTTGGTTTTAATCAAAAAACTTAGTAGAATTGGATTGACAACACATAGCCCAGTAAAGATTAGAAAATCAAGAATTGATAATCCAAACTCAAGTTCTTTAAAAAGGCTCAAAAACTTTTTAATTCAATATCTAAATCAAGGAATAAATTAGAGAAAGAAACAGTAATTTTTCAAAACTCCTTTCATGAAATATATCTAATAGAAGATTAATGCACGATTTGTTGAATCATGAATCAAAATTTTCAAACTCAAGCATCAAAAAAATCAAAGGTTTTCTTAAGCTTTAAGAAGTATAAGAATGGTAAGCATTAAAATTTAGTGGGCTCATTTTATGCCTCTTGACAATTGGTTGGCGCACTGCGCATCTTTTGATACACTTTGTGTATTCTATATTTTTTAATTTTGGCGCTTTGCGCTTCTTTTATTTTTGGCATCATTGGCCAATTTTTTTTTTTTTTTTTTTTTGATTATGCTACCTTTCTGAAATCTTAAATATCAAAAGTAAACCCATACTATTGATAAAACGAATTTCTTGATTAAAAAAAATTTGAATTAGATTCAACAATTTGTAAAAGATTCCTATGCGATAAATAAAATATAGGGAGATAAAAAATTTAGTTTCAAAAACCAATTTAAAAGATGAAAAAGATTTTAAATCAAAAGTAAAAAAAACTTCTTTTAGGAAACAGAGATTGAAAGTCAAAAACATGAGTTTCCTTCCTTTGATTGTTTTTAGAGAAGTCAATCACAACTTACTAAAGATTTCAAGAAAAATTAGGAAGTAAATTTTTCATTTCTAGAAAAGTGAATGTGTGTGTAGATCAGAGAAAAAATTTTTACGAAAAAAAATTTCAAAGAATAAACAAAACAAAAACGCAAAATAAAAATGAAAAAAATATAAAAACAAAAACACAACAAAAAAGAAACACAAAAACACAAAACAAAAAAAATACGAAAGGCTCTTAACCATTATCTCTCTCCTGGTCTGATGCTTCAGAGACTAGATCTGCCCATGAGATTTTTTGCTTTTCATTATTTCCCCAGTTTAAATTTAACTTTGCCTTACCCTTTTCTTTTGCAGGGAGAATTCTTAAATTAGGGCACTCATTTTTCATATGTCCAGGTTTCCTGCATTTAAAACAAATAACGTCAGAGGAAATATTAACATCCTTACCAATTTTACCTTTTTTCCACTTCTGCTTATGCATTGGTGAGCTTTGTGATTTGCTTGACAATTCCTTTCTGTCATCACCAACTAAGCTTCCTCTTTCCGTATCTTCGGCTTTTAGAACGATCGTCTCACCTGCATCCAAAAGTCTTTGACTCAACCCTTGCTCGTAGGCAATGAGTGAGCCAATCAAATTATCAATAGAATAATCATTCAAATCTTTAGACTCACAAATAGCAACAACTTTAGAATCAAATTTATCCAGTAGACATCGAAGAATTTTGTTAACTTTTTCAAAATTTGAAAAATCTTTTCCTAAGGCATGCAATGATGTAGTAATTTGAATAAACCTTGTATACATGTCTAAAATCGTTTCAAAAGGTTTCATAGAAAACATTTTAAAATCATGCATTAAAATATTCAACTTGGATTGCTTGATTTCACTAGTGCCTTCGTATATGGTGTGCAATTTATCCCAAACTTCCTTACCGGTGGTGCACGTGGATATTAACATAAAATCATCAGAACTTAAAGCACAGAAAAAACAATTTAAAGACTTTGCATTTAATTGAGCATCCATTCGTTCATCCCTATTCCATTGATTAAAAGAAATATCAGTTTTAATTCCATTAACAATACGTGATGGTGATGAATAACCAGTTAAAATCATATGCCACATACGAAAATCAATCGATTGCAAAAAAGTAGACATGCGAATTTTCCAAAAATCAAATGTAATATTTTCAAATAATGGTGGTCTAGTGATTGAATATCCTTCCGTAAAAATACGATTAGAAATATTAGCCATGGATCGAAATTCAAAAGCTTTTAAAAACTTATTTTATGAAAACCGCTCTGATACCACTTGAAAGTTCGATGGGATGTTAAGCCCTATGAACTTAGTCCCAAAGCTAACAAAGAGAGGTGAATTGGTTTATAAAAAGGATTCTTTAAACAAAGAAATAAAATCACAAACCAAATCACCACAAAAAGTGCGGAAGAAAAATAAATGCGGAAGCGATAATAAGAAAAGAACACACCCAATTTATAGTGGTTCGGTCAAATCTTGACCTACGTCCACTCCTTGGAGGCACCCTCCAAGTATTGCACTAACACAAAGTGACTCTCCTTTAGCCCCCACAGCTAGGCGGAGAAGCCCTTACAAAATCACTTCCACCTCTCCCGGTGCGGCGGAGTTGCCGGGTCCTTTGACACCAAAGAGACTTCTTCTTTGGTGAACTTACCTCGAGACAAGCCTTGAATCCGATGGTACTAAGGTGCGAGTTCGCCGGAGCAACCGTGTGGAACCCCCTCCACACTCCCTTGAGTCCCCCCTCACAGAATCTTCTCCCTCTCTCAAACTCCACCCTTTCCTCTCTCCCTTTCAAGCTCTCTCTTCTAGTTTCCCCCACAAGAACGAAGCTACAATGGCTGCCAAAGACACTTACAAAGTGTCATGCCAAAGCTTAAATAGAAGCTCTCAAAACAAGCTCATTAATGCAAGTTGCCGACATTATCGTCCAGGACGATAGGCATATCGTCCTGGCCGATCAGTACAAATTAAGCTCATTAGCCCGGGACGACTTGAGACGATCAGAAGAAAATTGGTTACATCGTCCCGGCCGATATCACGATCGTCCTGGCCGATTAGTTTAAAACCGATTTCAATCGTCCTGATCATAGCCCTGAATACAAGCTGTCCGATGAAGATCGTCCAGGACATCGTCCTGACCTATCATTCGATTGTCCCGGACGATGTGATCGTATCAATCAACCATTAATGCTTTCCAAAGATACCAGATCAATTTAGGTATGATTGAGTTAGATCGTCCTGGACGATAATAATATCGTCCGGGCCGATTTCCTAAAACAAAGAATTCCTAAACTGATTATGGCGGCTGATTCTTTCTGAATTGAGATTATCATCCTGGCCGATACAGGTATCGTCCAGGCCGATCTGTTGACGGCTGCCTTAATGAGGATGCCCTAAATAGGGTTTCTGATTTTGGACAGATCGTCCAGGACGATATAAATATCGTCCTGGCCGATATTACCAAAAATAGAAAACTTATAGGGAACAATAGGAGATCTTCTAAATTACAATCCAACTGGTCCCACACCAAATACAACAGACTCAAGAAAGGAAAAAGATTACAAACTGACTCAGACCTAATATACCCAATCTTGAGCTGATTCCAAATTGCAGTCCGATCGTGGGAACCTGAAACGTTAGCACATAAGACAATCGTAAAGAAATAAGGAATGTTTGCTATCATCAAAATTATAAACCATAGATCCGCAACAAGAACTTCCTCCAATGCTTCATGCGACTGAAAAGAACATAGAAGCCAATCTAACCCAAGTGAGGTTATATTAAAACCTCTAAATTTACTCCATTGCTTCCTTAATTCAATCGAACATTTTGAAAAAGGCAAGTTTTTACATAATATCTTCACCACTAATAAATTCCTCAAAATTTGAACATTGGCTTGTTCTTTTTCCAAATCAAGCTTGACAACATTTGCATCTTCATTATCATCATGAATTTCATTCAAATTAATTTTAATATGTGGTTTTTTAATCCACACATTAGCATTAACCAATTCCGAAGAAGACTTAAATGAAGAAGCCTCTAAATCATTAGCTAGAGGAATAAAGACCGACTTAGATGAAATTGACTTACTATTCAAATTTGGAATAACTCCTTTTCCTTTGCATGAGTCCGACAAAACCATTTGCTTAGAGGCCAAACCTCCCTCTTTGATCACAAGAGGAGAGTTCAAAAAACACGAATTGCGGGATATGATGCGGTTGAATGAAAATCTACCTTTTGAATCCAACGAAATTGGACGCACGGTAGATAATAAGGAGAAGGTGTTCCGGTCATCCAAGGATGACAGGCCACTCTCCACCATCTTCAACAAAAGCAGCAAAAATCCTCCAAAATCCCTCCTACTTTCTTGGACGTTTTCTCTCTACAATCTTGGACATTCTCTCTCTAATGTTGTTCCTTTTACTTGCTATAACTATTTTCCTTGCAGGTCATTTGTGCAGGTTTTCATATATTTTTTCTCATTTTGTGTAGGGTCAATTTTTGGTCTAGATCATTGAGTTGATTGACTATTCAAGAAATTCCTTCATCTCCTAAGCATTTCCACAACTTTATTGGAATATCATCAGGTCCAACAGCTTTTCCATCCTTTATTTTCTTTAAAGCCTCTCTAACTTTGGTTTTATTAATACGTCAATAAAAACAGACATCTTTATTATCATTTAGGGTGCTAAGGTCACTATAGTCAATCTTATTTTCATAATTTTCATTAAAAAGTTTAGCAAAATATCTCATCCACCTTTGTTGAATATTATCTTCTAAGAAAAGTATTTTTTTATCTTCATCCTTAATAAACTTCACTTGAACTTAATCTTTACTACTCCTATCTCTTTGTTTGACTAACTTATATATATATATATATATCTTTCTCCCTCCTTAGTATCTAAACTATTATATAAATCACTAAAAGCTAAAGTCTTTGCATCGCATATTGCTTTCTTAGATTCCTTACGAGCCTCTTTATATCTTTCCCAATTATCAGAAATTTTAAAATTAAATCAATTTTTATAACAAATCTTTTTATTTTTAATTTTTTCTTGCACATTTGGATTGCTTTTCCCTTTAATACTCCCAGCACATCTTTTGCAATATTCTTAATATCACTAGTCACTTTTTCTCACATAACATTAGCATCCTCATGCACAGATAAAATCTTAAGATCTAAAATCTTACTCTCAAAAATATTTTTGTTAATATTCTTTAAATGCCCCCATCTAAGCCTAGAATATCATTTTACTTTATTTTTTATTATCTTCCCCTATATCTTAAAGTCCAAAACTAATAATCGATGTTGGGTATATAAATTTTCACTCATAATAACTTTACAATCTTTGCAATCTAAACGATCTAATTTTCTTATAAAAAAATAGTCAATCTGGGTTGTACTATATCCATTTTTATAAGTGATGAGATGCTTATTCTTTTTCTTAAATAAGGTACTAGCAATTGAAAATTTATAAGCTAAACAAAAATTTAATATGGTCTTGCCATCTTTATTTGTTGTTCCAAATCCATAGCCATCATGAATGTTTTTAAAATCATCTACCTCTCTACCAACATGTCCATTTAAATCTCCTCCAATAAAAACTCTTTCTTCTAGAGGTATCTTTTATAATAAGTCTTTTAAGTCATTCCAAAAATTTAATTTAGAACTCATATCCAAACCTACTTGAGGAGCATAAGCACTTATAATATTAACATTCTTATCATCAACAATAATCTTTAAAGCTATAATTCTATCTCCAATCCTATTAATTTTTATAATATTATCCTTCAAACTCTTATCTATAATAACACCAACACCATTTCTAGTCCGACTCCTACCCGAATACTAAAATTTAAATCCTAAACTATCAATTTCCTTAGCCTTCTCTCCAACCCATTTAGTTTTCTGAATGCACAAAAAATTTATCTTCCTATGAATCATAATATCTATTAATTCCATTAATTTTCCTATAAGGGAACCTATATTCCAAGTTTCTATCCTAATTTTAGTTTCATGGACTAGCTTCTTTGCCTACATCCGTCCTTGATGTGGAAACGCTTGCCTATTTAACACTATACCCGGGCGCCGGTGCAGTGGCCCTTGCACACTTATCACTATATTCAGGTCATACAGTGCGTCGCTTCTAGGGGACGCCCTAGCATTAACACAATATCTTAAAGGATTCATGTCATTATTATTCGACAAATTTTACGCTTGTTATCGACTACCTAACACAACCCTCCACTTTTCTCATCCTGGACTTGGGACCTGGCATGATCAAGATAATTTTTTGATAATATATCAATGCTAATTAGAAACTACTTTCTAAAAAGATTCCTAATAGAGATTATTATTCAAGCAATTTTTTTCTCTCAATTTGGAAGATTCTTTAAATTAAAAAATTTATCGAATTATACATTTTATTTTATTTTTTTTCATATTGGAAATATCAATTGTTATAATTAGAAAATAATGCTCAGAAATTGATCCAAGTTGATTAACTCGTATATTTAGGCTCAATGAGATGTTCACTACGACATAAAAAATCAGTTAAAATTATTTAATTTTTTAAAATAAATTTTATTTTTTAAAATTAAGAAAAAAAAACTTTATAGATAGATCTTAACCGGTGACAAGGTCTTGATGGGAACGAGGCTTTTTTTTGGGTGATGGATGTTGAATCTTAAAATTTTATATTCAATTTAAATATATATAAATATAAATTAAATTAAATATAAGCTTGAGATAATGGTGCTTGAATTTATTTCTTTTTCTTGAAACGTTACTTTCGTAACATCTCTAAAAAATTTTTCAATTGATAAATAATGGTCAATATTATTGTTGTGTCCAGGAGTATTCGCGGCGGTAGAGAAATATAAAGTTTATCGTCTTAGCATTTGTACAAAAATCCAGCACGCAATCAGATAAGGAGAGATGGTCTAACATTTATGAGACACCAAGATTTTTATGTGGAAAACCCCTGAAAATGGGGAAAACCCACGGGGCCTAGCACAGTTTGAACAAATCCACTAGTATTCGCAGTCGATTACAAATGAGGCCCTTCCTTGGGAGAAGGCCTTAGCTTGATGTACATCTTATGGAGTACATTACATGATGTAAATACAAAGAGCTACTATCGACGTATTCGCTTTGTTAGAAGGATTGCAGTCGGCGGGCGACGTAGGTCAGGAGGACCGTAGTCAGCTGGCGACGGAGGACTGTAGTCGGCGGGCGACGTAAGTCAGATGAACCGTAGTCGGCGAGCGACGGAGGTCGAAAAGATTGTAGTCGGCGGGCGTCATAAGTTAGGAGGACCGTATTCAACGGGCGATGGATGTCAGAAAGACTGTAGTTGGCGGGCGACGTAAGTCAGGAGGACCGTAGTCGGCTGGCGACGGAGGTCGGAATGACTGTAGTCTGACGATGAAGATCAGTAGGACAGCGTCAGGTAGAAGTCCAGCAATGGAAAGAAATACATCTTCGCATAGACGTCCAACGAAGTCCGATAACCGGTAGAAGTCCGACGTCGGGTAGAAACTTGGCGAAGAGTGAAGGTCCGACGTCGGGTAGAAGTCCGACGTCTTTGGTGGCAGAGGAGAACTCCGGCTTCACTTGGGCGGAGTTTCGGCGTCAGGAGGGAACTCTGTTGTTAATTGAAAAGGATTTCAGAATCACGTGGAAGTTGTACAGAATTCCTGTGTTTCCTAAAAATCCGGCAGAGTTTCGGCGTCTTCAGGCGGCAGGAAGAGCTCCGGCGGTGGTCGAGGAGGTGAGGAATCTCCTTTTCCCCTTTCTCCTCTTCTTCTTCTCTCTCTTCTCTTTCCCCTTTGGTGTAGAATGAGGGCTCTATTTATAGTTTTTCTAGAGTGGCATAGAACGTAAATAGGCATGAGATCAAGGGCGAATTGGGAGTGGTTTGAATGGACGGCCGATATCGAATCCTTTGATCATGCACCGTTCATTGATCATTTGAAGGCCTTAATGATGTCTGAATTTGATGATCTTGGGCTCGTTGGATTTACCTCGTCGAGCCATTCGATTCGAGTATAAGATCGTCAAAATCGGAGACCGTTTGGTAACTCAAATTGTGGTTTGAACCTTCCAACAGCGCTTTGAGCCCTTGATTCGGACTCATTTGGGCTCGGATTGGGTTGATCTTGGTGTCGTTGGGTTTGTATTTCCGAGATGCTCAGTTTGACTATAAGCTCGATGAAATCGGAGTCCGAGTGCTCCCAAAATTAATTTTTGAAGTTTCCAACTAACTATTGCCTCGAGATTCGTGCCCGATCAAGATAATTTTTGCATGCCGTATCAGTTACCCCCCTATTTTCGGACATCGAAGCTCCAGAAGTCCGAAAATACTTGTTCTGAATTTTTACATTGGTCGAATACCAAAAAATTGCGCTCCGAAAGTTAATTGCTTGCTCAAACTTATTTGTAGAGGCTCCTTTGAGCTCTGAAAGGCTTTGAAATTGTCAAAATCGAGTCCGGAACGTCGAAAAATGTGTCCGGGGACCCCAAAAACATCTGAATCGAGTCGTCCGGGCCAAAAATAGGGCCCGGACACAAGATCCACCTGCCGCCGCACACCGGCGGCGGCTCCCGCGGAACCGCACAGAAGGAACCGCGCGGAGCGAGGTTTGTCCGTTCGCGGCTGGACCCGCGCGGTGCTCCGCACCCGCACCCAGGATAACCCGGGCTAGCCTGGTGCTGCCGCGGCCTGGCACCCGTTGCTGCCGCAGGAAGGCGCCCGCCGCTACCGCTGGGTGGCGTCAGCCGCTGCCGCGGCCGGCTGTTACGCGTGTTGTCGCGCTCCCGCGTGCACACGCCGCAATTCGTGTGTAGTTCCCACTGATTGGCGTGCTGGACACGCCGTTTCGATGGTGGGGAGGAGGTCGTTCGGCCCACCGCCTCAAGTGGGCCCCACATTCGCGAAAATAGTAGTTTTTGGCTATTTTTGGGTCCAAAAAAGTCCCAAAAAATTCCAAAAAATTCGGAAAAATTTAGAGAAAATTTGAAAATTGCAATAACTTCTCCCTTCTTTCTCCAAAACCTATAAATAGGCCCCCTAGGCCTTTAGAAATCTTGCACATTCTCTTTCTTTCTCCCTCTGGCTCTCTAGCGGCTGAGGCTTCCGTTATTTTCGAGGTGGACACTTCCCCTGCTCGAATTAGCGCCCCTCCTCGTGCGTAGGAGTTAAGAGATTTCTCCCTCTCCCTCCGGCTCTCTGGCGGCTGAGGCTTCCGCTATTTTTGAGTGGGAAACTTCCCCTGCTCGAATTAGCGTCCCTCCTCGCGCACAGGAGTTACAGGATTTCTCCCTCACCCTCCGGCTCTCTGGCGGCTGAGGCTTTCGCTATTTTTGAGTGGGAAACTTCCCCTGCTCGAATTAGCGCCCCTCCTCGCGCGCAAGAGTTACGGGATTTCTTCTCCTCCCCCACTTCTCTCTGGCAGCTGAGGCTTCTGCTATTTTTGAGTGGGAAACTTCCCATGCTCGAATTAGCGCCCCTCCTCGCGCGTAGGAGTTACGAGATTTTTCTTTCTTCCCCCACGGCTCTCTGGCGGCCGAGGCTTCCGCTATTTTCGAGTGGGACACTTCCCCTAATTGAATTAGCGCCCCTCCTCGCGCGTAGGAGTTATAAGATTTCTTCTCCTCCCCCATGACTTTCTGGCGGTTGAGGCTTCCGCTATTTACGAGCGGGAAACTTCCCCTGCTCGAATTAGCGCACCTCCTCTCGTGTAGGAGTTACGAGATTTTTAATGCCATTTGAGCGAAAGTTTACTGGCGATGGACGATCGAGTTGAAGCCCATTAGCAGTCAACGATCGAGTGTGGAGCCAAAGGAGAGAGTTCGAGTGTGCGTTGCAAGTAACAGTCCAGCGAGAAGCCGATGACTAGTAGTAGTCCGTTGACGAGCAGAAGCCCGACGACAAGGAGAAGTCCTTCGTTGGGTAGAAGACCGACAACGAGTAGGAGTCTGCTGACGAGCAGAAGTCCGACATCGGTTAGAAGTTCAACATCGGGTGGAAGACCGATGAGAATTTGTCGACGAGCAGGAGTCTGACGACGAGTAGGAGTCCGCTGACGAGCAGAAGTCCGACGTCGGGTAGAAGTTCAACGTCGGGTAGAAGACCGATGAGAATTCGTCGAGGTGCAGGAGTCTGACGACGAGTAGGAGTCCGCTGACGAGCAGAAGTCTGACGTCGGGTAGAAGTTCAACGTCGGGTAGAAGACCGACGAGAATTCATCGATGAGCAGGAGTCTGACGACGAGTAGAAGTCCGCTGACGAGCAGAAGTTCGACGTCGGGTAGAAGTTCAACATCAGGTAGAAGACCGACAAGAATTCATCGACGAGCAGGAGTCTGACGACGAGTAGGAGTCCGCTGACAAGCAGAAGTCCGATGAAAAGGAGAGTCCTTCGTCGGGTAGAAGACCGACGATGAGTAAGAGTTTGCTGACGAGCAGAAGTCTGACGTCTGGTAGAAGTTCAACGTCGGGTAGAAGACCGACGAGAATTCGTCGACGAGCAGGAGTCTGACGACAAGTAGGAGTCCGCTGACAAGCAGAAGTCCGACGAAAAGGAGAAGTCCTTCGTCGGGTAGAAGACCAATGACGAGTAGGAGTCTGCTGACGAGCAGAAGTCCGACGTCGGGTAGAAGTTCAACGTCGAGTAGAAGACCGACGAGAATTCGTCGATGAGCAGGAGTCTGACAACGAGTAGAAGTCCGCTAATGAGCAGAAGTCCGACGTCGGGTAGAATTTCAACGTCGGGTAGAAGACCGACGAGAATTCATCGACGAGTAGGAGTTTGACGACGAGTAAGAGTCCACTGACGAGCAGAAGTCCGACATCGGGTAGAAGTTTAACGTCTGGTAGAAGACCGACGAGAATTCGTCGACGGACAGAATTCCGACGAAAGTCCTACAAGGTAAAAATTCAGCGACAAGAGGAAATTCAACATTGGGTAGAAATTTAACTTTGTGAAGAAGTTAAATGGAAGTCCCTTGTAGGCATTCTGGCGACGTTAACCAAGGATGTAAGACCTATCCGAGATTGTATGTTAGAACATTTGTTCGATGACATTAACCTGTGTGGAAAAGGTCGAGAGAATCCACTAAGGATGTGAGACCTTTCCAAGGTTGTATGCCGGAGCCCTGCTCAACGACGTTATCATGTGTGGAAGAGGATGTGAGACCTTTCTGAGGTTGTATATTAGAACATTTGTTTGATGACAACAAGCGTAGCAAACTGTGAAATCGTGTCAGCACAGACCACTTGGGCTGTACTCCCCACTGGTGCTGCCTGATCGGCACTCTGACCGTCTGTCATGTCTGGGTCTGGCTGATCCATACAGAAAAATCCAGAAAATCCGGAAAACTATCATAAAAATAACACAATAAAAAGCCGAACAAACCAAAACTACCCCAGACAGACTCACAACAGATCACTTCCTATAGCTCTGTCGTACACAATCCAAATTCCAAAACCATTGCTCTGATACCACTAAAGTTTGTCACGACCCGACCCGACCCGAGACGGATCCCGTTCGCACCGGGCCGTGACATAAAGATCTAACCAGGATCTGGCTTTGGAATTTGCTTCAGAACTGATTCTTCCAAACATTTTAAACAAAACAGACAAACACAGAGCTACTAAAAACATCAAATGCAGCGGAACGAAAGATTTATCTTTTTCTTTTCTTTTCCTCAAAACAATCATCTACAACTACAGACTATGGCTCAGACAGAAAGAAACAGTGCGAAAGAGCCATGTCTGTACAAAAATCAAAATGGCAAAATAATACCTACAGATCAGACTCTGAATTCTAGTCCAAGACCTCCTTCCCTTTCTCAGAACCTAAAAATCACCAGAAAGCAAGGGTGAGCTCAACAGCTCAGCAAAGCGACAAAGCTCTAATCTAAACTTTCAAAATCCAAACCAAACACATCATAACAAAATCCAATCAGAAACCAGAACAGAAACGGACATATATCGGAATCTTTGTACAGAAAATAGAATCGGACAGTTCATAACAAAACAAATCAAATCAGAACTGATACGGACATATCAAATCAGAATCAGATCAGAACTGTCGGAAATTGTATCAAATCAGATATCAGATATCAGATATATTATTCATAGCTAAATTCCCTGACACTGACTGAATCTCATAGGATCCAGGCCCTTTATGCCTCCCTTTGTGCTCACGGCACCAGAACATATGTGCTTATAGCACCAGAATACATATATAGTGCTTATAGCACCTAAACAGATTTCCTCGGAATCGGAACAGAACAGATATCAGATTTCATATCGAGCTCATTTCAGATTTCCCAGACACTAACTGAATCTCATAGGATCCAGGCCCCTTATAACTCCCTTTGTATATCATATACAGATAGCATATCAAATCAGAAGAATTCCGGACAAATCAGAAATTACCCAAAAATCGGGCAGCATAACGGCAGCGTATGAAATTTACACAATTTTTTTCCTGAAAATCACAAACTACCAAATTCGTACATAATGTAGATAACAACATTTCAGAACATTTATTCTATTGCCACAATATTTAATATTCACACAAAAAAATACAGGTGGAATAAAACCCCGCCAAATCAAAACAGTCCGAACAAAAATCTCCAAAATATACTCAAAATGTGCACACCCGGCACAGCAACAATATACAGAAAGTTACGCGGTAAAAACTAAACCAGTCAGAAAATACGGACAAAATTCGGTAACAAAAACAAAATCCGGACAGAAAATACCGTCAACAGCGACGATTCTGAAAATTGAGAAAGTCGGATTGTGCCTTACCTTGCGTACAGCAATATCTTCAACTGTCACAACGGACGAAAACAGACCGACGTCGCCCAAAAATTACTTTTCCTTCTTTTTCCTTCGTTTTTCTCTCTCCTGGGCTTTTCTCTCTCTTCAAAATATCTCATTTCTATATATATCCAGACTGATCGTCCTGGACGATCGCACTTCGTCACGGACGATCCATGCTCAGAAAAATTTCGTCCATACGAAAATTCATTATCGTCCCTAGACGATAGGGCTCTGAAAATTTTTCGTCCAGACGATCCCAATTTCGTCCAGACGAACCCTTCAGCCAAACATGTTTTTCCTGCACAACCTGTACCGATCGTCCCGGACGATCCGACTTCGTCCGGACGAACCTGGGAGCAAAATGATCTTTACAATCTCCCCAACTTCTGAAAAATGTCGTCCTCGACATTATCCAATCCAAACTCAGTCAAAACAAGTACGGGTACAACTGTCTCATGTCAGACTCCTTCTCCCAAGTAGCTTCCCGTGCAGTACGGTGCTTCCACTGGACTTTAACCATCGGAATCTGTTTACTTCGTAGCTTTCGGACGTCGTAAGCCAAAATCAACTCTGGCTCTTCCTTATATGTCAGATTCTCCTGAATCTCAACCTCATCAGCTGACAGCTTCTTCCTAGAGTCAGATACCCACTTCCTCAAAGTGGATACGTGAAACACGTTATGCACGTCAGGCATCAAATCAGAAAGCAACAATCGGTAAGCAGATTTTCCAATCCTTTTCAGGATTTCAAAAGGTCCAACATACCTTGGACTAAGCTTGCTCACCTGACCAAATCTGCTCACACCCTTCATCGGGCTGACTTTGACATACACAAAGTCACCAACCTGAAACTCAACAAACCTGTGCTTCTGATTGTAATACTTCTGCTGTCGATCTTGAGCAGCTTTCAATCTTTCTTTTATCAAACTGATCTTCTGAGCAGTTTCATCAGCAAAAGTGGCCCCCAAAGCCTGTCTATCTCCGACCTCCGTCAGAGTCAAAGGAGTACGGCACTTCCTGCCATACAGAGCCTCGTACGGTGTCATACCGATACTGGACTGGAAACTGTTATTATAGGCAAACTCAATCAAAGGGATATGATCTTCCCAGCTTCCGCCAAAGTCCAAAACACAAAGCCTCAACAGATCTTCCAGTACCTGAATAGTCCTCTCAAACTGTCCGTCGGTCTGAGGATGAAAGGCTGTACTGAAATGCAGTTTCGTACCCAAGCCTTGCTGAATGCCCTTCCAAAGTCTGGAAGTAAAGCGTCCATCTCGATCAGATACAATCACGCGAGGCACACCGTGCAATCTGACTATCTCCTTCACATAAACCTGTGCCAAGCGATCAACTGAATCCGTCTGTCTGATCGGAAGAAAATGGGCGGACTTCGTCAATCTATCTACAATCACCCAAATAGCGTCGTGTCCTTGCCTAGATCGAGGAAAACCCATCGCAAAATTCATCGTCACCTCCTCCCACTTCCACTCAGGGATAGGCAACGACTACAACAGTCCACCTGGTCGCTGATGCTCTGCCTTCACCAACTGATAGTCCTTGCATCTCGACACAAACTCAACTACGTCCTTTTTCATTCCAGGCCACCAGAATAAAAGTTTCATATCAGCATACATCTTACCACTGCCTGGATGAATAGTGTAGCCTGAATGATGAGATTCGTACAGAATCTCCTGCCTCAAATCTCCAAACACAGGTACCCACAACCTGTTCTTGCAGAAAATAGCACCAGAATCAGAAATTCGAAGTTCAGGTTTCTTACCTGATGCAATCTGATCAACCAACTTCGAATAGCCAGAATCTGACTTCTGGGCTTCTTGAATCCTTGTCTCCAAAGAAGACTGAATGCTTATCTGAGCCAAATCCAAACCACTGGAGGAAATCACCTCCAACCGTAATTGCTCCATATCACGTATCAGGAAATCATCAAAAGTAAGCTGAATACCTGATAATCCAGAAGACTTCCTGCTCAGAGCGTCCGCTACCACATTCGCCTTACCAGGCTGGTACTGAATAGTCAAATCATAGTCCTTGATCAACTCGAGCCACCTTCTCTGTCTCAGATTCAGATCCTTCTGAGTAAAAATGTACTTCAGGCTCTTATGATCAGTAAAGATCTCACATCTGACGCCATACAGATAATGACGCCAAATCTTCAAAGCAAATACCACTGCAGCTAACTCCAAATCATGTGTCGGGTAATTCTTCTCATGTGGTTTTAACTGTCTAGAGGCATAAGAAATTACCTGATCATGCTGTATCAGGACACATCCCAGTCCTTTCAGTGAAGCATCACTGAACACTTGAAACCCTTCCGTACCTGACGGAAGCGCTAACACTGGAGCTGAAGTCAGACAATCCTTCAATCTCTGAAAACCAGCTTCACACTCCGGTGTCCAAACAAAAGGTACTGACTTCTGCGTCAGTCTCATCAAAGGCGTCGAAATCTGTGAAAAGCCCTTCACAAATTTCCTGTAATACCTGGCCATGCCCAAGAAACTACGTACCTCAAATACCGTAGTCGGCCTTGGCCAATCAGCAACTGCCTGAATATTCTGGGGATCTACGGAAATGCCTTCTCCGCTAATCACATGCCCCAGAAATGAAATGCTCCTCAACCAGAATTCACACTTGGAGAACTTGGCATACAGCTGATACCTCCTCAAAGTCTCCAACACAATACTCAAATGTCTGGCATGATCATTCTCAGATGCAGAATATACCAGAATATCGTCAATAAAGACGATCACGAACTGATCCAAATACTCCATGAATACTCGGTTCATCAAATCCATGAAAATGGTGGGCGCATTGGTTACCCCAAAAGGCATAACCAAGAACTCATAGTGCCCGTACCGAGTACTGAAAGCGGTCTTCACTACATCAGCTTCCTTTACCTTCACCTGATAATATCCGGATCTCAAATCAATCTTCGAAAACACCGAAGATCCGAAAAGCTGATCAAATAAGTCATCAATCCGAGGCAAAGGATACTTGTTCTTAATCGTGACCTTATTCAAGTCTCTGTAATCAATACACATACGGAGTGTACCGTCCTTCTTCTTCACAAACAGAACAGGTGCTCCACAGGGAGAAACACTAGGACGGACAAAGCCTCTGTCAACCAACTCCTGAAGCTGAACTTTCAACTCAGAAAGTTCTTTCGGTGCCATCCTGTACGGAGCTTTTGATATCGGAGCGGTACCCGAAAAAATATCAACAGAGAACTCCACATCTCTATCCGGAGGTAAACAAACCAACTCCTCAGAAAAAATATCAGCAAACTCCCGTACCACAGGGATCTCAGAAACAGAAACAACCTCTAGGTTCAGATCCCGCACCGAAGCCAAAAATACCGGACATCCCTTCTTCCACAACATGATTACCTTCAATACAGAAATCAGACTGGAGAGAATACCTCGTAATCCTTGAAATACACATCGCTCTCCAGCCATAAGCAAACTCACTTGCTTCTTCAAACAATCAATCTGAGCCTCATACTGACTCAGCCAATCCATGCCCAGAATCACATCATACGATGAAATCGGCAAGAGAATCAAACTCGATTTCCACTTCTTGCCAGCAATTTCAATCTCACACAAACAAAACTTCTGAGCAATCAAAGGACTTCCAGCCGGTAAAATCGCAGAAAGCGAAACCGGTAAAACCATCGAATCCCAATGAAAAGTCTCAAAACATCGCTCGGACAGAAAAGAATGACTAGCTCCATAGTCAAATAAGACACGACAGGGCTGATCATAAATATAAACCGTACCTGTCACAACATCGGGAGCATCTCGAGCCTCTTGCTGACTCAAGCTGTAGACTCGGGGCTGAACTGGGATAGGAGCTGAAGCAACAGAACTACTGGGCTCCCTCTGAACAGTAGGTGGTCTCCGTGGTGCAGAACTAGATCCACCACCTCTGCCAGCAAATCCATCAGGGCGTGGAGGAACAGTCCTCGGTCTCCCTGCTGCTGAACCGGCAGGTCTGACAAAGCCCTCAGATCGAAACTCAGAACACTGATCAAATCCCATCTGTGGACACTCTGCAATCCGATGTCCTAGCTGACCACATCGGAAGCACAGACCAGCCATCCTGTAGCACTGGCCAAAGTGTCGTCGTCCACAGTTCTGGCACACAGGTGCCATACTGACTGATCCAGAACTCGTCGTACTGGTAGCAGTACCAGACGACCCTCCGCTCCTCCTGGAGTCTCCAGATCCTGAGCCAGAAACAAATTTCCTCTTCCTAGAGGATCCACTGCTAGAAGTCTCACCTCTAAATCTCTTCCTACTCGTAGTCCACCGCTGCTGAGTAGCCATTAGGTCATTTTCTATCAGTCGAGCTCGCTCCACAAGCTCAGAGAAGTCAGTGATCCGAAACGGTATCAGGGGCTGCCTCAAGGTATCTCGTAATCCCCTCAAAAATCTGTAACACCTCTCAATAGAAGTGCTAACCAGCTGCGGAGCGTACCTGGCTAATGCAGTAAACTCAGCCTCGTACTGCATCACCGTCTTGCTCCCCTGAACAAGTCTTAGAAAAGTCTCCTGCATCTGCTGTCACGCAGAAGGGGGAACGAACCAATCCCAAAACACCTCAGTGAACTCTTCCCAAATGATCAAAGAGTTCAGTCTGCCCTGAAATCTGGCCTCCTGCTGGCCAACCCACCAGCGCTCAGCCTCTCCGTCCAACAGAAAAATAGCCAATGGAACCTTCCTATCCGCAGGACACTGCATCCCGTCAAAGGTCTTCTTCAATCTCCTCAGCCACTCCTCGGCTGCTCTGGGCTCAACAGCGCCCTCAAACCTCGGAGGTTTCAACCTCAGAAACAACTGTAAATGTCTATCAATGTCATCAGATCGGACGGTAGAAGCTCTGCTCTGAGTCTCGCTCATCATCTGAGCAACAAGCGTAGCAAACTGTGAAAGCGTGTCAGCACTGACCACTGGGGCTGTACTCCCCACTGGTGCTGCCTGATCGGCACTTTGACCATCTGTCATGTCTGGGTCTGGCTGATCTATACAGAAAAATCCAGAAAATCCGGAAAACTATCATAAAAATAACACAATAAAAAGCCGAACAAACCAAAACTACCCCAGACAGACTCACAACATATCACTTCCTATAGCTCTGTCGTACACAATCCAAATTCCAAAACCATTGCTCCGATACCACTAAAGTTTGTCACGACCCGACCCGACCCGAGACGGATCCCGTTCGCACCGGGCCGCGACATAAAGATCTAACCAGGATCTGGATTTGGAATTTGCTTCAGAACTGATTCTTCCAAACATTTTAAATAAAATAGACAAACACAGAGCTACTAAAAACATCAAATGCAGCGGAACAAAAGATTTATCTTTTTCTTTTCTTTTCCTCAAAACAATCATATACAATTACAGACTATGGCTCAGACAGAAAGAAACAGTGCAAAAGAGTCATGTCTGTACAAAAATCAAAAGGGTAAAATAATACCTACAGATCAGACTCTGAATTCTAGTCCAAGACCTCCTTCCCTTTCCCAGAACCTAAAAATCACCAGAAAGCAAGGGTGAGCTCAACAGCTCAGCAAAGTGACAAAACTCCAATATAAACTTTCAGAATCCAAACCAAACACATCAGACCCAAATCTAATCAGAAACCAGAACAGAAACGGACATATATCGGAATCTTTGTATAGAAAACAGAATCGGACAGTTCATAACAAAACAAATCAAATCAGAACTGATACGGACATATCAAATCAGAATCAGATCAGAACTGTCAGAAATTATATCAAATCAGATATCAGATATCAGATATATTATTCATAGCTAAATTCCCTGACACTGACTGAATTTCATAGGATCCAGGCCCCTTATGCCTCCCTTTGTGCTCACGGCACCAGAACAGATGTGCTTATAGCACCAGAATACATATATAGTGCTTATAACACCTAAACAAATTTTCTCGGATCCGGAACAGAACAGATATCAGATTTCATATCGAGCTCATTTCAGATTTTCCAGACACTAACTGAATCTCATAGGATCCAGGCCCCTTATAACTCCCTTTGTATATCATATACAGATAGCATATCAAATCAGAAGAATTCCGGACAAATCAGAAATTACCCAAAAATCAGGCAGCATAACGGCAGCGTATGAAATTTACACAATTTTTTCCTGAAAATCACAAACTACCAAATTCGTACAGAATGTAGATAACAACATTTCAGAACATTTATTCTATTGCCACAACATTTAATATTCACACAGAAAAATACAGGTGGAATAAAACCCCGCCAAATCAAAACAGTCCGGACAAAAATCTCCAAAATATACTCAAAATGTGCACACCCGGCACAGCAACAATATACAGAAAGTTACGCGGTAAAAACTAAACCAGTCGGAAATTACGGACGAAATTCGGTAACAAAAACAAAATCCGGACAAAAAATACAGTCAAAAACGACGATTCTGAAAATTGAGAAAGTCGGATTGTGCCTTACCTTGCGTACAGCAATATCTTCAACTATCACAACGGACGAAAACAGACCGACGTCGCCCAAAAATCACTTTTCCTTCTTTTTCCTTCGTTTTTCTCTCTCCTAGGCTTTTCTCTCTCTTCAAAATATCTCATTTCTATATATATCCAGACTGATCGTCCGGGACGATCGCACTTCGTCCCGGATGATCCATGCTCAGAAAAATTTTGTCCAGACGAAAATTCATTATCGTCCCCAGACGATAGGGCTCTAAAAATTTTTTGTCCAGACGATCCCAATTTTGTCCAGACGAACCCTTCAGCCAAACATGTTTTTCCTGCACAACTTGTACCGATCGTCCCGGACGATCCGACTTCGTCCGGACGAACCTGGGAGCAAAATGATCTTTACATCGGGAGAATCCAACAAGGATGTGAGACCTTTCCGAGGTTGTATGCCGGAGCCCTGCTCGACGACGTTAACCTGTGTGGAAGAGGTCGAGAGAATCCACCAAGAATGTGAGACCTTTCCGAGGTTGTACGTCGGAGCCCTGCTCGACGACGTTAACATGTGTGAAAGAGGTCGGGAGAATCCACCAAGGATGTATGACCTTTCCGAGGTTATATGTCAGAGCCTTTGCTCGACGACGTTAACCTGTGTGGAAGAGGTCGGGAGAATCCACCAAAGATGTAAGACCTTTCTGAGATTGTATGTCGGAGCCTTGCTCGACGATATTAACCTGTGTGGAAGATGCTGAGAGAATCCACCAAGAATGTAAGACCTTTCCGAGGTTGTATGTCGGAGCCTTTGCTCGACGACGTTAACCTGTGTGGAAGAGGTTGAGAGAATCCACCAAGGATGTGAGACCTATCCGAGGTTGTATGTCAGAGCCTTTGCTCGACGACGTTATCTTGTGTAGAAGAGGTTGAGAGAATCCACCAAGGATGTGAGACCTATCCGAGGTTGTATGTAGGAGCCTTTGCTCGAAGACATTAACCTGTGTGGAAGAGGCCGAATCGGATCCCCCTGGGATCGATTTTATCTTGATTGGGATGGGGCGAATGCCGCGTGTATCCCGAATCAAAGGTAAAGAATGGTCTATTTTTAGACCGTTACTGCCTTTTTGAGGTCGAGGTTAAGACCTTGCTCGAGGAGTAGAAGTCCAACAATGGACTGTATAAAGCTTGTAATTGATTTGAAGTATCCTTGCATTTGCTCGGATATTCCTGAAATATCAACTTGGTGTTGAAGATATTAGAGGATCTATTTGACCATGGTTTGAGTCAAAGTTACCTCCTAGTCCGCATCTACTTCTTATGATATTGATGCTATGAGTAATCTTTTAAGATTGGAGCAAAAGTTGCCCCCCCAATCGGGAACCACGTTCCCACAGACAGCGCCAAACTGTTGCGTCCAGGAGTATTCGTGGCGGTAGATAAATATAAAGTTTATCATCTTAGCGTTTGTACAAAAATCCGGCTTGCAATCAGATAAGGAGAGAGGGTCTAACATTTATGAGACACCAAGATTTTTACGTGGAAAACCCCTGAAAATGGGGAAAAACCACGGGGCCTAGCCCAGTTTGAACGAATCCACTAGTATTCGCAGTCGATTACAAATGAGGCCCTTCCTTGAGAGAAGACCTTAGCTTGATGTACATCACTACAGGAAAATCACTTATTACCGGCAGAATTTTCCGGCGGCTTTCCGGCGGTCAGTTTTCCGGCGGATTTCCGGCGGTTTTTGACGGCTTATTTCCTACAAAATTTTTCGGCGGCTTTCCGACGGATTACCGGCGGCTTTCCGACGGCTAATTTTCTCGCAAAATTTTGCCACGGCTGATTTCCCGCAAAATTTTCCCGCGGACTTTTCCCACGGGCTTTCCGGCGGCTTTTTAACGTTTCCGGCGGCGTTTAAAAAATTAATAAAAAATAAATAAAATTTTAATCATTTAAATGATTTAACAAAAAAATTATTAAAAGTTAAAATAACAATTAACTTAATTTTCATCTTAAAATTAATTAGTTAGTTATTTTTATTTTTAATTAAATATTATTTTTATTTTAAATTAATTAGTTTTATTTTTTTATAATTTAAGTTTTTTTTTTTTTCTGTTGATCTAATTTAAATAATAAATATTGACAAACTAGACATATTTACTTCTTCAGCAAAACGGCGTTCGAATCCTACTACACGCGGGCGTGCGGGAGGTCTGGCCAGCGTTCGAATCCCACTGCACGCGCGGGAGCGCGCACGAGGTCTGGCAGGAGCGCGGGAGCCCGCGCAGGGAGGTCTGGCCGGAGCGCGGATGCGCGGGGAGGTCGCACGGGATGGGGGGACCTGGCCTGAACGCGGATGCCGCGGGAGCGGCGGGGCTGTGGCTTCACTGAGCAATTTTTTTTTTTTTAATTAGACCGGCGGTTTAAGACCGTCGGTAAGCCGCCGGACAAAATTGCCGCCAGAAAAAACCGCCGGAATTCATTTTCCTACGCCGTTCTTACCGGCGGTAATTTAACCGCCGGAAAACTACAAAACCGCTGGAAAATGTTCAATTATCGCCGGAAAAGGCCGCCGGAAATGGGTGATTTTCCTATAGTGCATCTTATGGAGTACATTACATAATGTAAATACAAAGAGCTACTATCGACGTATTCGCTTTTTTAGAAGGACTGCAGTCGGCGGGCGACGTAGGTCAGGAGGACCGTAGTCAGCTGGCGACGGAGGACTGTAGTCGGCGGGCGACGTAAGTCAGGAGGACCGTAGTCGGCGGGCGACGGAGGTCAGAAAGATTGTAGTCAGCGGGCGACATTAGTCAGGAGGACCGTATTCAACGGGTGACGGATGTCGGAAAGACTGTAGTTGGCGGGCGACGTAAGTCAGGAGGACCGTAGTCGGCTGGCGACGGAGGTCGGAAGGACTGTAATCTGACGACGAAGATCAGTAGGACAGCGTCAGGTAGAAGTCCATCAATGGAAAGAAATGCATCTTCGCATAGACGTCCAACGAAGTCCGATAATCGATAGAAGTCCGGCGTCGGGTAGAAACTTGGCGAAGAGTGAAGGTCCGACGTCGGGTAGAAATCCGACATCTTTGGTGGCAGAGGAGAACTTCGGCTTCACTTGGGCGGAGTTTCGGCGTCAGGAGGGAACTCTGTTGTTAATTGGAAAGGATTTCAGCATCACGTGGAATTTGTGTAGAATTCCTGCGTTTCCTGAAAATTTGGCAGAGTTCCGGCGTCTTCAGGCAGCAGGAAGAGCTCCGGCGGTGGTCGAGGAGGTGAGGAATCTCCTTTTCCCCTTTCTCCTCTTCTTCTTCTCTCTCTTCCCTTTCCCCTTTGGTGTAGAATGAGGGCTCTATTTATAGTTTTTCTGGAGTGGCATAGCCCTTAAATAGGCATGAGATCAAGGGCGAATTGGGAGTGGTTTGAATGGACGGCCGATATCGAATTCTTTGATCATGCACCGTTCGTTGATCATTTGAAGGCCTTAATGATGTCAGAATTTTATGATCTTAGGCTCGTTGGATTTTTCTCGTCGATCCGTTCGATTCGAGTATAAGCTCGTCAAAATCAAAGACCGTTTGGTAACTCAAATTGTGGTTTGAACCTTCCAACAGCGCTTTGAGCCCTTGATTCGGACTTATTTGGGCTCGGATTTGGTTGATCTTGGTGTCGTTGGGTTCGTATTTCCGAGATGTTCAGTTTGACTATAAGCTCGCTGAAATCGGAGTCCGAGTGCTCCCAAAATTAATTTTTGAAGTTTCCAACTAGCTATTGCCTCGAGATTCGTGCCCGATCAAGATAATTTTTGCATGTCGTATCAATTATATTTTTCTTCTCTAGTTGTATCCAATTAGACTTTGTAGTGACGTCATATTGTACGATTGAATCAAAAAAATTTATGCGGGGAGAACCCCTGCAACCCCACAGCAAGTTTGACCGATAGAATTGAGTTCTAAGGTAATAATACAATCCGATTGATCAATACAATTATAATCCACACAAAACTTATAACATGTCTTTGATTAATAAACCAACCATATAAATATTTTTGGAGCTATTATTGATAAAAAAAACAAGTTAATAAAGAATAACAAGTAATTTCAGAAGTACATATATTTATTTTTGGACAAAAAGCCAAATTCCTTAAGCGAAAGCAGACCTCTAAGAAACTTCTTATGCTCTTAGATTATATAGTCTTTTGATAGAGAACAAACCTAAATACATAATACTCTCACCATGACATGCATTCAAAGATGAAAAGAAAACTAATCATATAGCTTATTTATTGAAGGTATTTCTGACAATGCATATATAAGTTGTTGAATCTAATATCATGACATGAGTGGTATTTAGGTTTCGTTTGGGACGGCTTTCCTGCTATTTTTTTCAAACAGCTTTTTAGTATAAAAATTAAAAATTTTGTATTAAAAAATTGTTTCAAGAAATAGTAAAAAAGTCGTCCCAAACAAATCTTAATCTTACTGAACTTGTTGATAGCTGATGTAGCAAGCGTCAAAAAATATAAAACAAAAAATGCCTCGAGATTTGTGCCCAATCAAGATAAATTTTTGATGATATATCAGTACTAAACATGGGTTTAATTTGGTTTGTCCAATTAGTTTGGCTATTCCATTTTGGAAAGTGGGTGTTTGTACGTATTTGAGTTTCAAACAGACATGTTGGGCAGTTTCAATAATTAATCATCTTAAAGAGATGAATTTAGGCTGGGCCCAACTATGCTTCTTTCCTTAAACATTCTCATATAGAATAATTTTTAAAGGTTTGTTTTATTATGTTCATTTGGATAAATTTTTCGCTCTAGAAATTTAAATTTGCGGATTTCCGCCGGTAAAAATCGAACATTTTTCGTGCAGCCGTTTCTGCTCATTTGATAAATATAAAACATAAATGTAGATTTGTGTCATCCTTTAATGGAGAACAAATTTATAACATAAACAAAATATTTTCTGCAGTAGTTTTTGCTCATTTGAAAAATATATAACATAAACATAGATTTGTGTCCTTTAATGGAGAACAACAAATACATAACACTCTTATTGATATAAATTCAAAGACAAAAGAAGACTCCTTATTCTGTTATACATATAGCTTATTTATTAAAAAAAAAACACACATAAGATCTCAAATGCATTCGGAGATGAATCCGGATGCGACCCGTCGCCGAATGTACTGGTACGTGGCATGCCCAAATTTGCCTTCGAACACGTTTGGATTCCGCACTCAATAAATTCTCCTTTCAACCAGACTGAAAGTCAAGATAGCAAGACTCGCTGGACCAGGAAATGGCAAAAATGCTATTTTTGCAGCTTTTCAGGACGTCGTTACCTCGTATGCGAACGCATAATGCGCAGCCGAAGGGATTGATGTTGGGAGAGCACCAGCGGAGGCCGCGCACGGCGTCGGCGCCGTGGCCGTGGGAGTAACGATGAGAGCCGGCACTGGGAGTCAAGTGGACGAGGGCTTTGATGACGGTCTTGGCATTCGATATTATCTGCTTGTTGTCGGTGTGATCTCCGCAGATGTATTGGTCGCTGTAAGCAAAGGGGAGGAGGAGAAGTAACAGGAGAAGATGGTGAGGAATACCCATTGATGGATGCTTCGCTGATTTATTTGAGGAGATATGAACATTTAGTTAAGTTCTTTATATAGACAAGGAGAAGGGTGGCGGAGAACCCATTGATGTGCATGCCGGCGACAATATATATATATATATATATATATATATATATATATAGCTGGCCTAATTTGTGCAAGCCAGCCAAGATATAATTAATATAATATAAATATGTATTGTTTCTAACCTAAAGGTTGGTCCAATAGGAATTTTTTTTTTTTTTTGAGAATGGACATTAATTATACTATTGAAAATAATCATAAATTGATATGGTTTTCTTCATGAAAAAAGTTGAAAGTTAATTCTGAGGGTTTGAAGACAAATCTTTTAAATTTGCTTGGCTCCCTGGTTATAAGTTTGAGGCTTCTCTTATGCTTTCTTAAGCTTAGTTGGACTTGAGATCTTCTGAAACTTGTCATCATCCACTACTTTAGAAATGGAGTGGAGAGCTTTCTTATCTCTCATTCTTGAATCCTTCGAGACTTCACTTTGGCCATAGAATGTAGTAAGAACACCTTCATCTATATATAGTCACGATGACATATATACATTTCTATTTTTTATTTCATCCTGAAAATATTTATTGTTAAAATTAGAAAATAATGCTCACAAAGTTGAATAATTTTTATGTTTATGCTCAATGAGATGTACACTATGACATAAAAATCAGTTAAATTTTTTTTATTTTTTAAAATGGATTTTATTTTTTAAAAAATAATTACAAAAAAAAACCTTTCTAAATAGATCGTAGCCCCTTATTAACCATTGACAATGTAATTTTTATCAGCTCCCCTCCTCGCTTCGCCCTAGCGCCGCCTCAGACGATTTTAGGGTTCCCCTCCTCTCGTGATTTCTTCGCATCGGTGCCCTTTTCTTCCGGCGATTTCTTTTTTCTCTTTGCTCTTTGTGCGCTGGTTCTCGCTTTTATCATTTGGCCCTGTTAGGGCTTCAAAGGGATGGCGAGGGCTTCTTCCTATGATTTGGGGGAATGTTTCCGCCTATGTGCAAGATACGAAGAATGGATTCTTTAGCTTGGAGTCTGGGGGCCTTCTCCTCCTCGGTCTCGATCGTTTAAGGATGTTCTATCAGGTTCCTCTACAGGTGATACCCTTCCTTCTTTAACATAGTCAACTTTTAATGGTTTGACGGCAGTCTTGCTTTCGAATGAAGAAGTGCTAAAACTTGCATCACCATTTCAATTTACACTTGTTGGTAAATTTGGTCTGCGTATGCCAAATCTCGATTCGATTCACGCTTTTTTTGGTAGTCTTAAACTCTCGGGTTTTTTTTTCGTTGGCTTGATGGATTCTAAACACGTTGTGATTCAGCTCTCTAATGACTTAGATTGTAGTCGTGTCTTTGCTCGTAGATCTTACTTTATACTTAATTGCCAAATGCGTATTTTGAAATTGACACCTTTGTTGATGTTAGAGAAGAATCCCCCATTGTGCCTATTTGGATTTCATTTCTTAATCTTAGGCTCCATTTTTTTAATGATAAAGTGTTACATGCTCTTGATTCTATTTTTGGTTGTCCATTGCAAACCGACCAGGCAATTGCGTCTAGAACCCATCCTTATGTGTCTAGGGTTTTTGTCAAAGTTGATATCACAAAGAAACATGCTAAGGAAGTTTGGGATGGTTCTAAAGCCTTTGGTTACTTACAAAAGTGGAGTTTGAAAAAGTCCTTAATTTTTTTCTCATTGTAAGACACATGTGCATACTTTTTCTGATTGTTTCAAATTGCATCCGGAACTTAAAAAAAATCCAATCCCTCGGTGGGGAAGGTGGTCTCTAATGCTATAGGTACTACCAATGAAAATATTAATAATCATATTCTTTTGAATTAGGTCGAGACCCTTACCCCTAATGAGAATGTTGGAAGTAATAATTTTAAAGATTCGTATAAGATGGATGTTTCGGGAGATAGAAATAATTTTTCACCTGAGAAAGTCTCTCATAGTGATAAACCTCTTGAGGAAGGTGATAAGCTTCCTAATTTCTTTGTCTATATTGATTTGATGCTTCAAAATAATGAGAATCCCTCTCTATCGCTTAATATGGACACTAATGAAAAGGAGAATATTATGGAGGAGTGTGAAGAAGGGGAATTTTTCCCCAAAAATATTTATGTACCTATCTCTGCGGATTATGTTAATAGTATTGATAAAGGGGATCCTATTTCTTCATCTTCTTTTGATTTTTTTTATAGTGGTTCTAAAACTATTGATGAGGAATGAGCCTTTAAGGTTAAGAAGAAAAAAAGGTAAAGCTCCTTTACCTAATAATACACATCATTCTACTAGGGCTCAAACTTTTGCTAAAAGTTCCAATGATTAAAGCCCTTATTTTGGAATGTGAGGGGTATTGGGGGGGGGCCCGACTCTAGAATTAGAGTCAGGAATTTATGTAGAGTGCATAATATACAACTGTTGGTTTTACTCGAACCTTTTATTTCTACTGATAAACTTACTTTTACTGCTTCTCGTCTGGATTTTGACAGGATGTTTGCTAATTGTTCTAATAAAATTTATATTATGTGAAAGAGACATGTTAACATTAACATTATATTGGATTTTTCCCAAGTTGTTCATGTGCAAATCTCTTTTTTCAACTTCAACTATAACGCCTCATTTGTTTATGCTGCTTGTACTAGATTGAGTCGGATTCCCCTTTGGGAACTTTTATCTAATTTTGCTCTTAATTCTAATGGTCGTTGGTGTGTTGGTGGTGATTTTAATATTATTTCTAATGCTAATGAGAGAATATAGGGTAAACCCCCTAATATTAATGATATTTAAGATTTGAATTTTATGATTTCTGATTGTAATTTACATGATATTTGTTTTATTGGTGGTGTCTTTACTTGGAATAGAACTTTTATGTGAAAAAGACTTGATAGGATTCTTTTTAATAATGACTCGATTAGATAATTTCATATGACTCATGTTCAATATTTAAGTAGTGCTTTTTCTGATTATGCTCCTTTACTTACGACCATATGTACTTATAAAGTTAATGTCCCCTTGGCTTTTAGACTTCAAAACATGTGGTTAACTCATAAGGAGTTTATGAATGTGGTTTATAATAATTGGCATGTCACTATCTCTCCTGATAACAATTAAAGTGTATGTATCGTCTTTGGGCCAAGTTGAGTATATTAAAACAGATCCTTAGATGGTGGAACAAAAATGTTTTCAAGAATATCTTTTCTAATATTAAGGAAGTTGAAGAAAATGTGTTGGAGTTTTATAAGATGTATTTGGAGAATCTCAATCTCTTTAATCTTAATAACCCTAAATTTACCCTTTGTAGTTGTAAAATCAGGAAGAGATCTTCTAGAGACAGAAGGCCTCTGCTAAAATTAATTTGAAGGGGGATAGGAATACCCATTTTTTTCATGCTTTGGCCAATAAGAATAGAATTAGGAGTCATTTCCACAAAATTGTTAACAATCATGGGTGTGTTTATGATACAGACGACTTAATTATTAATTATGGGGTGGAGCATTTTAGAGAGGTTTTTAATAACAATAGTTATATGACCCCTATTATGAATCCCAATGTGATTCCTCGCTTTCTTGGTGAGGAAGATAATCATTTGCTCACTTAATCTCATATGGAGGATGAAATTTGGAAGACTTTTAAAGATATGAAGAGGGACTTTGTTGCTGGTCATGATGGTTTAACTACTAAATTTTTTTATTAAAACCTGAGATATTGTTAAGTTAGATGTGGTGGATGTAGTGAAAGACTTTTTTGTTGGAAATCCTCATCCTAAGTTTTTCTCTTTTACTAATATTATGTTAATTCCTAAAAAAGACTCTATCATAAACTGGAATGATTTTAGACCTATTAGTCTTTATACTTTTTTTAATAAACTTGTCTCTAAAATCATTGCTTCTAGATTAATGAACATTTTATCGAGAATCATCTCTTACAATCAAATAGGGTTTGTCAAAGGTAGGAGCATTTTTTGATAATATTCTCTTAGCTCAAGAGATTGTCATGATATCAATGTTAAGGTTACTAAGAGGAATCTCATTTTTAAACTAGATATTACTAAAGCATATGATAACTTGAACTTGAATTTTCTTTACAATGTGATGTCTCTTTTTGGTTTTAGTCAATCATTCATCATGCTTATTAAGAATAGTATTGAAAATTGTTACTTTTCTGTGATCATTAATGATAAAAATTATGGATTTTTTTTAAATTCTCTCATAGGCTAAGATAAGGGGATCCCTTATCACCTTCTATTTTTATTATTGTTGTGGAATATCTTTCCATATGCCTTGAGGATCTTTATAAAAGGTATCATAATTTTTATTTCTGTGTTGTTTGTGGCATACCTATTACTCATCTAAGTTTTGCTTTTGACTTTATAATTTTTCGAATGCTTCCATTAATAATGTAAAAATTTTAGCTCAAATTTCTATCTCAATTCCCAAATATGAGAGGTTGTCCATTAATAAGTATAAGAGTAGTTTCATTTCTGGTAAGTCGACGAATCATCGTAGAATTAGTGTTATCAAAAGGATTTATGGTTTTAACTCTACCTTGCTTCCTATTAAATATTTGGGCACCCTCTTTTTAAGGGGAGAAAAAGAAATCAACTGTTTGAAAATATTTTACGATGTTTCAAAGGAAACTCTTAAACTGATCTTCTAATTTCCTTTCTTTTGGTGGTAGGTTGGTTCTGATTAAAAGTATTTTAAATTCAATTCCTATTTTTATTTTCCACACTTTGCAACCTTCATCCACTACTTGTCTAAGAATAGAGAGAATGCCTAATAAATTTTTTAGGGGATCGAAAAATAATCATTCTTGTATTAATTGGGCGTCCTGGAATAATGTTTGTGGGGTTTTCAATGAATGAGCTTTAGGTTGCAAGAATATTTTGGATATTATTCATACTTTCTCTCATAAATTATGGTTTTCTTTTATAGCTAACAATAACTTATGGGCTCAGTTTATGAATGTTAAATATTACAAAGATCTTCATCCTTTGATTTGCAACTATAAATCTTCTGACTCTTTTGTTTGGAAAAGGCTTTACAACATCAAATGGAAGGCTGAACAATTTATTTAATGGTGCTAAGGAAAGGTGATATTTCTTTCTGGAAAGATAATTGGTTGGGTATTTATTCTATTGATAGCTATCTTAATACCCATACTATTGATAATACTAAGGTTCACACTTTTATTCAGAAGGATGCTTGGAATGTTAGTAAATTTTTGGAGGTTATCCCGGATGATATAATTGATAAAATTTTGCATATTCCATTAAAATTACAGTGCAATGATAAAATTCTTTTTAATTTATCTTCTTATGATAATTTCAATCTGAAAAAAGCTTGGGATGCTATAAGAATTAAAGGGGATGTCTCTCAAATATTTTCTTCTATTTGGCATAATAATATTCTTTTATCTTATTCTATTTTGGTTTGAAGATGTCTTAAAGGTTACCTTTTGGTCGATAAATTACTTTGGAGAAAAGGGTTTACTTTTCCTTCTAAGTGTCAATGTTGCTTTAATATTGAGAGTGTTAACCATTTTTTTATTAATGGGGTAATTGCCCAAAAGGTTTGGTGCCATTTTTTTAATTTGGCTGACAAAGGTATTATGAATGCTAATTGGTTGTATCCATTCTTAAATATTGGTTCACTAGCACTAAATGTCACATCTACAATTTGTTGTTGATTCTAATTATGTGGTACCTTTGGAAGGCTAGGAATGATTCTAAGCATAATGAGATTAAAATGGATGCTAACCAAATTATTACAAATGTTAGAAATAAAATTTTGCACTTTCAGTCTGTCAATCTTATTTCTATTAAAAACTTTAAAAATTATCATCACTTAGCTGTTCAGCTTTGCATTCCAATTGATGGTGGGCCGGGGAAAAATATTGATCAAATTGTGAGGTGGTTCAAACCATACCCCCCCCCCCCCCCCCCCCCCCCCCCCCCTCCCCTAATGTTAAACTGAATTCGAATGGCTCTATTGGTACTATTTCTACAGGTATGGGTGGTATCATTCGTAATCATAATGGTGGGGTTATGGCTACCTTTTCTGGTCCACCTAATTTATGTACTATCATTACTGTTGAGCTTATGGGTTTATCCCATGGGTTGGATATGTGTCATAAATTGGGATTGAGCATGTGGCTATTGAGGTTGGTGTTAAGCTTTTAATTCATATCATTCAGAATGAGGTGACTGGGAATCCTAATGATTTATATATCATTAGATAAATTAAGCACTCTCTCTTCTCTTAATTACTCTATTTCTCATATTTTTTTAGAGGGAGATGCTTGTGCGGATTGTTTGGCTAAATTTGGGTGTCACACTAATGTTTTACATGTATTTGATGTTTCTAATCTTCTTCTTTTAAGAGGAATGGTTAACATGGGCAAATGCAGGCTTCCTTATATTCGTATGCTTGATGGCTCTTTCTTTAGTGTTCTTTTGTCTATGTTTCTGCTTCTATTTCTGTTGCATCGGACGCCTTTGTTTGATAGTGCTTTTGTCAACTCTTTAGTTAATGTGTGTATGTACTTATGGTATGATTGTGCTGGTAGCAATTTTGGCATCTGTTTGCTTCAGGATGATTAGGTCGTTAATTGTTATCTGAAGTTGATTTTTGGGTTAGCTGTTATGCGGCTGGAAATGGTTTTTGTTTGGTTATGGTATCTGGAGTTGGCATTTTGGTGGTTGTCTGTTGCTACCTCATCTTGGGATCCCAGGTCTTTGTTCCATTGTTATCTGGTATTGCCTTATTTTCTGGCCTATTTGGTGGTTGTACTGCTGTGATGTATGCTGAGAATTGTGACTAGATCATTTCTGGGAAGTCTGATGTTCTTCACCCAGATATTATAGTGTTTTTTATTGGTGGTACTTTTCTACTCTTTACTCTGATTGAGGCTACTGTATTTGCTCTCATTGATAGTGATAGTATGGCTGACATTTGGTTTGCCACCTTATCTCTTTTTTTTAATAACAAGACCTTTAACCTTTCTCTTTACTGGTTACATCCTCTTTGTCATATGACCTTTTTGTGTTGGAGTGTCTTAATTGTGCAGATTTGGAGGCTAGACAATTGGCTTGGCATTTTTTGCAGGGACATCGTGGGCTCAATATTTTTTGGTAATTGGAGGTTAGCCTTATATTTTTGTAGGAAGACTGTACTGATTGTTCTTTTCTTATTCTTCCTTTTTTGGGTGCTCTCTACTTCCAGCACTAGAATGTTATTAGGTAATTTTGTTAGTATAAGGAACCACAGGCTCTTAGATTTTATTTTACTCTATTTTGTAGCTTCTGTGAGCATTAGTGAGCTGAAGGTTCCTTTTAAGGACCTTGTAATCCTTTTTCACAACACTTTTTTGAATCTTAAAATTTTATATTCAATTTAAATATATAATTTTAAATTAAATTAAATATAAGCTTGAGATAATGATGCTTTTTTTTTTTCTTGAAACTTTACTTTAGTGACATCTCCAAAATTTATTTTCAATTGGTAAATAATGGTCAATAATACTGTCGTTGCCATGTCCCAAGTCATGGATGAGCAAAGTGAAGAGTTGCGTTAGGTAGTCGACAGCCAGCATAAAACTTGTCGAATAATAATGACATGAATCTTTTAAGAAGTTATGTTAATGCTAGAGCGTCCCCCAAAAGCGACGCGATGTATGACTTGAATACAGTGATAAGTGTGCAAGGGCAGTTGCATCAGGGGTTTCCACATAAAAAGTCTAATGTCTCTTATGAAAACTACACCCTCTCTTTTATCTGCTTGTGTGATGGGTCTTCCACTATAGTAAAATCACCCATTGCCGGGGAATTTTCGGCGGCTTTCAGTGGTCAATTTTCCGACAACTTCCGGCGGCTTTCCGACGATCAATTTTTCGGCGGCTTTTAAATAATTTAAATAAAATGATTAAATATTTAACTATTTAAATGATTTAACAAAAAAGATTAAATATTATATTAACTAATTTAAGTTAACTTTTTCCTTAATTGATGATTTCAATTTAAAATTATTATTTAAATTTTAATTTATTTTAAAATTTTATTTTCATTGATTAGTAATTTAATAGTATTTTAATAAACTATTAAGTTATCAATTTGTTTTAATTAAATTTTAATAATAATACTATAGATTAATTTTCATTTTAAATTAATTAGTAATTACTAATTTTAATTTTTACATTTATTATTAATTTTAATTTAATATAATTTCAGTTTTTAAAATGATTATTAAATTTATGAAATAATATAGTTTAAATTTAAAAACACAAGAAATGAAACATATTTTGCATTGTAGCATAATGGTTGAGTGTTTGATTTATTTTGAATTGAACATAGTTTGAATCCTCGGATGCGCACGGGCAGGTGGGCAGATCACCAGCGGGCAGCCAGGCGACAAGCGGTAGGCGGCAGGCAGGGCAGGGCGTCTGGGCAGTCGGTCAGCACGACGGGAAGGCAGCGGGCGAAGCGAGAATGCGTCCGGGCAGGCGGACAGCGCGCCTAGGCAGCTTGGGCGGGCGGTCAGCAAGCAGTCGGGCAGCTCGGCGGTCAGCGGGTAGTCGGGCATCTCGGCGGTTAGAGGCCATATTGAGTGATTGGGCAGTCGGGAACAAAAATTTTTTGAATTTTTTTTTTTTTTTGTTTTCTGGCAGCCAAAGAGCGTCGGACAGCTGTCGGAATGTTTAACCGCTGGAAAAGGCCGTCGAAAAAATTTTTCCTACGCGTGTTTTACCATCGAAAACTGCCGATAAATTCAAAAGCCGCCAGAAAATTATCACTTTCCGCTAGAAAAAACCACCGGTAATAGGTGATTTTGCTATATTGTTCATTCAAAGCTAAGACATTAAATTTATATTTCTTTATCGTCGCAAATATTCTAGGATGCAACATTTATATTTTAGCATGTGAGTGAATTTAGAAATTTAGAACTATTTGCTTCAGATATGATAACTTTCTCTAAGGAAAAATAATTCTAATAACTATGTTGTGCTATCTCTTGGATACATTGGACATAAGATTCATATGCTATTAATATTGACTCAATTTATATTTGTATAGTGTTTTATTGATTTTTGTAATTTGATTATAAATATTGATTTTTTTTTTTTTTTGCTTTTTTTTTCCACATATTCCACCATTTAGCAGTGGTTTTAACCGCTGTAATTCTTTAATATAGCAGAGGTTAAACCGTTGCTAAAGCTACTGCTGTCAAAAATTAATTATAACACAAATGTTCAAAGAGCGCTGAGAAATTAAAGCCATTTGTAGCGCTTACAAATATAGCGGGTTTGCAACGATTTCTTAACAGTTTTAAGAAATTTTGCATATATTTTAACCGCTACATTATGTCAAAAAAAGTGTTGTGAGAGCCAGATTAATTAGTATTGTGCATGGCTTGAGCAAAGTCGGAGATCCTAACAATAACAAACATCTATTATTAATGCTAGGACCGTTGTCAAAACCCTTGTCAATTTGGTCATTGTAAGATTATAGATGATTGTTGTTGGTGGGATCTTTGCAGATGATTTTGCCTTAGTTAGCGAAGGAGAGTCGAAGTAAAAAAACTGCCGATATTCTCTCTTTGATTTATTTGATTGTAACCTCGACAAGGAAGATCAGTGTTCTACTGGGCAAGGTTTGCCTGCTCCTTGCTAGCTTGAGTTACTCTGTACTAGTAATTGATTAGATATATTATACGTAGCAGTTTATTTTACTGCATTGCATTTTCCAATTAATTACTTCGATTAGTTTAGTAGTGTAGCAGTTAATGTAATTAAGCACATTTTTTCCCTATTTTTTTTTTGTTTAGAGATTGAAGCTTCCTCTATGCTTGTTTGGTAGAAGTGGTATATACTTGAGATCTAAAAATCATCTTCTTATAATGATTAATAGTGGAGGGAGAAAGCCTTCTTATCTTTATCGAGTCCTTTGCGTTATCTTTTTGTATTGGTGATAGAGTAACTCATCTCTTTATTTGTAATTTTTTTAGATATCAATTTATATCTGACATATTCTTCCCTCCGGCTTTGAAGATTTGAGTCATGAAGAAAATTTTTCAAAACTTGAACAAATAACGTATCTTTATAGCTGGCTCAGGAAAATAAAAAAATAAAAAAACAAAAAGATAAACAAAATTCTACTCTACTATTTTGTGTTGCAATGTTGATTTCTTACCCCTACCGCCAACTCATTGGGTCTCTACAATACCTAACCATAACCCATCCCAACATGTCGTGCACAGTCAATTTACTGTGCCAACATATGCATCATCCTCTTCCCCAACACTCATACCTACTGAAAAGACTTCTTTGATACATCAAAGGGACGATTCATTATGGCCTACCTATCTCCAAAGGTCCTCCTCCGATGCCAACTAGGCCAGTGACACATCTACCCGCAAGTCTACATCTGAATATTGCTCGTTCCTTGGAAATACACTTATCTCCTGGAGTGTTAAGAAACAGAACACCGTTGCAAGATCTACTGAAGTAGAATATCGAGCACTAGCATCTGATAATGCAGACATCATCTATAACAAACCAAAGCATACCAACCACACACGTGTAAAGCCACTCCATGTCTTTACTTATATATACAATGTAAAGGCTACATAAAGGAATAAGAAAATGCTTACATATAAATTACTGTCTTTACTTTTCCTTCACCGTTTCTTCCTACTCTGTTTCAGCAAATGCATTACTGCTATACTGTAATGTTCATTAGCCACTGATAAGGCCTGGATGGATTATCTTCTTGGACACATCACACAAGCCAATGTTAACCGAGTTTTGTTGGGGTAAATCATCTTTGATGCCCTTGTAGCAAATTAAACAACATCTTCCTTGCGGGATCAGTAAATTAGTAAATCAGTAAAACAACAGTACTATAATCATGCAAGCATAAGTAAAAGAATCACAGGCACATATGTGTTACTATTTTCAGTTTTATCCTCTTGCATTCATCTTATTAATTATATATAATCAATACTTGTATCCATTCATATGATATTTATGTACATATATTATTACTCTATTTATCAATGTTATCAGTATATATATGCATAAGTATATGATTTTACAAGGTAAAACATCCAACTTTAATATAGTATGTCATCCTTTCATCTATTCCTTTTATATATCATTATATTTTATCTTTTATCATTATTATCATAGATGGCTTTCAATAATCATTAAGAGTCGTCATCTCTGTCTGTCGGCATAATTCGATTATCTGTTACAAGCTACAACTGGGATAACACTATAATCCATCTTTAAATGAAAGCCCATCGGCTCATCATTCTGTGCAGGGTATTATGTCTTTACAGCCAACCCATTTTATAGTGTTAATAACCAATATTTCTTGCTTATGCAAATGTCACAATTAAAATGCAGTGTGGAATAGTCAATTTTGTTCAAAATAAGAAAATCTACATAATATCTATTACTTTAGAAAATCATCAATTTAATTCTACCTGATGAAATTCAATGATGTTATAATCAAAATGTATACACTATTCATATTTATTATATACAAAAGTTATATGATAAAAAACTGCCGACCCCGGTCTCCTGCCGACCCCGGTCTCCTGCCGACCACGGTCTCCTGCCGACCACGGTCTCCTGCCGACTACGGTCTTTCAGGCCAAACAAACCTGTATATGTAACTCCTACCATGTAATGCAATCTATATGATGTACATTTGCTACATCAATCCAAGGCCTTCTCCTAAGGAAGGGCCTCATTTGTAATCGACTACAAATACTAGTGGATTCATTCAAACTGGGCCAGGCCCCGTGGTTTTTCCCCCCTTTTCAGGGGTTTTCCACGTAAAAACTCTGGTGTCTCTTATGAATGCTACACCCTCTCACTTATCTGCTTGTGTGTTGAATCTTCGTACAATGCTAAGACGTTAAACTAAATATTTCTCTACCGCCGCGAATAATCCAGGACGCAACAAGAGGTATATGATTCTTCAATTTTAAGGAGAGTTTGTGTGGAAAATATTGGTTTTTTAAATCCTATATATGCAATAAATTAAACTGCTATGTGTACTATATATATGATCTATAACTAGTATAGAGTAACTGAAGCTAGCTAAAAGCACGCAAACTATGAACAGTAGAGCGCTTAATCTTCCTTATAAAAGTTATTATAACCAAATAAATCAAAGAGGTAATATCTAGGGCTGCAAACAAAGAGAATCGAGCCGAGCTGAGCATATGTTTGTTCGTGTTTTAGCTCGTTTATTATTAGCTTGTTCAAGCTTGATTTGAGCTCGCATCGAGCTTTTCTATTTGTTTTCAACTTAATTTGGTTTGTTTAAAATGATAGATGTTCATATTTGATTTTGCATTTGGGTCATATTTGGTTCATGATTATTGAGCTTTAAACAAACGAGTGCAAGAAATAATCCAAACAAGTCCGTTCATGAATATATATATATATATATATATATATATATATATATATATATATATATATATATATATATATATTATATATATATATATATATATATATATATATATATATATATATATATATATATATATATATATATATATATAGTGTGTTTTTATCTACAAAATGAGACTGTTAAAGAACAAACAAACTCATAAAATGATTCTTCTTATAGACAAACTTATTTACGAACACTTAAAAAAAATAGCTAACATGAACAAATACTGCTTGTTCATTAACATATTAATTTTATTGAAAAAGTAATACATAACAGATATAATTATTTTTTTATAAAATAAGAATCATTTGTTATAATAAAACTAAAAATTATTTGAAAATATACAAAATAACGATTTAATCAAGCTTCTTCATGAGCTTTATGTCAAGCTTCTTCACGAGCTTTAATTGATATTGTTCGTGAACATAAACGTGTCGAATGCTCAAAGTTGTTAGTTTTTCAACAGTCCAGTATTTCAAAAAGATTGTTGTTGTGGTGATAGGCACCTTGCCATCTAATGGATCTCATTATCTCTTATTTACATATAATTTTGTATGCCCAATAAATGTGGAAGCATGCTTATAATTGCTAATTGTATTGTATAGGCTATGAAATATATTTACGCAAAAAAAAGTTGGCTGCTTTGATTCAAGTTGGTGAAGTGGTGCAGAAGGGTGGGCGGCGGGCGGCGGGCGGGCTTTTATTTAAATTTGATCATTAATGATGTGAATCCGATATAAGATAAAAGACACAAGGTCGAAATATGAAATGTTTTGTTTTGAATGTTGATGGGATGGGGGTTCGATTAATTATTCTGTCTGGATCCGGACGGCATCCAAAGACGAATGAGAGCGCACCACATCACTTTTTTTGTTATGTATCGATGTTATGTACCGCTGTGTACCGAATGACGTGGTGTGCTCTCATCCATCTTCGTACAGTCAGGTGTCCGCATATAATAATTTCTCTGGGAGTTGAGGGTTGAGAGTTGACCACTATTAAGTTATTGAATATACTTATTGATATAATATTATATCATAATATTGTACCTGACTTGTTATGATTAATATTAAAAAACTTAACATGATATAATATAATTAGCCTACTAAATATTTTATTTCTATAGATGTGCCCAAGCCTTTAGTGCATGTAATAACCATAATTTAAATTAGTGCAAATTTCACCATCCTATTTTAAATCAAAATATTACAAATGAATGAATTAACAAAATAACTTATTCAAATAAATACATATAATTTGGGAGTAAATTCCAAATTTCTTATAGAAATACTAATAAGAAATATTTTACACACATAATTTATATAAATATTAATGGAGATTATTGACCTAGTAGGAGAACAAACCTAAATAGATAACACCCATATTTTTACAAATTCAAGATGCGAGGATGATTGCTATTGAGGAGATGGCGGACCCGAGGTAATAACTCAAATTTTTTAAATAAAAAATTTGAATTTCAACGTCGTGTCTTGTCAAAGTATAAAGATAGAGTGAGAAGGGATAAGATTCTTCGGAGCGTTTTCGTCCGTCAATTTTGTTCAAAGATTTCTTCTATTCATTATTAGTAACCTAAATCTCATTTTAGTTCTCCATTATTTTGAGTTTGGGGAATTTCTTCTCTCCTAAATAGATAAAAAAAATATTTTCTCATGATTAATTGAGTTTTTACCATATAACTTTTGTATATAACAAATATGAATAGTGTAGACATTTTGATTATAATATCATTGAATTTCATCAGGTATAATTAAATTGATGATTTTCTAAAGTAATAGATATTATATAGATTTTTTTATTTTGAACAAAATTGACTATTTCACCTTGCATTTTAATTGTGACATTTGCATAAACAAGAAATATTAGTTGTTAACATTATAAAATGGGTTAGTGTTTTAAGACATAATATCCTGCACATAAGAGTAAGCCGATGAATTTTCCTTTAAAGATGGTTTATAATATTATCTCAGTTATAGCTTGTAACAGATAATCAAATTATGCCGACAGACAGAGATGACGACTCTTAATGATTATTGAAAGCCATTTGTAATAATAATGATAAAAGATAAAATATAATGATATAAAAAAGGAACATATGAAAGGATGGCATACTATATTAAAGTTGGATATTTTACCTTGTAAAATCATATATTTATGCATACATATATGTATAACATTGATAAATAGAGTAATAATATATGTACATAAATATCATATGAATGGATACAAATATTAATTGTATATAATTAATAAGATAAGATGGATGTCAGAGGATAAAACTGAAAATATTAACACGTGTCAGTGATTTTTTTTAATGCTTGAATGATTATAGTACCGTTGTTTTACTAATTTACTGATCCCGAAAGGAAGATGTTGTTTAATTTGCTACAAGGGCATCAAAGATGATTTACTCCAACAAAACTCGGTTAACATTGGCTTGTGTGATGTGTCCAACAAGATAATCCCTCCGGGCCTTATCAGTTGCTAATGATGAACATTACAGTATAGCAGTAATGCATTTGCTGAAACAGAGTAAGAAGAAAAGGTAAAGGAAAAGTAGAGAGTAATTTCTATGTAAGCATTTTCTTATTCCTTTCTGTAGCCTTTACATTGTATATATTACTATTAGTAAAGATATGGAGTGGCTTTAGACGTGTGTGGTTGGGATGCTTTGGTTGTTATAGCCTAAGGGTGGAGATTTGTATCTTTAGGTAGTGGCTGCAGTTTTATCAGTAGTGTTGATGGTTAGCTCTTTAACTCCCCAGCAAGCTGCGGTGCTGGAAGTACTGTCAGTTTGGATCTGAGAAGTTGAAAGCGTGGAGTAGATAGCAGTTTGGTGAGAACGTCGGCTATTTGATCCTTGGTGTTGATTGGAACGATGCAGACTTTTTTGGAATGTATATGATCACGAATGAAATGATGATCAATTTCTATGGGTTTGGTCCTTGCATGGAGAACAAGATTATTTGTGAGAGCTATAGCCGAAGTGTTGTCACAGTGTAGATCAGTTGGATGATTGAGTGAAATATGAAAGTCCTGTAGCAGCCTGCGAAGCCAGATAATGCCTGCAATAGCGAATGCTAGTGCATGTTATTCTGATTCAATAGAAGATCTTGCAACGGTATTCTGTTTCTTAAAACTCCAAGAGATGAGAGTATTACCAAGGAACGAGCAAAATCCAGATGTAGATTTGTGGGTGGATGGGTCACTCGCCCAGTCGACATCGGAGGATGCGAGAACAAAAAGACCTTTGGAGATGGGCAGGCCAGACTAAACCTCCCCTTTGATGTATTGAAGAAGCCATTTCAATAGGTATGAATGTTGGGGAAGAGGACGATGCATATGTTGGCATAGTAGATTGATTGTGTACGCTTGTGGGATGTGTTATGGTTAGGTATTATAGAGACCTGATGAGTTGGCGGTAGGTGTAAGAAACCGTCGTTGCAACATAAAATAGTACGGTATGATTTTGTTTATCTGTTGTTTTATTTTTAATCTGAGCCAGCTATAAAGATACGTTATTTGTTCAAGTTTTGAAAAAATTTCTTCATGACTCAAATCTTCAAAGCCGGAGGGAAGAACATGTCAGATATAAATTGACATCTAAAAAAAATTACAAATAAAGAGATGAGTAACTCTATCAACAATACAAAAAGATAAAGGACTCGATAAAGATAAGAAGGCTTTCTCCCTCCACCACTATTAATCATTATAAGAAGATGATTTTTAGATCTCAAGTGCCACTTCTACCAAACAAGCATAGAAGAAGCTTCAATCTCTAAACAAAAAAAATTAGTGGAAAAATGTGCTTAATTACATTAATTGCTACACTACTAACACTAATCAAAGTAATTAATTGGAAAATGCAATGCAGTAAAATAAACTGCTATGTATAGTATATCTGATCAATAACTAGTACAGAGTAACTCAAGCTAGCAAGGAGTACAAAAACCTTGCCCAGTAGAACACTGATCTTCCTTGTCAAGGTTACAATCAAATAAATCAAAGAGAGAATATCCTATGAGAGAAGTTTGACAAGCCTGTGATTGAAGGATGCAGAATATAATGCATGATCTCCAGAGGGGTCTCATGTTGGAGAAATTATTACGGTCGGAGTCCGGATACGTCCGGACTCTAATAAAAATGCGACACGTATCCTTGTACACACTGTATACAATTATACACATTATGCACAAATTACAAAATTATGTACATAGTGTGTACAAACTTATATATATAACATACACACTGTGTACACAGTTCTACACAGTGTGTACAAATTTATACACATTGTATACAAGGACACGTGTCACGTTTGTATTAGAGTCCGAATGTAACTCTACGTCCGGACTTTGCACATAATAATTTCTCCTCATGTTGATAGTTTTGGAGATGTGAAATCAATGATTTGTAACTTACTTACATCAGCATAATTATCTGTATGTTGATCAGGGGAGAAGGACCCTAGGGACTTCTTGAAACGAAGAAATCTTTTCCTGTGTACACGTCCTTTTTTATGTTGTTCCCATTCATGTGTTCCTCGGAGGACACGATTTCCACAGGCCTGTGAAGGGAACTAGCATTTAGCAGTATTACAACAATATGAGCACCATTTGCTTGTAAAAACTATAAATAGAAGAAAGCGAGTATCCTTAGAATCCTCTAAGGCTTCATTTGGGATGATACTCTTGCTGTTTCTTAAAGCATTTTTTTTAGTATAAAAATTAAAATTTTTGCTTTAGAAAACTGCTTTAAGAAGCAATAAGAAAGTCATCCCAAATGAAACCTAAATCATATGAGAGACCGAGCTTAGTTAAGGTGTCATTTCTCAAAATCATGATGATTATGATATGTTATTGCACCAATAGGACTAAACCTCACAAACATATTGAGTGCAGAGTTCCCTTGACACCAGCCGCTGCTTAAGTATATCATCTGATATTTCATTGGAAGTGAAAGAGTCAGCTCCTTCTAGCAAGAATGTTCTAACGATATTGACACAAGGTTCAAGAACCAAAGCAGACCACCAATCACATGCCTCATCTAGAATAAAAACCAGATCAATTAGCCAATGGCCAAAACAAAGATTTTAAGCATTTAAATGCTTTGCTCAGGTAAAAAGTTGATGGCTTTGATTAAAAATACCAGAAAAGGCTCTGGTTGCATCAATATATTTCAAGTTCCAGCTAAAATCTGTCTTCAAATGATTCAGTCTTCGTTTCTTTGAAAAAACAAAAACAGAAAAGTAAACAAGCAATCAAATTAATCATCATTACTATAGAACAAGAATATATTCTTGTTTCATTGCGTAAAAAATTGCAACATCAAAAGCTATTTTTCATCGATATGTATCCGAGAGACAAGAAAGTTACTTGACGACGAGCAAGCTTGCGTGTATTAGCTTTAAACTTGTCAATGGCTTCAACCAATAAAGTCCGCAGCTCACAGTCCTTGGAGTGCAAAATGTCTGCAAATTTTGGCGTTGAGATATGACTTATGTTAACTGAATTTGGAACATCGATGTTGCTATTCCACGCAGAAGTATATAATGCCTCATTATTGAGAAAATAAACTCTGAAGAACTCCTCAAATTCCCGTACACCTATTGCTTGCTTCATGCCACGAGTGTAATCAGACTTTGGTTTGTAGATGTCAGATACTTCATCCAACAAGCCCGCATCGATCATACAATCAACCCTGGTGTTAATATTTCTATCCAAAACAGGCAGTGATGAATCCACCCAGATGAAACAACAGGTATATCTGAAATTATCAGCACGTCCCCATTTCTGTCCTGGCATAAGAGAAATACAAATTACATTGGCCGCATATCCATAGTGTTCAAAATTCAAGCAACTAATCTGGCTCAAGCAAGCCTTATTTCAAATATTTAACTTGTTACTCTAAAATTGGTTATTTAACAAAAACTCCATACTTTCGCAGGGTTTCCATGAAAAAGACTGCTTGGAAGGACCCCTGAGCTAGCATATACACTGAGATAGCGGTGTATCTGCACAAGTAACCAAAAAAAAAGTTATAAAAATTTATTTGACAAATGAAAAAGATAAAAAGCTTGATAAAATATTTTGTGAGGTGCATTAATGGCTTTTACATTATGGATAGAGTACAAGCTATGTGAGAATAAGATGATGATGCAGGAACATGAGTGTGATAAGTGATAACTCTCCAAAATGATTGATAGATAATACATGTCTTCAAAAAAATGCGTGCATGTCTAATATTCATCAAATCAGGGAAGGTCAGATTACTGTGAATTTTAAGCATTTGTTAGATGGATACAATTCATTATTACGTTCTAAGAGTTCAAAGAATATTGACAAAAATATTTTTAAAAGAAAGGTTTTAAATCTTAAGATTTTATCTGTGCATGAGGATGCTAATGTTATATGGAAAAAAGTGGCTAGTGATATTAAGAATATTGCACAAGATGTGCTTGGAGTATCAAAGGGAAAAGCTCCTAATAGTAAAAATAGTTGGTGATGGAATCCAAATGTGCAAGAAAAGATTAAGCATAAGAAGATTTGTTATAAAAATTGGTTTAATTTTAAAAATTCTGATAATTGGGAAAGATATAAAGATGTTCATAAGGAATCTAAGAAAGCAATGTGATGCAAAGAACTTAGCTTTCAGTGATTTATATAATAGATTAGATACTAAGGAGGAAGAAAGACATATGTATAAGTTAGCCAAACAAAGAGATAGGAGTAGTAAGGATTTAGTTCTAGTGAAATGTATTAAGGATGAAGATCAAAAAATATTTTTCTTAGAAGATGATATTCAACAAAGGTGGATGAGATATTTTGCTAAACTTTTTAATGAATATTATGATAATAAGATTGACTATAGTGACCTTAACGCCCTAAATGAAAATAAAGATTTATGTTTTTATCGACGTATTAGTAAAACCGAAGTTAGAGAGGCTTTAAAAAAAATGAAGGGTGGAAAAGCTGTTGGACCTGATGATATTCCAATAGAGGTGTGGAAATGCTTAGGAGATGAAGGAATTTCTTGGCTTACTAAACTTTTTAATACTATTTTGAAGACTAAAAAGATGACAGATTAGTGGAGAATGAGTGTGTTAATTCCTATTTTTAAGAATAAAGGTGATGCACAAGATTGTGCGAATTATAGACGAATTAAATTAATGTGTCATACTTTAAAACTATGGGAGCGAGTTATAGAGCATAGGTTGCGGCGTGATACTAATGTTTCTCAAAATCAATTTGGATTCATGCCGGGTAGGTCGACTATGGAAGCCATACATTTATTAAGAGGTTTGATGGAGAAATATAGAGAAAATAAGGAGAATCTGCATATGATATTTATTGATTTAGAAAAAGCATATGATAAAGTTTCAAGAGGAGTGCTTTGGAGAGTTCTTGTAAAGAAAGGAGTTAATAATGCTTATATTCAAATCATTAAAGATATGTACGCAGGAGCTATTACTTGTGTTCAAACACAAGGTGATTTGACCAAGTATTTCCCTATTTCGGTTGTGTTACATCAAGGATCAGCCTTAAGCCCATATCTTTTTGCTTTAGTCATGGATATTCTCACTAGACATTTGCAAGAGGATGTACCTTGGTGTATGCTTTTTGCTGATGATATTCTTCTTATTGATAAGACTAGAGAGAGAGTTGAAAGTAAACTTGAATTATGGAGGTCAGCATTAGAGACTAAAGATTTTCGCTTGAGTAGATCTAAAATGGAATATATTGAATGTAATTTTAGTAGTAAAAGTGATGTGAAACTACTAGGAGTTACGATCGAAATTAAAAGAGAATTGTTAAAAGTTTGCTTTTATAAGTTTATGTGGATCATGCAAGATAGATTTAAGAATCAGAAACATTAACTTTGCTTAGGCCAAAGAGATGCACTTGAGATTAACCAAAATAATTCATTCAAAATCCAAGGGAATTAAATGCGAAGTACAAGTAACAAAACCCAACGTTTAACAACGAGAATTTCACCTTGGGGCCGTATCGCTCAAAGATTGGTGGACTTTTGGCGGAGATAGAATATCCAAGCGATGAAGGAAGTTACCACTAGAGAAAGGACGCAAAAGAACTTCGTCGGAGGAAAAGTAGTCGGCGGGGATGGATGTCGTAGGTGACCGTCAAGGCTCCACGTGTGCTTTGAAAATTGACGGTCGTAGATGCTTGCAAGGATCGGAACGACTCTCTCCAAGTACTCTTCCACGGTTGTCTCGTCTTCAAATCCTACATCAAAACAAGGTGATCGTAGAATGTTGATGCTTCCGTCGGCGTTGAATACAAGACCCCATTCAAACTCGGGATCCGCCATACATGCTTGACGTAGAGAATTCTTCAAGGAGAGAAGACTTAAGTGAAGGTGAGGGGGAAATCCTTGCGTTGGAAGAGTGGAGATGATGAAGGTGGAGAGGCCGGCGGGATTTCCAAGGTGAAAAGGGGTTTCGGCCAAGGAGGGAGAGAGGGGGCGGGTGTTTTGAGAGAGGGGTTCTAGGTTAGATGAGTGTAGCAATAGATTTACTCAAATCTGAAATTAGTTTCATATTTTAGTAAATTAGGAGGGAATTATTTGAACTTAATTTCAAATTTCAAATGCAATTAAGGGAGAGTAATGAGCAATTAATGTTGCCCATCAAAGGGGGAGGCCGGCGGGTTCAATAGAGGGGAGGGAGGGGTTTCAATTTCAAAACCTGAAATTTAATTCAGGTTTTGAACGAAATTAGGGGTGGAATTAATTTGAAATTGATTTCAAATTAGTGGGGGTAATCAATGCATTAATTGGTGGCATGAAGGAGGGCCCATGAAAGGTGGTCGGCGGCTTCTAGAGGAAGGGATTTGGTGTGGGAGCAAGTAAATAGTTTCCAAATCAGCTCATTAAATTTATGAAGGTTTAGAATAAAATCCGTTTGAATTTGGATTTCATCCTGATTCGAATTTTAAAACTTTCCTAATTAGGAAATTCCAAAATTGGAAAGTTTTTGAAATTCAAAATTTGAATTTTCAAGATTGGAATTCGTGGGGAAATGGTGGAGGGGGTCGACGGTTGAGAGGCTTACGGACGGATGGTGGAGGTGGGGTGGCCGGCGGCTATGAGGGGGGGTAAGGCCGGCGGTTTGGGGAGAAGGGAGGGAATCGGGTGATGGGGATAGACCACGAGTCACGGACTCTTCCAATGACTGGCGGGTATTGCTTTTCGCCCACACCTTGGGCTCTCGTTCTCCTCTCTAGCTCTCCACAAGAAGAAGAAGAAGAAGAAAGATAACTAAAGCAAATTTCATTCAAAATATTCATTAACCATAATACAAAGCATGAGACCCCTATAAATAGGTCTTTAAACATAAGAAAATAAAAGTACTCAAATGCCCCTTGGGCTACAATAAGACACAACTCCCCACAGGGATAAAATGGGAAAACAGTAAATAAAAGACAATAATAAAGAAATACATCATGACATCCAAATCAGAAGTAGAGACGCTGAATCGTGGCCGTCGATCTGCGGTTTCGCCGGCGATAAACATGTCGGTAGCGTCTGTCGATGTCCTCATCATTCTCCCCAGGTGGGAGAAAACTCGACCCCGTCGAGTGAGTGTCTCTAGAGCTCTCGTACCACTCTAGAAGGTCTGGATCTAGACTCTGCAGCTCCTCTCGGTCAACCCACGTATCCTCCGTCGTCGGGGTCCCTTTCCAGTGGACTAAGTACCTTCGACGTCCGCCTCCTTTCGTAGTAATGATCTCATCATCTAATATGGATTCAACTATCTCCGCATTGGGTAAGGGGGGCAATTTTGGGAGTGGAGGAAGGTTGGGGATCTCACCAGGTATGGTCTCACAAGGCTCATTTGTAAGTGGATTGCATGGGTTAAATTTCGGTCCCTCGAAGGTTACTAAATCTTCTATGTTAAAGGTGGGGTTAATGTTGAAACCTTCGGGAAGGTCTAGTACGTAAGCATTGTCATTCACCTTTGAAATTATCTTGAACGGTCCGGCGCTTCTCGCATGCAGCTTCTTTGCGGATCCAGGAGGAAAACGCTCCGGACGGATCCGAACCATCACAAAGTCTCCAATTTCGAATCCTTTAGCTCTTCTTTTATGATCAGCCATAAATTTATAAGTTGCATTACTTTGCTCAATTTTCTTTTTAATTTCTTTATGTAACTCCTGTAGATGCGATGCATATGATGATGCTGACTCAGATGTTCTAACTCTAGTGCTCATGGGGATCAGGTCAATGGGTTGGTTGGGGAGGTATCCGTACACTATTTCTGCAGGGCTAAGACCCGTAGTTCGATTCACAGAGTTATTGTAGGCAAATTCAGCTATAGGCAACTTAGAGTCCCAGTCCTTAATGTTTTCTCCAACCAAGTCCTTAACAGATTTCCTAGACTCCTATTCACTACTTCCGTTTGACCGTCTGTTTGGGGGTGAAAGGCGGTAGAGAATTTCAGTTTGGTCCCCATTTTATGCCACAAGGTCTTCCAAAAATAACTAGTAAATTTCACATCTCGGTCCGAAACTATGGTTTTAGGCAGCCCGTGAAGTCTCACAATTTCATCAAAGTACAGTTTGGCTACTCTAGAGGCGTCGAAAGTCTTGGAGCAAGGGAGAAAATGGACCATCTTAGAAAACCTATCGACAACTACGCAGACTGAGTCATGTTTCCTAACGGTCTTGGGTAGCCCTAAAACAAAGTCCATGCTGACGTCTTGCCAAGGTTGGTTAGGCACAGGTAGGGGTGTGTAAAGGCCGGTGTTTTGTTTTCGTTGTTTGGCCAGCTGACAGGTGTGACACCGCCTTACTAATCTGCTAACGTCCTTCTTAAGACTTGGCCAGTAAAAACGATTCTCAACCGCTGCAATGGTCTTGGCTTGACCAAAGTGACCCGCTAAACCTCCAGCATGTAATTCCCACACAAGAAATTCTCGCAGTGAAGTTGTGGGAATGCAAAGTTTTTGAGCCTTAAATAGGTACCCATCTTCCATTATAAAATCTCCTATGATACGCTCGTCTCCAGTTGTTAGTTTGGAATAGGTTTCTCCAAAATCGGGGCAGTCCGAATAGTTTTTTTTAATTTGCTCAAAACCAATCACTTCAGTCCTCATCTCACGCGTAACCATCATCCTACGACTTAGTGCATCCGCAGCCTTGTTTTCAGAACCGGCTTTGTGCCTAATGGTGTAAGTGTATTCTTAAAGGAATTCAACCCATCTTCCGTGCCGGGCATTCAGTTTCTTCTGGGAATTGATATATCGTAAGGCTTCGTGGTCAGAGAAGATAACGAATTCTTGGGGAAGCAGGTAATGTCTCCAATACCTGAGGGACTGAATTATGGCGTAGAATTCCTTATCGTAGGTGGAGTATCGTTGCCTGATGTCATTTAATTTCTCGCTGAAGTAGGCAACCGGGTGTCCTTCTTGAGATAATACTCCCCCTATTCCTATACCAGATGCGTCGCAGGTTACTTCAAAAACTTTCGAAAAGTCAGGTAGACGCATGACTGGTGCTTCAACCATTTTCCTTTTTATTTCCTCAAAAGCCTTGGTGGCTGATGTCATCCAAACAAAATCTCCCTTCTTTAAACAATCAGTTATGGGACCCACGATGGTGTTAAAGTTCCTGATAAATCTCCTATAAAACGTGGCTAGTCCGTGAAAACTCCTGACATCTCTAATATTCTTGGGTATAGGCCACTCGTTGATCGCTCGCACCTTTTCGGGGTCGGCAGATATGCCATGTGAAGAAATTATAAATCCAAGAAAAGTTACTTGATTTGTGAGGAAAGTGCATTTCTTAGGGTTGGCATACATTTGTTCTTTCTTCAAGATTTCACAGACTTGTTGTAGGTGATTCAAATGTTGTTCCACCGAACGACTGTAGATCAGAATGTCATCGAAGTACACTACAACAAATTTCCCAAGTAAAGGCTTAAGGATCTGAGTCATTACTCTCATGAAAGTGCTAGGCGCGTTACTCAAACCAAAAGGCATTATTGTCCATTCGTACAACCCATCCTTGGTCTTGAACGCGGTTTTCCATTCATCCCCCGGACGGATCCTAATTTGGTGATAGCCACTCTTAAGATCGATCTTGGAAAATAGGGTGGCTCCGGTCATCATATCCAACATGTCATCTAACCGAGGGATTGGGAAGCGGTACTTGACAGTGATTTTGTTGATAGCACGGCTATCAATGCACATCCTCCACGTCCCGTCCTTCTTAGGGGTAAGAAGGGCAGGAACCGCACACGAACTGAGGCTCTCCTTAATGAACCCTCGCTGTAACAATTCATCCACTTGTCTTTTGAGCTCCTCGTGTTCAGTGGGGTTCATCCGGTAATGGGGTAGGTTTGGTAGGGACGCTCCGGGCACTAGGTCTATGGCATGTTGAATGTCCCTTAGAGGTGGTAGTTGATTGGGTAAATCGTCGGGAAAGACATCAGAAAAAGTCTCCAACAGGGGTTTAACCTCTTCGGGAATCGGTTCTTCTTGGTCTACACTTATTTCTCGGCCTACTAGCGCGTAAAGAGGGGCTCTCGACTCCAATTCCAGATCTAGGTCCTTAGCAGTTATCAAGTTCACGCCCGTGTTGGGTTTCCGGGAGTTGGGCTTAACTTCTTCTTTAGTCGACTTAGGTTGAGTGGGTAACAGTTTAATCTTCTTGCCCTCGTGTTCAAACACACAGGTGTTTGATCGTCCATAGATGTGTACATCGTTGTCAAACAGCCAAGGGCGGTCAAGGATGATTTGACCCACATCCATCGTCAAAACATCACACCAGATTTTCTCCTTGTATCCCACGAACTCAATAGGAACCAGACTCCTATCTTTAACTTCCAAGGTAGTCGAGTTTATCCAAGCAACTTTATAGGGGTTCAGGTGTGGGGTGGTCCTCAATTGCAGTTTTGAAATCATGGATGAAGATACAGCGTTAATGCAACTTCCATTGTCTATTATGACATTGCAGTTTTTGTCTCCAATCTTAGTGAAAGTGTAGAAGATCGAGGTCATTCGCCAGTCGTCGCTAGGTTTAGGTTGGGAAAAGGCACACCTAACAACTTGCAGATCTAAGTAGTTCATCTTTTGAAGACAGTGAACAACAGCAGTATCTTCTTCGTCGAAAAACTCCTCATCGTCGTCCATATGGTGGACCAAGTCAGTTTCTGGTTCATTCTCTTCCTCCGTCACTTCCTCAATTATTGTGACCTTAAATGGGCTGGAGCACTGAGAAGCAATGTGTCCGTACCCATGGCATTTAAAACACTTAGTGCCGGCAGTGGTTTTGGGTGTCTCCCGTTCTGGTGTTTTCCCTTTATAGTCTGATCGAGGTTGGGCTTGGTTAGGAGCAGGTCGACTACCAGAGGGTCCAGTGGGTTTGTTGTACGGTTGGCTAGAGGAAGACTTAAAAGGGTTAGGTCTAGAATCTTGAGTTCTGGTGGTGTGGCTTCTAGACTCTTCCAAGTCCAGGACAAGACTACAGGCAGCTTCGTACGTAGTTATTCCTCTAGCAAAGAGCTCATTTCTAAGGTCTTCTCTCAATCCGGCTCTGAACATGGACAGAAGTTGTGTGGGAGTGGTGGTCTCCTCCCCGTTACAACGAATTAAGAAATCATCAAGCGTGGCGATGTACTCCTTAACGGGTTTACTCCCTTGGGTTAGCCTATTCCAACGGTCTAGTAGTCTTGGGTAGTACGAGGGAGGAAGGTATTTCCTTTTTAGTTCTTGCTTCATCGCTCCCCAGTCAGCTATGGGGTATTCTCCTCGAGTCTCCCTCATGTGCTCAACGTTGGTCCAGTACTGGTTTGCTCTACCCGTCAACTTCATCTCAGCGAACCTAACTTTTTTATCTTCCGAAATGTTATACCATTTGAAATAGCTATCCATTCCTTTAATCCAGTCGAGAAAAACTTGTGGCTCTAATGTACCGTCAAACGTCGGGGCGTCTATCTTAATACTCTTGAGGAGTTGAGCGTCGTTGTCTCTCCAAGGGGCTTCACGTCCTACCGGTTCTTGATGGGGTCGGTGGTTGGGTCGGTAGTAATCCCTAGGAGGTCCGTACTCAGTTCGGGCATCTTCGCCATACGGTGATTGAGGTCTAGATGGCGTGTAGATAGCTGGGTGTCCCATTCGTTCAATATTGTCGAGTCTCTTGCCTGTGTGACGTTTGAGGTCTGCAACACTCATTTGGGTGTCTCTAATTTGTTGCGACATTGAGCCCAACTAGTTCACAATCATGTCTAGGGTTGCTTGCATATGTGTGGGATCCATGGTTGGGTTCTAGGGATCACTAGGAAGGTTTCTAGGTCCAAGGCAGCAGCTAGACTCACTAAGATGTTTGCTGGAATCGCAATTACAGCAGCTGTAAAGTGCTGGACAGCAAACACAACGATGGGTGAAGTCACCTAATTGTCTAGGCAAAGTTTTTGGGTGAAGGCAGCACCTAAACAGTGAATTTAGAGTCACTACCGGGTGCTTAACCGCTGCAGGAAATGGTGGACAGCAACCTATCACAACCTGAAACTCACTCTAAGGGTGAAATCAAGTGCAGAAAAACAGTGGACAGCAAAAGTCTAAGTGGCCTAGACTATTATGAATGTGAATGTAATGATGGCAGCACTTAAACACTTAAATACGAGCATGAAATATGAAAATTCTAATGCAGGATTTTAAGTACAGCAAAAGAAAACAGTAAGTTAAACTAGTTTAGACGATGTTATGCATGCGACAATTAAAGACAATCTAAAGGTGACACCTAGGATGCATCTAGCATGATCAAAGCATGCTAGCCATGCTCTGATACCAAAATATGATGTGAAACTACTAGGAGTTACGATCGAAATTAAAAGAGAATTGTTTAAAGTTTGCTTTTATAAGTTTATGTGGATCATGCAAGATAGATTTAAGAATTAGAAACATTAACTTTGCTTAGGCCAAAGAGATGCACTTGAGATTAACCAAAATAATTCATTCAAAATCCAAGGGAATTAAATGTGAAGTACAAGTAACAAAACCCAACGTTTAACAACGAGAATTTCATCTTGGGGCCGTATCGCTCAAAGATTGGTGGACTTTTGGCGGAGATAGAAGATCCAAGCGATGAAGGAAGTTACCACTAGAGAAAGGGCGCCAAAGAACTTCGTCGGAGGAAAAGTAGCCGGCGGGGATGGATGTCGTAGGTGACCGTCAAGGCTCCACGTGTGCTTTGAAAATTGACGGTCGTAGATGCTTGCAAGGATCGGAACGACTCTCTCCAAGTACTCTTCCACGGTTGTCTCGTCTTCAAATCCTACATCAAAACAAGGTGATCGTAGAATGTTGATGCTTCCGTCGGCGTTGAATACAAGACCCCATTCAAACTCGGGATCCGCCATACATGCTTGACGTAGAGAATTCTTCAAGGAGAGAAGACTTAAGTGAAGGTGAGGGGGAAATCCTTGCGTTGGAAGAGTGGAGATGATGAAGGTGGAGAGGCCGGCGGGATTTCCAAGGTGAAAAGGGGTTTCGGCCAAGGAGGGAGAGAGGGGGCGGGTGTTTTGAGAGAGGGGTTCTAGGTTAGATGAGTGTAGCAATAGATTTACTCAAATCTGAAATTAGTTTCAGATTTTAGTAAATTAGGAGGGAATTATTTAAACTTAATTTCAAATTTCAAATGCAATTAAGGGAGAGTAATGAGCAATTAATGTTGCCCATCAAAGGGGGAGGCCGGCGGGTTCAATAGAGGGGAGGGAGGGGTTTCAATTTCAAAACCTGAAATTTAATTCAGGTTTTGAACGAAATTAGGGGTGGAATTAATTTGAAATTGATTTCAAATTAGTGGGGGTAATCAATGCATTAATTGGTGGCATGAAAGAGGGCCCATGAAAGGTGGCCGGCGGCTTTTAGAGGAAGGGATTTGGTGTGGGAGCAAGTAAATAGTTTCCAAATCAGCTCATTAAATTTATGAAGGTTTAGAATAAAATCCGTTTGAATTTGGATTTCATCCTGATTCGAATTTTAAAACTTTCCTAATTAGGAAATTCCAAAATTGGAAAGTTTTTGAAATTCAAAATTTGAATTTTCAAGATTGGAATTCGTGGGGAAATGGTGGAGGGGGTCGACGGTTGAGAGGCTTACGGACGGATGGTGGAGGTGGGGTGGCCGGCGACTATGAGGGGGGTAAGGCCGGCGGTTTGGGGAGAAGGGAGGGAATCGGGTGATGGGGATAGACCACGAGTTACGGACTCTTCCAATGACTGGCGGGTATTGCTTTTCGCCCACACCTTGGGCTCTCGTTCTCCTCTCTAGCTCTCCACAAGAAGAAGAAGAAGAAAGATAACTAAAGCAAATTTCATTCAAAATATTCATTAATCATAATACAAAGCATGAGACCCCTATAAATAGGTCTTCAAACATAAGAAAATAAAAGTACTCAAATGCCCCTTGGGCTACAATAAGACACAACTCCCCACAGGGGTAAAATGGGAAAATAGTAAATAAAAGACAATAATAAAGAAATACATCATGACATCCAAATCAGAAGTAGAGACGCTGAATCGTGGCCGTCGATCTGCGGTTTCGCCGGCGATAAACATGTCGGTAGCGTCTGTCGATGTCCTCATCAAAAAGACCTAGTGAGGGATTTGTGACTTTGGGCAATCAAATCATTAATAAGAGTACACGTTTTAGATATTTTGCATCTATTGTTCAGAGTGATGGTGAAATAGATGGGGATATTATCAACATAATTCAAGTTGGGTGGTTGAAGTGGAGGAATGCATCGAGCTTGTTGTGTGATAGAAAAGTACCCCTCAAACTTAAGGGAAAATTCTATAAGATGGTAGTGAGGCCTGCAATGCTTTATAGTGCTGAATGTTGGCCATTAAAAAAGAAGCATAATACCAAGTTAAGTGTGGCAGAGATGAGGATGCTCAGGTGGATGAGTGGCTTTACCCTTAGAGATAGGATATGAAATGAGCATATAAGTGAAAATGTTGAAGTAGCTCCAGTAGACGATAAGATTAGAGAGAGTTGCCTTAGATGGTTTGGTCACATAAAACGGCGGCCTTCCAATGACCTGGTTAGGAGAGTAGAGGTATTAAATTTGACTTATGTTAAGAAAGGTAGAGGCAGACCTAAAAAGACTTGGTTATAAAATATTAGGAATGACCTTTCTTTATTAGATTTAAACGAGAATTCGACCTTTAACATGACACAATGGAGAAAAAGGATTCATGTAGCCGACCCCACGTAGTGGGATAAAGGCTAGATGTTGTTGTTGTTGTACTAGAAAGCTACTTTAAGAAGCAGTAAGAAAGCCGTCTCAAACGAAGCCTAAGTTGAGAAAACTTAGTAGCATACGTGTTCATCTCATACATACTGAAACCTTTTTAATGTCGTGTTTTATGTAGGACAAAGAGAGAAAATGAAGATTTGATGTAGAATCAAGTAAGTTGGAATCACGCTAAGGAGGTCTATTAGATTCACAGTAATAAGATTCTTGAAACCTCCAAAAGACAAAAAACCTACCAGTTTATACAATTTTAGAAAGGAGCTGAAACATTATCAAAGCTGTCATTCTGAAAATAGAAAAACTACACTAGAAGTACACTAGAAGTGTATACAGCACTCATGACTAATAAAAAATCTAAATATAATCATGTATCACAAACAATAATAATAGATAAATCAAGCGAGTCAGAGCAAATCCTAATCAATCAAACCACTGCATCATCCACAATTATATCTTATGGAGAACAATGTTATCGTGCTATGTTACCAATCTGCAGTACTCAAAAAGATGTGTGTCACGGTGCTACAACAACGGGACAATCAATCAAGTGTAGTTCCTCAAGGAGAAGGTAAGTGCGCAGAACACAGCTAAGCGAGTGTGAGCAGGGCGCAATCATGTGTGGTTTAGTGAGGCAAGCATGAGCACAGTGCAATGGAGCGAGCGCAAGTGGGTACACAGACACGGTGGGGCATTCTAGAGAAAAGAGAGAGTTTTGGGTGTTATTTACTAAAAAAAATCCTTAATGAGGAGATGAATGTAATGGGATAAGAATATGACAAAATAAAACAACACCACTCATTATACAAGGAGAACCTTCCTAATATGAAAAAAAAATCCTCCATTAACACCCACAAATCTTGTATGAAATTAGTTTCATAATTAAATAGCAGGGATTTGAGATTTTTTTAGTCTATAAATAAACTTTTGTAATTATCTTTCATTAAAAATTGAGAATAAAAAATTCCTAAATTATTCTGTCTCCTTCTATTGATAGGTCAATATTCTCTGAAACACCCAACTCCTACAGATGGGCCAACATTCTCTTAAAAAGGAAAACTCAACTCCTACAATCTCTTTCTTATTTTTGGCACTAGCCAAATTTCCAAAAAATTATTCTTCATACAAAGGAGACTTGGAATTTAATTCTAAGTGATGAAAAGAAGAAGATGAGAATTACAAGAGGATTCAGCAGCAAGAAGAGAAAATCACATAAATTTAATTCTAGCCATTATCTATCTAAAATCGAGCTTCTAATAGTTTTCTCTCTCCTAGTAATCACAAAACCATCCACTAAAATCCTTGTAAACTATCAAGAACAACCTAATATTCGTTGAAGCTTGAAAGGAAGAAACCGAAAAAAGGCTGCTTCCACAAATATTCTACATTATCATTTCTACACCAAGGTATTCCCCATCTTCATCTAGTGTTGACAGCATGTTTATTGTTAAGAACTTCTCAATTCTAGAGCATTTAGCATCAAAGCATAAATCCCAAATATATAGGTTGCGATTCATATATATAATGGAGTTTTAGAAGAGAAATTCAATGGCCTCGCACACTCTTTGTATTTTTTAACCTTCTTTTTTTAGGTTAACCTATGTACGGTCGCTATATACAGTGTTTATTTACAGGGCACTAATTAGTATCCACAACTTAACACATCGTCATCACCAAACTTCCATCTTCAACTCTGCACTTTGGCGGACTCTAACAACTAAGCAACAATGCCTCCAAGATTCTAGCAACAAGCAAATAGGAATCATTTCTCTTCCCCTTCATGTTTTAAAATTCATCTTTTTTTAGATATATTTTTAGCATTGGCATCTATTTTTTTTTTTCTATTAAGCTATTTAAGCAAACTTTTGGAATTTATTTTTGGTCTATGTTCCTTTAAAAAAAAATTTAAAGGATTTAGGGTATTAAAGTTTTAATTGAGAGCCTAACATGAATCTAGTTTCATTTAAGAATTTATGAGTACTAGAGTAAGATTTGTGATTAAGATTTGCTTTCTTTTCTTATCAAGAGTACTATATTATGATGAACTAAGTTAAACTATTAATGATTTATAGCATATTTATTAATTTGATTTAATTTTATGAATTTTTCAATTTTAGTTTGTCTCGATCCAACTTGAGGCTTACACCTCATCCTCACCTGAACAAAAGGAAAATACCTTTTGTTTCTTATTAGAGATATTATGAATGTAGGTAATATGGTGGAGCATTTAAAAGCACATTTCTATATCTACAAATAAAACAATGTATCTAAGTGCATATGATGGTAGCAATTAAAGCAAAAGACAAGAATATAATGTGCAAGAGGAGAAGACCATAAAACTTCACGAGCAAACTATCGCTTTATAAGTTTCATTAGAGGAGAAATCAATTTTTATGGAGTATACCACAAGTCTTCATTAAGACCAATATTAGTAACTAAAGTTATTCATAATAAAAAACATCATGGAGAAAGCTAAAAATGTATAGCCAAGTATGTGAAGAATTGCACGGATAAGAGTAGCAAAAGATGGATACTTCCTCACCAAGATGGTAAGAAAACTATTTAAAGCCAAATGAATATGAATGGAGGCAAAGACTTCTACTCTCACTTCTAGCTCAACAGACAAATGAAGTGTAGCTGCTAGAAACTACATCTAGAGAAAATGCCAAAAAGCATGTGACCAGAGAAGAGAAGGCTCTCATCACTAATATTGAAAGTTATGGATCTGCAAAAGGTAGAATCAGATCAACTTCTAGCCAAATTGAAATTGGCCATCACCAAAGAAAAGGATAAGCTCTTCTGATTAAGCATCCTAGTAAAATAATATGGTTAGTGTAATTATGGATATAGATTAATGTGGTGGTATAATCTTATTTGTGTAACTCTAGTTGAGTAAATAGGGTTAAGCATTGCACCACACCAAAATTCGTTTTGCTCGTTCCTTGACTAAGAAAGGGCAATGAAAAGGTTGAAAGAAAAGCATTGTGAAATTCACCATCACTAGACAATTGACCTTTGGAATAGTTCCTTAAGATGTGTATCATTTATTTTCCACCACTAAAGAAACTAAAATCATTAGTCAAGCAATCCAAGCTAGTGATGGAAAAGTACCACAACTACATATCCATTTTCTACAAGATGTACAATAGCAAAACTCACCCCTTCATCTTCCAAAAAGAATGAAAAGAAGTCAAAAATGATCCATCATATACATAGGTAGCCATCATACCAACCTCAATAATTCAAGAAGGAACAACCACCCTGTTAATAAATGCAAATTTAAAAGAAGTAGCAACCTTCCATGCTAGACACACTGGCAGAAGAGTAGGATCCACTCCATAGCAAAAGTTACGAGCTAGTCAAAATTTTCATCTTGCTAATATGTTAACAAAGTATGAAGGTAAATTTTATATCAAAAAAAAAAAAAAAAATTCAACCAGTCCTCAATCTTGATCACGCATAAGAGGAAGACTCCGCTCATCAACAATATTGATTTGCAATAGTAAATGAGTCAAAGCGGGAGCCATGGTCCAAGAGGCTCTCCTGGAAATTAGTTTAATTATTTAAGCTAGACATGTTTATGAATAAAAAAAGAAAGGGTGTATTAAGAAAAGGCTAACCCAGCCAAGATTAGGTTTAGCCAAAAAAAAAAAGGCAGACAAATATAAAATTACAAGGGAAGAAACTTCTAAATCATGTAGACCAACTTAAGTAGATTTTAAAAAATGGTCCAACGTATATACCCATAATTAAGAAGAAAAATCTTACCTTTCTATGATCATTTGGGTGGATCCTATTAGCTGCAATCGGGTCAATCTCCTTTAGAAGTTCAAAGGCAGAAGACGAACTAATGCTGTTCAGATCTAACGAAAAAATACAATAAGCAAAAGCTTTTAGCAGATAAAGAATGAAAGAAATCAATGAGTCTTTTATTCACCTATGTCGCCTAATAAAGAATTCCCAGAACCTTCGGCCATATCTTCAACGACATCATCGACAAGATACGGACTCACAAGAGCCTACGCATAACAAGCAACAAAAATATAAGGAAAAGAGAAAAGCTATAACCTTTGAATCATTGAATGCGAAAAAAATAGATCTGTTGAGATAAAAACCTGTATGTAGTAATTTGTACCCCCAACAATGACAGGAAGGCAACCACGCGATAGTATATCATCTATAATCTTTGCCCAAAATATAGGAAAAGTAATATATCAATCCAGGAGGCACCGAAACGAATTACCTACAAAAGACGCAGCCCAATACTCACAGGAATGGCAATGTCACGAAAATCTTTGGAGGTAAACTCCATGGATGCGTCAATGGTGCCAAGGAGATGATGAGGTACGCCTGTAATAAAATTCGGAAAACTAAATTAAACCACAAACTCCAAAATTTTAAGATAATAAAAAATTTCAAAAATTTATGATGAAGGGGTAGACCTTTGCGTTCGCAAAGGGGAACCTTGTTGGTCAGAATGTCGAGGCCGCAATAGACCTGCATGGAATCGGCGTTGATGATTTCGACTCCGTCGAAGTGTTCGGCAAGGTCGATAGCAAGCCGTGATTTCCCAACACCCGTCGCACCCATCACGACCAGCAGTTTCTTTTTCGCCGTCTTCATCTCCACCTTCACATCATTGCAGCTGCCGTATTCCCCATCTCGGAATCCAACGTTAGGGCTATGGTTAGAGTCAGAGTTCTCAGGTTCTCAGGTCTCCTTCATCATCGCTTCAGATTTTTGCGCTGAAGTGCCTAGCAGGGTCGCTAAAGGGCTAAGGGCTTTTGTAGGAAGGCGTTGGGATTGCTTTTAGCTAGGCCTGCAAGCGAACCAAACGTTAGAGGAACTACTTGTTGTTCGGTTTGATTAAAGCTCATTCATGATCTCAACATCGCTAAACAAGCTTCAGATTTTTCGCGCTCATACAAGTGCTTGATTCGGGTTCTATCGTTCGATGCAGGGTCGCTAAAGGGCTCAACAGATTGTTTGCGAAATATGTTCACGGCTTTTTAAAGCTCGATAAGTAGGAAGGGACTAGCTCGCGTATGAACAAGCTAATGGACTCGGCTCGGCTCGTTTGTTTGCTTTTAGCTCGCTTTGACTTGCAAAGCCATTTTTTGAACTCTTTTTAATTCATATCTAAATATTATGTTATAGAGAAAATATCAAAAATAATCTCTTAATTTTTTTATAAGAGATCAAAATAGTAATTAACTCTTTTTAGTTTTTAAAGATCAATTGAGTCCCTAAAAGATTTAAAATTGTATATTTTTTATCCTAATATTCAATATTAGAGTTAATAGGGTTAAATATAAGAATATTTGATTATTTTTAATTAAATATTTATTAAAATAGAATTTTCAAGTAACTATAATTTATTTAAAAAATGAATTAAAAGTTTCTTTAATTAAAAAATTAATACTAATTTTAATTTCAGAAATTTTTGTCAAATTTTATAAAATGTGATATTTATTGATTTAGAGAAATCAACTGCAAATAGATACTATTTTCAACTTAATCACACATATTTTTGTCAATCATATTTATAAATTATGAAAAATTAATTAATTAAAACTAAAATTATTTTTTTTATTATTATAGAAATATTTAATAAATTTTTTGAAAAATTATATTTACTTGAAAATATATATTTATTAAATTTGTAATTAAAAAAATCAAAATACGCTTATATTTAACATATTAACTCCAGCATTAAATGTTATGACTAAAAAGTTCCATTTTAAAGAGTTTAGGGATCCCTCAAAAGCGTTGAGGACCATTTTGGTCACTCAAAAAGAGTTTATGGACCATTTTGATCATTTTCTCTTATGTTTTATATAAAATTAAAACAACTCATTCTTATTCTTGTTTTAAAATAGGTCTAATCGTGTGTTCAACGGGTGATTAGTGTTATCAGGTCAACTTATGCTTTGTTTAGGATGACTTTTTTTATTGTTTTTAAAGCAACTTTTAGTACAAAATTTATTTTAACTAAAAATTTTTGTACTAGAAAACTACTGTAAAAAATAGTAAAAAAAATTGTTCCAAATAAAACCTTAATTTGCTTAGATGACAAGAACCGATTCAACAAGAGGCTAACATCTTATTTTTTTTTTTAATAAGATGCATCCTTGCACTCCTCCCCTAACATTTCTTTTATTTCTTTTATAGACCCAAATTTTCACTTCTTAGCCCACTTTTTTTCTTTTCTAAACTTGACTCCCTCTATTTGTCTTCATTTCTACTTAATATGTTGGTTCTATTCACATCGCAATGCACAAAGACAATTTTTATTAGGTCAAGACACCTGACGTAGCTCTACATCCGGACGCCAATAAAATGTAACCACGTGCTTTTACTCATTACCGCACGGCCCGACGATCAGACCCGGACCGAAACCCAATATTGCTATGTATTAGCTGATTTGTACATACCAGGGTATTGCTAGGTTTTGTTTGTTATTGCTCGGTAACGAGAAATACCTTTTGTCAAGACCAATACCTAGCAATACCGAGCAATACCCCAGTTTTTGCTAGGTATTGCTCGGTATTGGTTTTGACATAGCGGTATTTTTCATTATTATCAAGCAATACCTAACAATACCGAGCAATTCCTAGCAATACACGAACATAGCAATACTGGGTTCCGTTCCGGGTTGGGTCGTCGGGCCGCGCTATAAAGAGTAAGAGCACGTGGCGACATTTTATTGGGGTCCGGATGTAGAGCCACGTCAGGTGTCTAGACCTAATAAAGATTCGAAAGAAGGAGACTGAATTTTTGAGCTTGAGTTCAGAGCTTAACATCTTGAAGGTACCTTTCATCGGTTCTCTTATAGCATATATATATATATATATATATATATATATATATATATATATATATATATATATATATATATATATATATATATATATATATATATATATATATATATATATATCATATTTTTGTAGTTGATAGGTTCTCTTTCTATATCAATTTTTTCCTAGTTTTCTGATTAAAACTATAATTGAAATATAATTGAGAGAATCTACAAAGGTCGTCTAGTTGAGTATTGAGGAATTTTTGTTAAAATTATCAAAATGTCACTATAACGAAATATAAATTGACTCTCATTCTTCACATTAAAGTGATCAAAACTAAAGAGAGCATAGAGATATGAAGAATTTTAAAACTTTGGGTGATGATCAATGTTGACAATCACCACTAGCATCATCCATTGCCTAACGACTATTGCCCAAATATTGCACCTATTCACTAATTGTCTAGTATTCTCTACTAGATTTACAAAAGATCAATATAACACTTTATATTTTTTAGTATCATTTTCTCGTATTAAGGGGAATAATATATTTCTGTAATCTTACTTGCATGATAGATTATTTCAATCAGGCAAGCCCCCTAGGTTAAAAATTTTCATGTTACTTATGAACTTCATTTATTTGTGCATGAATCTTTGTATGATTTTAAGAAAAAAAAATTATGATTATGGCATCATAAAATTTTCAACATGTAATAATTTGCTTTTGTCCATGGAAAGCAATTCTAGGCTAAGGGACAACATCCTCAAAAAATGTTCTTGCCAACATTTTAGGCACAATTATCAAGGCTATCCATTTTTTACTGACTAGTTTATCATTCATATTAAGTATATTAAGTTAAGACTAGGAGGAAACCTCAATTATAACCTCAAAAGAACAACAATCTAATCATGATTATAGACAGACAGCTCCTCACTACCATTCATTACTGTCTTAATTTCATGGGAATCAGGATAATATTAGGGGGTTATCCTGACTAAGTGTCACACACCGAGATTTAAATTGGAAGAATTTCATTTTTTTAACTAATAGATCATAGGAGAAATCTTAAAAATATAATGAATTCTAGATTTTTTTCCAATGACATTTGTTAACAATCACCAACAGTAACCATCATCACTTGATTGCCATCACCTACTCACTATCGCTTGATCAGTGTCACCCAACTTTTATTACCTCATGACCTTCTCCAAGCCACTACCATCCGCTGACCCAGTAACTATACCAAATGGCATTTATTTTTTCATCGTCGTCTTCACTTTCACTATTTCTTTAGTATTCTCCACCTTATTTATGAAATTGTTAAGCTAATAATACATACTCTTATAGTTTTGTCTTCTCCTATAATTAGATATTTTTTTAAAATAATCTTACATGCATTTTGGATTATTTCAACTGGGCTAAATCTCAACTTTCTTTCTTTTTCAAAAGTTTCATGTAAAACTATGGTGGCTTCTTTGAGCTTTTTTTTGTCTTAATATTTGTGCATTTGTGCAGTGCTAACATAAAAAAATTCTTAAAATTGAGCAAAAGATTAGGATAAAATAAGTAAACAACAAATGAAGATCATTGCTTGTCCACAAGTTCTTCACAACACTCATCCACACAACTCCTCTCTTCCTTCTCTCCCATTGTCATTGAAAGCCACTTCATTTTGATGTTCAATTTCATTGCTGTCGAAGAAAAATTTTCTCGTGTTTGCTTAAACATCAATAACAAAATTAGGGCTGTAAATGAATCAATCGTTCAACGAGCTACTCATGACTTGACTCGATAAGAGCTCGTTCATGTTCATTTTTTTTAAAACTATTTAGATATATTATAAAACCGTGACAGATGAAGGAAAAAATTGTGATTGGTGAATAAAAAAACTCATTAAATAGTTTATATGCAGTGCTTATTCAGTTATTCCTTTGAATTATTTCCCATTTTTTTAAAGCCCGCCCGTGGCCCCCCTATCTTGCTCTCTCTCCTCGCTGGCACGCATCAACAATAAAAAGGTGAGAAGTTTAGTCACACGCTATTTTTGAATGATTTGATTTTGTTATATAATATTAAAAATATGTATGGAGGATTTACTATTTAGCAAGAAGGTGGCAGGGGACGAGTTGGCTTACTGTTGGCCGACTAGCTGTTCGATTACGACTCATTAATAGGCTCAACAAGCCTAAAATAAATTGAACATGAGCTGAGCTTGAACATGTGTTTTCTAAATGAGCTCAAGCTCGAACAAAGACAAAAAAAAACTCAAATCATATCGAACCAATCTTGAACATGATCTTGGCAAATGTGCTCGAGTTCGAACACGCTGAACACAGTTCATTTACAACCCTAAAAAATATTTTTAAAGGCATGATATGAACTTGGCAAGCCGTTCAGAGTATACAGTATGATATCATCGGTTGATAATGGAGAATCGCAGGAGGCAATAGCATCAACTTTGCTTTTGATCTCTGATAAATATTGCATCATAGTTTTATCTTTCATAGTGAGGTGATTGTGGGTCTCCGAAAGGATTCCGCTCGTGTGGTTCGAATGCAAAGAATACGATCACAATATCCCGTAGGACAAAATGGTCGTAGGCCTTTACAATCGATACAAGCAGGCCGATGGAAGAGCAGATGGAGTTATAGATACGATTAGCCATGGAGGATAGCGGCTTTCACCTACCAACCCCGATGGATAATAATATCTATAACCCAAAAGTTCACGAGATTTCCCCTACTCGATACATCAGCACCGAATAGGGTTTATTTGATTGTGGGGATCGGTTTCCTACGGGCGCGAGCCCCCGTAGTTAATTACATCTTAGACCTTGATCTAAGAAGACTCTCGATTAAGGACGTTAGATTATCTCCTCTAAAGTGAGTTTAGTGCAAGGGATTTCTAGGTTTTCCTAATCAAAGGGGAATGTCCCAACTTGGCTCGATCAGTCATACAGGGTTCAGTCAACATCCGGCTGGCTAAGAGAAGTGAAAACTGGAGAAAAGAAAGAGAGACAACGCACTCAGACATGCACGAGAGAAGGAAGGAGGTGGCGTCATCTGTGTGACGCGGATAGGCAGGATTTATAGTCTCCGAAAGAATGGAGAACTCACCCACCATTAAGGTGTATAGGGGTACACTCGTATCCCTCACCTTTAGACCCTAAATCTATAAAAGATGTAGTGTTGTACATACAACACTAACATCTACGACCTAACTAATGCAGTCCTGGATTTATTCCTTGCCTGACAAAGGAAGCCAGCTAAAACCTCCTAATCGTGTAAAATCCATGATATCCAGTCTGTATGAAGAATGGTGGGTAGTTTAGACACTGAATTTGGGATCGACAAACTAGAGAAATCCCTAATTGATCCCACACTTATGAGTGGCATAATGCTCCTAAAACTAATCCAATTAAATCTTGATTTTAATTAGTTACTAATGCAATTTATGCTGGTTGAAGTCTCCAAATCAATGATGTATGAAATTTTAAAAAGGCTTATAGAAAATAATTTTTGAATGACTAAACTTCCCCAGATCCGGCACTTCATCCTCATAGGCCAGATTATCCGGACTCTACCCTCGGGCGGGGAAGTTTGTCTAAAAGGTGAGAGAATGCATGCATGCCACCCCGGACGATTCCGGCTATTCCCTAAAATCGTTATGTTTCTATGTGAATTAATCTTAAAATTTTATTTAATAATTACGAGTATAAAAATTTTATCCCTAAAGAGCCTAACGGTCAGACACAAGCACATGCAAGAAAGAAACCTATGAAAAGCATGCTGGTTCTACTGCGCAAACAAAGTAAGTAAATCACAACACAGAAACAAATCCCACGAAAAAGAGTGTCCATGGCAAGTGCCATACAATATTACATCACAGAGTACAGTAAGTAAAGGTGGCCGGGCTCCACCGACAACAACCCGGAAACGACGCAAATCTTAAAATAAGGCATTTTTATATCTCTTCAGTCTTCTTCTTCTCTTCCTTGATTCGTCATTGGATCGTCTTCATTCTTCCTTCTGGTTCTTCGTAGTACGTCCTCCAAGAGAATGCCCAAATGAAAAAGGAAACCCCCTGTAGGGATTTACTTTTCCCTTTGGACTCCTCGTAGCGGACGCTCCAAAAGGATATCCAAATGAAAAAGGAAACCCTCTGTAAGGGTTTACTTTTCCTTTTGGATTCCTATCTCTTTAAAAATGCCTTATTTTTAGATCTTCACAAAATTTACTATCAAATACATTTCAACAGAAAGAAAAGAAAATCTAGACTCTCCTGCAGGGGTTATCCTAAGCAGTTATAATAAAAATTTCACCCAAGCAGTTATATATGTAAATTAAAATGCGCACATCAATCAGTTGGCCGTGCTCTGATTATTGGGGGCTAAGCAGCTGAAGCAGGTACCTAAAGCAGTTATAAACAATTATTAATTTTTAGCCCCCCTTTTAGCAGCATTATATGAGCACGGCCACCTGCAGGAAGACAGCATTAGTATGAAAGAGCGTGCCTAACCTATGGGTATTCTAACGTCACAATCACAGTGCAAGAAAGAAAAGAGCAGCTAGCAAAACAGTACGAAACAACATCATAGAAAAGCTACAATAGGTAGCGAAAACAACCAGCACACGGGTCACATGCAGGGCGTCACAACAAAGTACAGAAAAGTAAAGCAAAACAACAGCCTAACCTAAAGCTAATAGTCGTGCCCTATCAAACTCATCTAAGTGTGTGAAGGCTGTGTGGTTTTGGTAAGTCCTATATAGGATTAGTTTAGTTAGAGTTGTATATATATTTGATTTGTTTGTTGAAAGGGACAAAGAAGAGATTTTAGTTAAAGTTTAAATATTAGTGTTTTAGAATTGATTTTTAGGATGTTTTATTTTTAATGTTTGATTAACTATCACCTTTGTTTCACACCGAGGCCGTGAGGTTTATTTCACCCTCCTTGGGGCTAACTTAATAGCCTCGTAGGCCTGAGTTACCCAGTGATAATTAACTTTGTTTGGTTATTTTAGTTTGTTGTTAAAGAAAGAAAAAGAAAAGAGTAGATTAAACATTTTTTTATTATTAAGGTTTGAATTAAGCCAATTAGAAGGATTAATTTTAGATTTTGACGCTCCATTAGATCCATACGTGGCGTTGTGCCACCAGGCTCGAGGAACCAACCTCCTTAGGACACTTAGCCCCGCAGCCCGGAGTAGTCCATCCAATAAACTTCACTTTTGGAGCGGTTGTTGTGTATTAAAGGATTTGTTGATTACTTTTAAAAGATTATCCTAAGTTTGATCTTTAAAAGTATTTTAATCCTAATGAATTTAATTTGTAACTTAATCTCCTAATGTAATCTACATCTTTTAGATTTTAGATTGGTTAAGAGTTAATTATTAGATTAGTTAAAATTGATTTAGGTTTATGATTTAAAATTATGATTTAATGATTATGAATATTAATTAAAACTTAGTTAAGAATTAAGTGTTTTAATAGATTTTTAAGAATTAGATTAGGATTGATTGGTTGGTTATTAGTGAATTAAGAAAATAAAATCTAAATCTAGGAAAACGTGTCACTAAGTTGTTGTTTTAATGTTTCTATCCTATAGGGAGCATGCATCCTAAGTCTATGTTTTCTAAGACTCGGTCCTTAAGTTTTGTCCTTAGATGTCACTAATGTTGTAGGATCGAAAGTGATGTTATTTTCTAACTCCTAAGACTTCTACACGGATGTCATAGGATTTTAGGGATCTAAAAAAAAAAATGAAAGCAATCCTAAACATATAATTGAAGTTTCTAAGGACCTAAGGGTGGGAGGTGCACAATCATCTAGGCCCCTAAAGGTTTTCTAAGTTTTAGTAAACTTACAGCACCGGGAGCTACGACCCGGTGGTTCCGCCCGTAGCGTCCCTACCAGATGGGTAGGGACGACTGATGCTTAGGTCCGGTTGTCCTAGCTCCAGTTCCAAGTGCTCCTAGTCCATTGCTTTCCAAAAGGTACCTCGCAAGACATAGAAAGAGAGGTGTATTAGAGCAGTTCTATAAGCGAATGATTATGTAAGGAAATGAAAGTGCAGTAAGAAAAGGATAAGAACATACCTTTGTTATTTGGTTGAGTCGTTTGTGTTTTGGGTCCTCATTTTGCAAGCGCGTGGCACCAAAAACATAAAAGAAACGGCGGAGAAAACAACGAAAAATCGAATACAAAAAGGGGTGTGGGCATTATTGTTATTGGATACACTTCGTAGAAGTCAAGTGCATCCTATAACAGCAACAATGCCCTTTGCTGTTCCCACTCCAAACGAGGCACTTGATATGAATCCAACTCTACTAACCGACACATTCTAAACAAATCCTATATCAACTAAGGGGATATGCATTCTCAACTCTAAATCCAAAATAAAAGTCTCTTTGTTTTGTATTTTCTCTCAAAATTATGTGTTTCTTCTTTTAGAACCTCACACTAAAAGGGATCTAATTCAAATAATTAAGAACTATCTTTCTTCCCAAAAGGACACTAAAGGCTTCCCAACCTAAAGTTCCCTAATACCTCAAACCCCAAAATCCATCCTATAGAAAGAGACTTTAAGAGAATCTAACCTAAAACTTCCTAAAATCTAAACCTCAAAATTCATCCTTAGCAATAACCGCTAAAAGATTTTAATTCCAATAAGAAAGCACTAATCACTTCCCAAAAGACACTAGGAGATCTTTCTATACGAGTTCAATCAAACCCAACATAACTTGTAAGAATTTCTAAACTAAGTGCCACAAAAATCTTGTAAAGGTCGTCCGCCAAAATCTCTTCTCTTGTTCTTTTGTTTTGACACAAAAAAAAACTATACAAAATTTCTACCAGATTTTCTACTACAATTCTTCCTTTTTGACACAAAATTCTACCCGACAACCCACAATCAAGTACCTTATTCTTCATTTGGAGTGGGGTAGTTTGTGAAAATCTCTTAATGAATAGGAATCATAAAGCCCTTCATCAAGAAATCTTCACAAGAAAAACAAAATCACCAAAATCTCAATATAAAACAATTCGGAAAAATTAATGATAAAACCTCCCGATGCAAAATACTTGACAAAATCTTTCTAGTATGAAACCATTCTTGAAAATTTTCTAACATAAAACAACCTCAAACGATAAACAAGATACTTTTGAAAACCTTCCCAACACAACATATATGCATATCAATTTGAATAGAAACTAATTTTCAAAGCTTTTCTATCACAGAATAAATCTCACATAGTGCATTCCAGCAAGTATTCAAAAGAAACTTACAAATACATAGTTTGGAGAACAATAAAGTTTATAACAATTAATGCTTTGGATTACTTTTCCCATGTGATAAAGTTCATGCCCCCACAATATTTATTCTTGCCAATGTCAAATGCTAATGATATGATTTCATGACAACGAACAAAATACAAAGCTCACAATCATTTAATATATTATCTAAGCTTCACTAATGAAATAAATTTGCAACACATGTAAAATTCTCCCAACCAATCATAACTCAAAAAAAGGGCAAACAAGCATTTGATGCATTACTACAAAAGGAACATAAATATATTGCTTACTTTGAGAATGACGTATATATTCAAAAGATACCTCAATAATTCCAACGAGCTCAAAAAAACCTTCACAAAAATAAGCAAGCATATGGACATTCTCCAAGATTTATTTTACAAAAGTGGTTTGAGGCATGAAACAAATGAGCATATGCATCTAGCCATTCTCTAAATCAATTCGAGACACAAGACTAATGAAAATTTGCATCTAACTTGTCTACAAATCAATTTGGAGCTTAAAACAATTGAAAATTTGCATTTGGTTCGTTCCCAAAACAATTTGGAGGCTAAAACCATGAAAATTCTGCACTTATTTCATTCCTACCACAGTTCGGAAGCTCAAAAACAACGAAAAAACTGCATGCACTTGTTTTTAACAGCAATTTAGGACATCGAGACATTGAAAAACTGCAACTAGCATTGTTCCCAAATGGTTTGGAACATCAAAACAGCAAAAATCTATATTCAACATGTTTCCAACAGTATTTTGGCGCCCAAAAACAGTAAAAACTGCACTTAATCGCTTACAAAAACAGTGACAAAAGCTCCGTAAAAACTGTGGGAATTTCTATAAAGAAGCAATGAAATGTCTACTCAACCGCCATAAGTATTCTTGTAAGAAAACAGTGAGAAAAAGCCCTCAAAATTCACACTCGTTTCTCACAAAACCAGTAAAAAAAAAATGAAATCCATGAAAGCTCTGTGCATGGGTTTTCACAAAGAGCCAATCATATCTTTCACATAAATACCCCACAAGTGAAGAAGAAACATGTTTCGAATAAGCATAGAGATATTTCGTCATCCATCAACCTTGCAACTAAACATGCTTTTAAATGAACGAATGCACCCCAAATGGACTAAAATATCACTTGATAACCGAATAAAGGTAGCAATATAGACAACAAGGAACAGTAGTGAATGCACCCTCTAATTTATAACAAAGCTAATTTATAACAAAGATCGAAACCATTCAACCATCACATTCTGAAGCATAAGATATTCATTCATAAGCTACGAGTTTGGCGAAGAAAAACTCATGAAAGTAAGACTCATGGCTCTATAAATATTTCATTCAACGACCACATGCATTGTTTTTTAGACTCCTCTTTCTTTGTTATGAGATGAACAACTAACGCGACATTCAGCAAATCAGATTCATTCATGCCAAGAAAATAAGCCTACGCAACCAAATTTATAAAACTTGACTAATGAATGATACTTGGAATAAAACATGGAATGTAAACTAATTCATGTGATCTCTAAGAAAAATACTAACTCATATTCAAACTTTCTTTTAATTTTCAACAAGATCTATCATGCATGTGCATCACAGGAGATAAAATTTTAGCAACTATAATTAATCAAATACTTCATATTATATAAGGAGTTAATCTCGACATAAATATTTAACACTTTCAAACATATAAACTTTTCAATAAGCATACAAATTTATTCTTCTTCTTTTGAAAGCGCACATTATATTGGAATATATTCTCAAAACCTTGCCAAATATAAAACTTTTGCACATAAGCCACTTTTACAACAATAAACCACTTTTGAGGTTTCTCCAACTTGAAATGATTTTCAATAATATATGCTTTTGAAACCTTTTCAGCATAAAACATGAACCAACCATTAAAGCTTAATATAAAAAAAAAAAAGAAAACTTTCCATGCTTCAAGCTAACAAACATATGAAAAGATCTTCTCAAATGTGGGCTCACAATTTTGCTTTCATATCAAAACCATTCCCTAAATCAACATTTCATTCCAAAAAAAAAACAAACCTTCCTCAAGACAAAGCAAAAAAAGATCCTTCATAAAAAAAAAAACAATAAAAATCTAGTAAATCAACATTCATGGGTCAAAAGTTCAAACAACTCTTGAGTCATAAGAAGCACTTCGCAGAACATGACTAAACCCTTCTGTAGCATTTGGAGAATGAATGCGAGCATGAACGTAGAATGGGTCACTCAATGACTACAAAAGAGAACTAGAGATTATCATTGTTTCACTTAAAAAAGAACTTGCATTATCCATATCTCAAGAGAGCTTATAGTATGATGTTAGACATTAGCACAAACACTTTGTGTGCACACCTTAATAGAGGATCAAAATGACCTCTCATGCTTCTCTACCAATCACACCTAAAACTCTAAAATACATGACATGACTCAAATATAATTTGATACGTAGCTAACCATTTTGAACAAACAAAATTACCTATGGCTAGCAACAACAATCTCCACATTCCAAAAGCACTAAAACATCATTTGACACAAGTAAATAGAATGTAACTAAACAAAAATAGAATGATAGGGAATGCTCAATCAAGCTCATCTTGACTGAAATCAAACCATTTCAAATTTGATTTGATGAAAGACACTAACTGGATGAGGAAAAGAAAGAAGGCAAAGGAAGAGGAGAAAGAATAGGAACAAGGAGGAAGAAGAAATTGGAGGGAAGGAAGAAGAAAGAATAGAAGAAAAGGAAGAAGAAGGAGAAGGAGACAGAGATGTACCTGCTGTGGAAGCAGTCGGCTCCTTGGGCTTAGGCGAGGCGAGATCGGTCCAGGCGGGCGGCAGCGGGATCGGTCCAGGCGTTGATCGGGGCTCACGAACGGAGGGTGCGGGAGTTCCGCGAATGGGCAGACCAGCGTCGGGATCGGTCCAGAGGAGGTCGGCGCGAGTTCGTCCTGGAGCGGATCAGGACTCACGAACAGAAGAAGGGAGGGGAGAGCTCGGTCCAGGCGGCGTCGGGGTTGGAGCTGGAGTCGGGTTCGGCCCTGGAGTGCGGAACCGAGAGAAAAAGAAAAAAAAACAGGGGAGGGAGCGTTCGGGTCCAGGAGAAAACGAGAGAGAACGAGAGAGAGTCGGCGTTAGAGAGGGAGCGGGAGGGAGAAGGCGTGAGGAAGAATGCCAAAGCTGAAAGCTTCGTTCCGAATAAATTGAGTTCGTTGCCGCAAGAGGAAGCCCGCCTCTTTTCGTCTTCGCGCTCCAGCCCTCGAAAATTCCTCAAACGGCTTCGATCACTGCACGAGGTCTGCTCGAACCGCAGACTATCGCCTGAGACGCGAGATTTCGGCTGAAAAAGGGGATTTCGTTAAATCACAACCGTTGAAGGAATTTCCTGATTTAAGGAAGTGAATTCAAATTCTTTGGAAAGTCAAATGGATTTGAATGTGATTAAATTGAGCTAATTCAAGTCTAATTCGGTTAAATTAGATTAGACTCGAGTCCAAGATTTGAGTCAATTCGAGTCGGTGCGGGTTCGAGCCAGCGCAGCGAAATTAATCGTACGAAGTAATAACGATCAATCTTAAACCAAATGGGGCAAGATATGACCAAAACGGATTAATTGAGTTTAATTGAATACGCTCGAGCCTGATTCGACTAAATTCGAGTCGATTCGAACTCGAGTCGGGCCCGACGAAATTCAACTAGGTCAATTGAAGCTGCTCGAGGGTACTCGAGCGAAAAACGAGGTCAACAAACGGACCCCCAACATATGCAGAGAACAACAAGTGAACCGTATATGTTGGCGTTGACCTTCCTAACTCTAGGAAGATGCAACTCTAGGGTCAAGCAAGGAAACAAAATCGACGATGAGAGTGAATCAAAGAAAGTAGTTCAACTATCTGCCCAATAAGAATGGCAGAATAGAAGAAAGAGATCTAATGCTCACAGGAGCAGAATCGAAACAAGATCACAAAGGGTCCAAAGGAAACTCAACGATCATCTAGAAAATAAGTCTAAGATGACGTGACAAGAAGGGAAATCAGAAGTAACTTGAAAATCAAAGGAAATAATAGAGGACAATAATCAAAGAAAAAGCAATAAGGGAGAGTAATCAAATATAAAGAAATCATCTGTTTGCCTGACCAGATCGAAACAGCGGAACAGAAGAAGGAAAAGGTATCACATTCACCTGACCAGATCGAAACGGTGAACAAAAGTAGAAAAAGAAAACTAACCGTCTGCCTGATCAGATCGAAACAGCAGAGCGGAAGGGAAAAGGAAAATCCCACATTCACCTGACCAGATCGAAACAGTGAATGGGGAAAGACTCAATGCTCACCTGACCAGATCGAAACAGTGAACATGAGTAGAAAAAGAGAACCAACCGTCTGCCTGACCAGATCGAAACAGCAGAGCGGAAGGGAAAAGGAAAATCCCACATTCACCTGACCAGATCGAAACAGTGAATGGGGAAAGACTCAATGCTCACCTGACCAGATCGAAACAGTGAACATGAGTAGAAAAAGAGAACCAACCGTCTGCCTGACCAGATCGAAACAGCAGAGCGGAAGGGAAAAGAAAAATCCCACATTCACCTGACCAGATCGAAACAGTGAATGGGGAAAGACTCAATGCTCACCTGACCAGATCGAAACAGTGAACACGAGTAGAAAAAGAAGAGAACCAACCGTCTGCCTGACCAGATCGAAACAGCAGAGCGGAAGGGAAAAGGAAAATCCCACATTCACCTGACCAGATCGAAACAGTGAATGGGGAAAGACTCAATGCTCACCTGACCAGATCGAAACAGTGAGCATGAGTAGAAAAAGAGAACCAACCGTCTGCCTGACCAGATCGAAACAGCAGAGCGGAAGGGAAAAAGAAAAAAATCCCACATTCACCTGACCAGATCGAAACAAGTGAATGGGGAGAGACTCAATGCTCACCTGACCAGATCGAAACAGTGAACACGAGTAGAAAAAGAAGAGAACCAACCGTCTGCCTGACCAGATCGAAACAGCAGAGCGGAAGGGAAAAGGAAAATCTCACATTCACCTGACCAGATCGAAACAGTGAACACGAGTAGAAAAAGAAGAGAACCAACCGTCTGCCTGACCAGATCGAAACAGCAGAGCGGAAGGGAAAAGGAAAATCCCACATTCACCTGACCAGATCGAAACAGTGAATGGGGAAAGACTCAATGCTCACATGACCAGATCGAAACAGTGAGCATGAGTAGAAAAAGAGAACCAACCGTCTGCCTGACCAGATCAAAACAGCAGAGCGGAAGGGAAAAGAAAAAAATCCCACATTCACCTGACCATATCGAAACAGTGAATGGGGAGAGACTCAATGCTCACCTGACCAGATCGAAACAGTGAACACGAGTAGAAAAAGAGAACCAACTGTCTGCCTGACCAGATCGAAACAGCAGAACAGAAGGGGAAAAGGAAAATCCCGCATTCACCTGACCAGATCGAAACAGTGAATGGGGAAAGACTCAATGTTCGCCTGACCAGATCGAAACAGCGAAACAAAGAATCAGCAGAAGACTCAACAACCCCCAAACAGGAAAATAAAACAGGGGGAATGAAGAGGTGGTGAAGTATGCCTCCCAGGGACTCTATCGGGCACCCAACCAGAAAGGGGAGTCAACATTCGCCTGACCAGATCGAAACAGCAAATGAGAATGGCTCAAAATCCACCTGACCATATTCGCAACAGCGAATAATGAGCCCTCCCGAAAGTCTAATGTCCACCTGACCATATTCGCAACGGTGGGACAAAAGAAAAAGTCCAACATTCACCTGACCAGATCGAAACAGTGAATGAGGACAACCCAATGTTCGCCTGACCAGATCGAAACAGCGAGACAAAGGGGGAAAGAGAAAGGGAGTTCAGCATTCGCCTGACCATATTCGCAACGGCGAATGAGAACAGCTCAATATCCACCTGACCATATTCGCAACAGCGAATAAAGAGCTTCCTAAAAGGTCTAATGTCTGCCTGACCAGATCGAAACAGCAGGACAAAAGACAAAATCTTACATTCACCTGACCAGATCGAAACAGTGAATGGAGACGACTCAATGTCTGCCTGACCATATTCGCAACGGCGAGACAAAGAGTGAAAGTCACCTCTACAACCACCCGACGCACATGTGCGCGGTGCTGTGAGGGAAAGAGAAGTAGGTAATCCATCGCCTAAGAAATCTCAAACTCATATTTCAATTACCACATGGTAGAGGACAAATCGTCGTGGCCATGAATAATCAAAACATAAGTAGGACTTCTTTAGGTAAAATTAAAATCACATATCATGAAGCAATCGATCGATATACATCTCTCTAAAAAGAGGAATATATATACGACCGTGTAAAAAGAATAATCTCATAATGAATGAATAGAAATGGCAAGGGGACACACTTGCCATCGAGAACAACAATCATCATCTCAAAAATTATTGATTATTAAAGAAATCACAGTGGTAACAACCATGCTAACTAATGGGACCCTGTGAAATGTACAAGCAACATTTATGTATTCAAAAGAGACTGTTCTTGTAACTAAAATCAAGATCTCAATGAGAAAATATATCATTTGAAGGGAGTAGTGGATCGACTTTCTGCTAGAAGATCAAAATCCACTAAGAAGTGATGTTAACATCTATAGCCAGATGTACTACATCACAAATAAGGGAGAACAACATCCCATTAAAAGTGAACAACCATAATCGAAGAAGTGAACACACAGTTGTCTCCTAAGCAGTCATCGAAATGCTTTAGGAGAGACAAAAGGGAATTTGGGCTCTTTGAGCGTAGAACCGGGTTCCGCCTGTGACAAGGGCAACCGATTCTACTCAACTGAGAGCTTCCCTCTCGAAAGAAAAGAATTTTAAGGGACTTTGGGCTCTTGAAGTGTAGAACCGGGTTCCACCTGTGACAAGGGCAACCGATTCTACTCAACTAAGAGCTTCCCTCATTTTTTTATTTTTTTAATATTTTTTTATATTTTGAAGAGAGGGGGAAATTGTTGGCTTTGATAACCCAGGCCATATTCGCCACATGAATAAAACTGGGGAGAGAGAAAAAAATATAACAATAATTTGTAGAGAAATTCACAAAGAAACTATGGGTCAACATCACTATATTTGACAAATATAGATCAAGGATGGACCCAGTATCACATTCCATAGAAATTCGAGTTAGTAGTTTTGGTATCCCAGACCACACTTGAAGGTGACAAGTGAAACTGGGGAGCGCCAACACTTACAGGAGTTGGAAAGGTGATTCTGTGCAACCACACCAAAGTGACTAGTGAATGTGAACGTAAGCACAAATATCCCTACGGCGTATTTACATACAACATTTAAAGACAATCTCATATTTTGCATGACGAACATCACGTGGTAGAGGACAAATCGTCGTGGCCACGGATTGCCGAAAAATACAAGAAATTCTTTAGAGTTATATCTATACATAGGAATATTTACAAGTGGCAGGGGACGCCCCTTGCGGTGTGCAAACTCAAGCGTAGTATTTTCTCAAGTACTGCCCATTGATGACGGGCATGGGATGAACACCATTCGCATCAACTAGTAAGTAGGATCCACCCTCGTATACTTGCTCTACAACAAATGGGCCTTCCCAAATGGGCTCAAACTTACCACCTCGACGACGGCGCGAGATGATAGGCCTACGCAAGACAAGAACTAACTCACCGACCTGAAAAGCACGGGGTCGGACGAGGCGATCATGAGCCTGGGCCATCCGGGCCTGGTACAACTTAAGGTTCTGATGAGCTTGCAAACGGAGCTCTTCTAAACCATCAAGTTCTTCCAACCGTAGTCGGGCATTATCCTCACGAGATAAATTGTGACTAACTGCTACACGCAACGAAGGGAGCTCAACCTCAAGTGGGAGGACGGCTTCAACCCCAAAAGCTAAAGCATATGGTGTACACTGAGTAGGAGTACGGTATGTAGTCCTATAGGCCCATAATGCTTCAGGCAATTTGTCGTGCCATTCTCTTTTATTTGCCACAAGTATCTTTCTTATCAATTGGACTAAGGTCTTATTGAATGCTTCAGCCAAACCATTAGCCCTAGGATAATAAATCGAGGAATATCGCCAATTTATGTTATGGCGACGGGCAAATCTAGCAATCTTGATGCTTCTAAAAGACGGGCCGTTATCCGAAATTATTCGGCGCGGCACACCAAAACGGTAGACAACATGATCGCAGAAGAAGCGCATCACATCTTCTGATTTAACTTCCTTAAGCGGGATAGCTTCTGCCCACTTAGAGAAGTAATCAGTAGCAGCCAGAATAAATCTATGACCCTTAGAGGAAGGAGGGTCAATAGGACCCACTACATCCGTGCCCCAACTTTCAAAAGGCCAAGAAGAAACAGTGGGGTGCAGCGGATTAGGAGGTTGGTGAATAACAGTATTATGAATCTGGCATTGGTGGCACTTCCTAGCGTGCTCCATGCAATCACGGATCATCGTCGGCCAGTAATAACCAAGGCGTTTAATTCTGACCTTCATCTTAGGTCCGGACTGATGAGCACCACAAAGTCCTTCATGTACCTCGCCTATGACCTTAAGAGCCTCCTCGTTGTTGAGGCAACGCAACCACATCTGGTCAAAAGAGCGTCGGTACAGGGTTTCATTCACGTAGGAGAAGGACAAAGCTCTCTTTCTAATCTGAGCGGCAAGAGAGCGATCATCCGGAAGCTTACCACGCTTCAAATATTCCACAAAAGGGACTCTCCAATCTGACTCTTCCTCAACAGCGCACACTGTGAGGGTCTGATCGGGAGAAGACAAGTCCGCGGGACACAAGGCTTGTCGGTATTGGACGACAATCGACACCGGATTTCCGTTCGGGTCAGCCAACTCCTTAGCAAGTTTAGCTAGTGCATCCGCTCTACCATTCTCAGATCGAGGGACTCTAACTAAAGTTACTTCAGGGATCAAACACAAGAGCTCCATTGCCCTATCGTGATAAGGCAAGAGCTCAGGTTTGAGGACTTTGAAAATTCCAGCCACCTGATTAATAATTAGTTGGGAATCTCCAAAGATTTTCACCCGCACGATGCTCATCTGAACGGCCAACTCAAGCCCTACAATTAGGGCTTCGTACTCAGCTTCATTATTAGTACGAGGCTCTGAAAGATTGTAGGAGTAGCGGAGGGTATGCCCTTCAGGAGACACAAAAATAAGCCCCAAACCTACCCTAACTACAGGAGTTTTGTAAGGACGTAGTGATTTGATGGAGGAAGCTCCATCAAAGTAAAACTCCCAAGTAGGGGACTCCTGCTCTTCCACACTCGTGACTAATTCATCGGGCAAATCGTCATTAAGTGGGGAATCTGCCGGGATCGGGTGAGAAGCAAGAAAGTCAGCTAGAGCCTGTCCTTTGACGGCCCGCTGAGGGACAAAGGTGATGTCAAACTGCAATAAAATCATGGACCAACGTGCTAAACGACCTGACAAAGTCGGACGGGTCATCAGATACTGCAAAGGATTGACTCGAGAAATCAAACTGATCTTGTGTGAGAGCATATAGTGTCTAAGCTTCTGCACAACAAAGATCAAAGCCAAACACTGCTTTTTCATTGCCGGGTATTTTAGCTCTGCAGGAATTAATCGTCTGCTAAGGTAGTACAAGGCGTTCTCTTTACCTTCCTCATTTTCTTGAGCTAAAAGTGCACCAAGCGACTCATCCAAGGCCGTAGTGTAAAGGATCAACGGTTTACCAGGGATGGGTGCAGCTAACACTGGGGGATTCGTCAGATAGCGCTTTATGCTCTCAAAGGCCTTCCTGACAATTCTTATCCCAATGGAAACGGGCATCCTTCTTTGCTAAAGCAGCAAAGGGATGACATCTACCGGCAAGATTGGAGATAAATCTCCGCAAGAAAGCGAGCTTACCCTGAAAAGATCTCAACTGGGTAAGACTCCTAGGAGGTTTCAAGTCCACTATGGCTTTAATCATGGAGGGGTCAATCTCAATGCCACGATAGCGAACAATAAAACCAAGAAACTTCCCTGCACTAACTCCAAATGCACACTTTAAGGAATTCATCTTCAAATCATGCTTTCTTAAGCGTTCAAAAACGATTCGTAGGTCTCGGAGGTGATCACTTCGGACCTTGCTTTTGACCACTAGATCATCCACATAGCACTCAACCTGCTCATGAATCAGCTCATCGAAAATGATAGTCATGGCACGCTGATAGGTGGCCCCGGCATTCTTGAGGCCAAAGGGCATCACCTTGTAACAAAACACACCTATAGGGGTGCGAAAGGCAGTGAATTTCTCATCTTCAGGGGCCATCTTAATCTGATTGTAACCAGATGAACCATCCATGAAGGAGAAAATGCTATGGGACGAAGCGATATCAACCATGAGTTCAGGGATAGGAAGAGGGAAATCGTCCTTAGGACATGCCTTATTCAAATCACGGAAGTCAATACAAACACGGATCTGACCGTTCTTCTTCCGGACTGGAACAACATTGGCAAGCCAAGTGGGATACTTCTCTTCACGAACAAAACCAGCTTCTATAAGCTTCTTAGTCTCGGCGATCACCTGTTGTTCAATCTCTAACCTCATCCGGCGAGGTGACTGCTTAACAGGGACTGCATCAGGACTAATAGCTAACTTATGGACTGCTACCTCTGGATCTAAACCAGGCATCTCCGTGTAGTTCCAGGCAAAACAATCTTTAAACTCAGAAATGAGTGCAACATACTCTTGAGCCTCTGATTCGGATAGCAAAGCACTATGAAAGATGGGCCGAGGATCCGATTCAGTGCCCAAATTAATCTCACACAATTCGTCCATGGCAGAACTGGCGCCATCTTCGAATTCACGTGGAGCTTCAAGGACCCTGTCCTCATTCTCTTCCGGGTCTTCATCATCGGAGATGGAAACAACTGGATAAGAATGAGAGACGACCCGAATGTTGGCGGAAGGGGACTGATCTTCTTGAGAATAGCCTATACCTTGCCCAGTTCGAGGAAAATCAGTTCGCCAAATACGGGCCTGCTGTTGGGCCTGTCTACCTGACCAAGTCGAAGGGACAATGCCTCGCTCAACAAAGTTATCAACAGCAGGGAAAAAGTATCGGGGAACTGGCATGATCTCATCATCCACAGTGGATTCCACAGGATTCTGTATATCAGTGCTCTGTGGGACACCTACACTATGGAACAAAGATGCATGCCACGAAGACTGTGCTGGTACATAGAGAGTGTGCAGCTCTTGTACAGAACGCCTATCTAAGGGTGGTGCACCACGAACACTAACGGAAGGTGTAGGGGAAGATTGAGGAGGAGATTCCTCAATTCTCATCCCGTACATCTGGCGAGAAAGAGATTGTTGACTAGTAGTCTGACGTCCGACATCTCCGTCGTCGTCTGAATCACTATCAACAATCAAACCACCCTGAGGAATCAAACTCCTATGGAATGTGGGATAGGAGTTGTGATCAACTCTAAAGGCGGGCAAAGGGACTGAATGACGAGGAACATCAATCATCTCATCATCAGAGTCGGACTCAACAGTCAAAGGAGAAGTGTATAATTGCGAAGGAGGAGGGATTCGAGCATCAAAGTTCCTCGGAGGGCGAACTGACTCTCTACCTCGACCTCTACCACGCAATCCCCTACCTCTACCAGGGGGAACATCGTGCCTGAGTACAAACCGTAAAGATTCCTCCGGGTCTGTAGTGGAAACATCTGCTCCAATCTCAACCTGTGATGGACCCTGTACTAGTGGTTGTATAGGACCCTGTGCAAGTGGCTGCATAGGACCCTGTACCACACTAGCGGGTATCACTGGTGACTGGGCAGTGGGAGGTCTACGAACTTTCCGAGGCATGTAATGCTCGGCATCATCATAAATAGAAACCTCATGCACGGCAAAAGGTTGAATATCTCCAAGAATGGAAAATTCTACGTCATTCCTCATATACTTCATGCACTGGTGCAGTGTAGAGGGCACCATTCCATATTCATGTATCCAAGGCCTTCCTAAGAGAGCCTTGTATGAGGTATCTGCCTCAATAACATGAAACTTTGCCTCAGTCAAAAGATCTCCAAAACGCAGAGGCAAAGTGATGGAACCTAGAGCTCGTTGACCTTGATCATTAAAACCCTTCAGCATAATCTTATCTGAAGTGAGCTTTAAATGACCCAGGGAGAGACTCTGTAGGGTGGCATGATTAAGGATATTAACTGAAGCTCCTTGGTCAATGAGGACCCTGTTCAACTCATAACCATTTACTTCAGTGGTGACGTACAAGGGACGGTTGTAATCAGAAGTCCCTAAAAGAAGGTCCTGGTCTAAAAAGGTAATGCATGGCATCTCTCTCAAATAACATGCATCCTTAACTGACTCAGTGGCAAAAAAGGCTTGATAAGATTCTGGTTCAAGTAAAGCTTTCACCAAAGTCTCTCTCAAGTCAGAAGACATCATAAGTGCATCGTACACACTAAGGAGAGAAGGAATCTTTCTCAAATGAGCCAACACATTGTAATCAACATCCAACTGAGGGCCTTTTCCCTTCTCCTTAGCAGGTGCTTGAGGAGGAGGAATAGGATCATCCTGTTGGGTAATGATGTTTCTATCTTTTTCTTTATTATTTTTAACCATTTTAGGTGGTAAGACCTTACCTGAACGCAACTGTATCTCTCGTATTGAGTCGGACTCAATAGAGGACTCATTTGGTTCAGGTGACATGGCTTGTGTTGGTTCAACAAAAGGTGATTGAGGAGTGTTCTCGGATTCATCCTCTGAATCCATGTAACAACCTCCTTCAGAAATAGCGAACACAGGCTCTTCCTCACACTCAAACTCTTCTCCAAAAGAAGGATCGTTATCATTATCAGAAATAACTAAAACATGAGAAGAACAAGCGCTAGGAAAAGTAAAGCTAGAAGGAGCAAGACACCAAAAGTAGCCAGAATCATTTTCTTTCATTAATTCATCATCAGTTGAAGGGAGAACAAAATCCTTCAGCGTCAGTGCTGGAAGAGATCCTGTCTTCCCCTCAGAAGTTACAACAAATTTCTCTCTTTCATACATCTTTCTAATACAAGTACAAGTAGAAGAAATGTGCTCAGTAGGCACTACAACAGAAGAAGAGAAAGAGACTGGCAAAGAAACTGGGCTGGCAACTGTCGACTTGGCCTGTGGAAGCCTCCTCTCAACTGCCTCTGAACTCTGAACTGCCCGTCTGATCATACCCCTTGTCTTGCGAGAGAGTGCAAGTTGCCACTCCTCCCCAGAACTAAGAGGTGCTCTACTGTCACTGCTCTGAACACCACACTGACTGTCACACTGACTGGAGCTAGTAACCATCTGAACTATCTGAGCAACCTTGCCCCGAGGATGTACCAAATCACTATCCTGCAAGTGAATCTCACCACTGACCATAAGGCTTTCCACCTTATCCTTGAACACATAGCAATCTTCAATCACATGACCAATATGCTTATGAAATGGACAATACAAAGGATGCTCTGTTTGCCCTTCCTCTTCCACTCTTTTGTTGGGCGGAAATGTCAAAATATTTTTCTTGATCAAAAACTTGAAGATCTTCTTCACACTCTCCCTTTTAAAGGGATACTCCTTGCTAAGCTTTTCTTGTAAATACTGTTGGTTCTCTGGAGTTCTATAAGAGGGCCTAGGCTGCTGACCCTGTGGTCGTGGCTGGAACTGAACAGGAGGCTGTACTAGTGGTGGTAACTGAGGTCGGGGCTGAAACTGAGGTCGTGGTGGTGGTGGACGCTGTGGTACTGAACTAACCATGGGCCTCTTGCCCCTATCATGAGCATCAGAAGTACTATGCACCTCTCCCTTCCTAGGAGGTGGTGCCCCAGAAAACTCCAAACGCTGAGGTCTACGGATGGGTTGACTCTCAGCCTTAGGAGGGACTGCACTGGGTATGCTGTCCTGCAGGCTAGTGACTTTGGTTAACAACTTCTGAAAGGTTCGAATGCTGAAACCCTTCAGATAAGGAGCAATAGGACCATCAATGTTCTTCAACAGAATCTCAACTGCATGCTGCTCTTGCAGTTGAGGTTCACACTGAAGACTAAGGTTCCTCCACCTAACTATATAGTTAGGTAGAGACTCGTGGGGGCGCTGTCTGGTCACTACCAACTCACCAACAGTCACTCTATGCTCTGTACTAATGAACCTCTGCACAAACAACTGCTCCATCTCAGTAAAAGTGCGAACTGAATCATTAGGGAGATCGGCATACCACTCAAATGCCACTCCCCCTAAGCTACTGACAAACAGTCTCAACATCAAAGCGTCATTTCCTCCAATGTTACAACATATGGCCCGATACTGAGCCACATGTTGTTTTGGGTTTCCAAACCCATCAAAAACTCAAAAACGGGGAGGAACAAAACCAGCGGGATAAGGCTCCCGCTCGTACTCTACCGGGTAGGGACGACCTCTACTAACAGAATCTCCAGACTTTCTAGAAGCAATAGCCTGGTCGACTCTCTGTGCAATCATGTCCTGAATCTGAACTGGTGACAACTGTACTGACTGACTCTGGACTGGCACACTCAAAGGTACTGCTGGGGGAGACATCGGAACTGCCCTCTGAACTCTATCAACTCTAACAGGCTCTGGGGCTGGCGACTGTGGTGCTACTGGCTCGTCTCTGGATGTAGTAGGAGTAACTACATCCATGACATGGGGTGTAGCCCCCAACATCGTCAACTGGGCGGTCATCGCCGCCATGGCTCTTGCCATCTCCGCCATCTGGGACTGCAACTGCAAAACCGTGACATCCGTGTCTACTGATCGGGGAGGTCCACCCTGTGCTGAGGTGGAAGGTACATCGGCCTCCCCTTGCTCCTCCAAATCATCATACTGATCATGCTGTTCATCTGACGTGCCACGTCTCGTGACAACACAAACACGGTGAACGGGGATGTCTTCGTCTGACTCCTCTGTAAGCAAGTCATCATCAGAGAGGGTCTGACAAAGGGCATCTATGTACGGACCCATAGGAAAAGAAATCCTAAGGGGACTAGAAGCAGCAACTGGCTCCACTCGAGCCGGGGCACTACTATCAACATCTACTGCATCAACATCCCTCTGAACTGGCACTGACACTGAAGGGACTGTATCAACTCGCCGAATCGTACCAACTGTCTGCTCCATCTCGACAGGCTCGTCCACCTGCCGACGTCTCCAAACCCATCTACTACGACGGGACCCGGTAGGAACATCTAACTGAGTGGAGGGGGCAACGACAACTGAACCAAGCTGGGGTCGAACAGGCTCTAACTGTGGGCGACGTCCATGACGGCGAGGGCGTCGTCCAGCAGTAGGGGCACCTGCCTGAGGTCTATCAGTAGGAACAACTCTAGTCTGCTGTCGTGGTGGCTGTCCTCTCTGCCACCGATAACTCTGTCTGACTGACTGTCGCTGCAACTGAGAATGCACCTGAGAGATCTGATGGAGTAACCTCTCCTCACTAACACGCCCTCTACCGCGCGCTGAACGGATAATGCTTCGAATCCTCTGAGTGAGGGTCCGAGTGACAGTATCCCTGGGGACTCGAGCGCGAGGAAGAGTAGTGGGGACAGGAGGGGCTGCCGCAATCTGAACAGCATCCTCCTCGTCACCACTATGCACTAGAGGGGAAAAGCGTCCTCCCTGGACTGCGTCGATCTCAGGGGCAACTACGACATCAGGAACGGGGGTAACTACTCGTCTACGTGGCTCCCGCTGTAAGGGAACCATCCTCTGCTGAACTGGCTCCTGGTGAGCCACAGAATCTGCCATCCGCTGAACTGCTGCATCGGACGCCGCTAAACGTAGTCTCCTGTTCCTATTCCTCCTAGCCCTTCTCCCAAGGCCGGAGGTGGAAGAAGACGCTACATCAGTACCCACAGACGGTGTTGAAGGAACAGGAACTACTGACTGAGGAGGTGTCGGGGTCTCCTCGGCAGCCTCGGGGTGAGACAGCCGGGTGAAAACAGAAACCCGACGGGTAGGAGGTGGAGGAAGCTCGGCCTGAGCAACCCTCTTCCTCGAAGAGGAAGGAGGAGGGGAGACTCGAGCACGAGTAGCCTCGACAGGAACGACAGGTAGAGGAACTGCTACTGGCTGCCGGCGCTGAGGGGCTGGGGCGATACGAACAACAGGAGCGACAGGCGTTGGCCGCCTGACCGCCGGACGAACAGGGTGAACAGGGAGTGGCCTAGGCACTGGCTGCCTAACCACCGGGCGCACTGGCTGCGCACGAACAGCAACTGGACGAACGGGTGCCCGGGCTGGCTGCCGAGCAACTGGTCGTCCAAAAGGTCTCATAGCTGCGCGTCCTCTCCTTTGAGGGGGAGAGAATGCGGCAGCCTCGGAGGGGGTCGGCCCGCCAAGAGTGACGTACGCCGAATCGGTGAAGGATCCAAAGGTGATCCCCCCCGCCGGTGGGCTCGTCAACAGGGACTCAGGGAGTGTCACCCGTGAGTCAGAGCCAAAACAGAAGGTAACGGACGGACCTGAATACGCCATTTCTATTGTCTGCTGCTACAAACAATAACAATTAGCGTAAACAAAAGCACCAGAAGGAACGAGAAAGAAAGGGACGGAATAGCCTGTAAAGGCTAGAAGAGGAAGAACCTAACTAAGGAACACTAAACCCGGAGTGCACATAAGAGGAGATAATTTAACATCCGAAGATGGAGAGAGAAACCCGTCCCACCGTGGTCGCCAGAAATTGTGGGTCTCCGAAAGGATTCCGCTCGTGTGGTTCGAATGCAAAGAATACGATCACAATATCCCGTAGGACAAAATGGTCGTAGGCCTTTACAATCGACACAAGCAGGCCGATGGAAGAGCAGATGGAGTTATAGATACGATTAGCCATGGAGGATAGCGGCTTTCACCTACCAACCCCGATGGATAATAATATCTATAACCCAAAAGTTCACGAGATTTCCCCTACTCGATACATCAGCACCGAATAGGGTTTATTTGATTGTGGGGATCGGTTTCCTACGGGCGCGAGCCCCCGTAGTTAATTACATCTTAGACCTTGATCTAAGAAGACTCTCGATTAAGGACGTTAGATTATCTCCTCTAAAGTGAGTTTAGTGCAAGGGATTTCTAGGTTTTCCTAATCAAAGGGGAATGTCCCAACTTGGCTCGATCAGTCATACAGGGTTCAGTCAACATCCGGCTGGCTAAGAGAAGTGAAAACTGGAGAAAAGAAAGAGAGACAATGCACTCAGACATGCACGAGAGAAGGAAGGAGGTGGCGTCATCTGTGTGACGCGGATATGCAGGATTTATAGTCTCCGAAAGAATGGAGAACTCACCCACCATTAAGGTGTATAGGGGTACACTCGTATCCCTCACCTTTAGACCCTAAATCTATAAAAGATGTAGTGTTGTACATACAACACTAACATCTACGACCTAACTAATGCAGTCCTGGACTTATTCCTTGCCTGACAAATGAAGCCAGCTAAAACCTCCTAATCGTGTAAAATCCATGATATCCAGTCTGTATGAATAATGGTGGGTAGTTTAGACACTGAATTTGGGATCGACAAACTAGAGAAATCCCTAATTGATCCCACACTTATGAGTGGCATAATGCTCCTAAAACTAATGCAATTAAATCTTGATTTTAATTAGTTACTAATGCAATTTATGCTGGTTGAAGTCTCCAAATCAATGATATATGAAATTTTAAAAAGGCTTATAGAAAATAATTTTTGAATGACTAAACTTCCCCAGATCCGGCACTTCATCCTCATAGGCCAGATTATCCGGATCTACCCTCGGGCGGGGAAGTTTGTCTAAAAGGTGAGAGAATGCATGCATGCCACCCCGGACGATTCTGGCTATTCCCTAAAATCGTTATGTTTCTATGTGAATTAATCTTAAAATTTTATTTAATAATTACGAGTATAAAAATTTTATCCCTAAAGAGCCTAACGGTCAGACACAAGCACATGCAAGAAAGAAACCTATGAAAAGCATGCTGGTTCTACTGCGCAAACAAAGTAAGTAAATCACAACACAGAAACAAATCCCACGAAAAAGAGTGTCCATGGCAAGTGCCATACAATATTACATCACAGAGTACAGTAAGTAAAGGAGGCCGGGCTCCACCAACAACAACCCGGAAACGACGCAAATCTTAAAATAAGGCATTTTTATATCTCTTCAGTCTTCTTCTTCTCTTCCTTGATTCGTCATTGGATCGTCTTCATTCTTCCTTCTGGTTCTTCGTAGTACGTCCTCCAAGAGAATGCCCAAATGAAAAAGGAAACCCCCTGTAGGGATTTACTTTTCCCTTTGGACTCCTCGTAGCGGACGCTCCAAAAGGATATCCAAATGAAAAAGGAAACCCTCTGTAAGGGTTTACTTTTCCTTTTGGATTCCTATCTCTTTAAAAATGCCTTATTTTTAGATCTTCACAAAATTTACTATCAAATACATTTCAACAGAAAGAAAAGAAAATCTAGACTCTCCTGCAGGGGTTATCCTAAGCAGTTATAATAAAAATTTCACCCAAGCAGTTATATATGTAAATTAAAATGCGCACATCAATCAGTTGGTCGTGCTCTGATTATTGGGGGCTAAGCAGCTGAAGCAGGTACCTAAAGCAGTTATAAACAATTATTAATTTTTAGCCCCCTTTTAGCAGCATTATATGAGCACGGCCACCTGCAGGAAGACAGCATTAGTATGAAAGAGCGTGCCTAACCTATGGGTATTCTAACGTCACAATCACAGTGCAAGAAAGAAAAGAGCAGCTAGCAAAACAGTACGAAACAACATCACAGAAAAGCTACAACAGGTAGCGAAAACAACCAGCACACGGGTCACATGCAGGGCATCACAACAAAGTACAGAAAAGTAAAGCAAAATAACAGCCTAACCTAAAGCTAATAGTCGTGCCCTATCAAACTCATCTAAGTGTGTGAAGGCTGTGTGGTTTTGGTAAGTCCTATATATGATTAGTTTAGTTAGAGTTGTATATATATTTGATTTGTTTGTTGAAAGAGACAAAGAAGAGATTTTAGTTAAAGTTTAAATATTAGTGTTTTAGAATTGATTTTTAGGATGTTTTATTTTTAATGTTTGATTAACTATCACCTTTGTTTCACACCGAGGCCATGAGGTTTATTTCACCCTCCTTGGGGCTAACTTAATAGCCTCGTAGGCCTGGGTTACCCAGTGATAATTAACTTTGTTTGGTTATTTTAGTTTGTTGTTAAAGAAAGAAAAAGAAAATGGTAGATTAAACATTTTTTTATTATTAAGGTTTGAATTAAGCCAATTAGAAGGATTAATTTTAGATTTTGACGCTCCATTAGATCCATTCGTGGCGTTGTGCCACCAGGCTCGAGGAACCAGCCTCCTTAGGACACTTAGCCCCGCAGCCCGGAGTAGTCCATCCAATAAACTTCACTTTTGGAGCGGTTGTTGTGTATTAAAGGATTTGTTGATTACTTTTAAAAGATTATCCTAAGTTTGATCTTTAAAAGTATTTTAATCCTAATGAATTTAATTTGTAACTTAATCTCCTAATGTAATCTACATCTTTTAGGTTTTAGATTGGTTAAGAGTTAATTATTAGATTAGTTAAAATTGATTTAGGTTTATGATTTAAAATTATGATTTAATGATTATGAATATTAATTAAAACTTAGTTAAGAATTAAGTGTTTTAATAGATTTTTAAGAATTAGATTAGGATTGATTGGTTGGTTATTAGTGAATTAAGAAAATAAAATCTAAATCTAGGAAAACGTGTCACTAAGTTGTTGTTTTAATGTTTCTATCCTATAGGGAGCATGCATCCTAAGTCTATGTTTTCTAAGACTCGGTCCTTAAGTTTTGTCCTTAGATGTCACTAATGTTGTAGGATCGAAAGTGATGTTATTTTCTAACTCCTAAGACTTCTACACGGATGTCATAGGATTTTAGGGATCTAAAAAAAAAATGAAAGCAATCCTAAACATATAATTGAAGTTTCTAAGGACCTAAGGGTGGGAGGCGCATAATCATGTAGGCCCCTAAAGGTTTTTTAAGTTTTAGTAAACTTACAGCACCGGGAGCTACGACCCGGTGGTTCCGCCCGTAGCGTCCCTACCAGATGGGTAGGGACGACTGATGCTTAGGTCCGGTTGTCCTAGCTCCAGTTCCAAGTGCTCCTAGTCCATTGCTTTCCAAAAGGTACCTTGCAAGACATAGAAAGAGAGGTGTATTAGAGCAGTTCTATAAGCGAATGATTATGTAAGGAAATGAAAGTGCAGTAAGAAAAGGATAAGAACATACCTTTGTTATTTGGTTGAGTCGTTTGTGTTTTGGGTCCTCATTTTGCAAGCGCGTGGCACCAAAAACATAAAAGAAACGGCGGAGAAAACAACGAAAAATCGAATACAAAAAGGGGTGTGGGCATTATTGTTATTGGATACACTTCGTAAAAGTCAAGTGAATCCTATAACAGCAACAATGCCCTTTGCTGTTCCCACTCCAAACGAGGCACTTGATATGAATCCAACTCTACTAACCGACACATTCTAAACAAATCCTATATCAACTAAGGGGATATGCATTCTCAACTCTAAATCCAAAATAAGAGTCTCTTTGTTTTGTATTTTCTCTCAAAATTATGTGTTTCTTCTTTTAGAACCTCACACTAAAAGGGATCTAATTCAAATAATTAAGAACTATCTTTCTTCCCAAAAGGACACTAAAGGCTTCCCAACCTAAAGTTCCCTAATACCTCAAACCCCAAAATCCATCCTATAGAAAGAGACTTTAAGAGAATCTAACCTAAAACTTCCTAAAATCTAAACCTCAAAATTCATCCTTAGCAATAACCGCTAAAAGATTTTAATTCCAATAAGAAAGCACTAATCACTTCCCAAAAGACACTAGGAGATCTTTCTATACGAGTTCAATCAAACCCAACATAACTTGTAAGAATTTCTAAACTAAGTGCCACAAAAATCTTGTAAAGGTCGTCCGCCAAAATCTCTTCTCTTGTTCTTTTGTTTTGACACAAAAAAAAACTATACAAAATTTCTACCAGATTTTCTACTACAATTCTTCCTTTTTGACACAAAATTCTACCCGACAACCCACAATCAAGTACCTTATTCTTCATTTGGAGTGGGGTAGTTTGTGAAAATCTCTTAATGAATAGGAATCATAAAGCCCTTCATCAAGAAATCTTCACAAGAAAAACAAAATCACCAAAATCTCAATATAAAACAATTCGGAAAAATTAATGATAAAACCTCCCGATGCAAAATACTTGACAAAATCTTTCTAGTATGAAACCATTCTTGAAAATTTTCTAACATAAAACAACCTCAAACGATAAACAAGATACTTTTGAAAACCTTCCCAACACAACATATATGCATATCAATTTGAATAGAAACTAATTTTCAAAGCTTTTCTATCACAGAATAAATCTCACATAGTGCATTCCAGCAAGTATTCAAAAGAAACTTACAAATACATAGTTTGGAGAACAATAAAGTTTATAACAATTCATGCTTTGGATTACTTTTCCCATGTGATAAAGTTCATGCCCCCGCAATATTTATTCTTGCCAATGTCAAATGCTAATGATATGATTTCATGACAACGAACAAAATACAAAGCTCACAATCATTTAATATATTATCTAAGCTTCACTAATGAAATAAATTTGCAACACATGTAAAATTCTCCCAACCAATCATAACTCAAAAAAAGGGCAAACAAGCATTTGATGCATTACTACAAAAGGAACATAAATATATTGCTTACTTTGAGAATGACGTATATATTCAAAAGATACCTCAATAATTCCAACGAGCTCAAAAAAAACCTTCACAAAAATAAGCAAGCATATGGACATTCTCCAAGATTTATTTTACAAAAGTGGTTTGAGGCATGAAACAAATGAGCATATGCATCTAGCCATTCTCTAAATCAATTCGAGACACAAGACTAATGAAAATTTGCATCTAACTTGTCTACAAATCAATTTGGAGCTTAAAACAATTGAAAATTTGCATTTGGTTCGTTCCCAAAACAATTTGGAGGCTAAAACCATGAAAATTCTGCACTTATTTCAATCCTACCACAGTTCGGAAGCTCAAAAATAACGAAAAAACTGCATGCACTTGTTTTTAACAGCAATTTAGGACATCGAGACATTGAAAAACTGCAACTAGCATTGTTCCCAAATGGTTTGGAACATCAAAACAGCAAAAATCTATATTCAACATGTTTCCAACAGTATTTTGGCGCCCAAAAACAGTAAAAACTGCACTTAATCGCTTACAAAAACAGTGACAAAAGCTCCGTAAAAACTGTGGGAATTTCTATAAAGAAGCAATGAAATGTCTACTCAACCGCCATAAGTATTCTTGTGAGAAAACAGTGAGAAAAAGCCCTCAAAATTCACACTCGTTTCTCACAAAACCAGTAAAAAAAAAATGAAATCCATGAAAGCTCTGTGCATGGGTTTTCACAAAGAGCCAATCATATCTTTCACATAAATACCCCACAAGTGAAGAAGAAACATGTTTCGAATAAGCATAGAGATATTTCGTCATCCATCAACCTTGCAACTAAACATGCTTTTAAATGAACGAATGCATTCTATATGCAAAGGATTCACTCTTAAATAACATGAGTTAACATACAAGTTTCATTTATGTCTCATGAAACTATCCAAGGATAACAACAACCATTGACATCTCCCAAATGGACTAAAATATCACTTGATAACCGAATAAAGGTAGCAATATAGACAACAAGGAACAGTAGTGAATGCACCCTCTAATTTATAACAAAGCTAATTTATAACAAAGATCGAAACCATTCAACCATCACATTCTGAAGCATAAGATATTCATTCATAAGCGACGAGTTTGGCGAAGAAAAACTCATGAAAGTAAGACTCATGGCTCTATAAATATTTCATTCAACGACCACATGCATTTTTTTTTAGACTCCTCTTTTTTTGTTATGAGATGAACAACTAACGCGACATTCAGCAAATCAGATTCATTCATGCCAAGAAAATAAGCCTACACAACCAAATTTATAAAACTTGACTAATGAATGATACTTGGAATAAAACATGGAATGTAAACTAATTCATGTGATCTCTAAGAAAAATACTAACTCATATTCAAACTTTCTTTTAATTTTCAACAAGATCTATCATGCATGTGCATCACAGGAGATAAAATTTTAGCAACTATAATTAATCAAATACTTCATATTATATAAGGAGTTAATCTCGACATAAATATTTAACACTTTCAAACATATAAACTTTTCAATAAGCATACAAATTTATTCTTCTTCTTTTGAAAGCGCACATTATATTGGAATATATTCTCAAAACCTTGCCAAATATAAAACTTTTGCACATAAGCCACTTTTACAACAATAAACCACTTTTGAGGTTTCTCCAACTTGAAATGATTTTCAATAATATATGCTTTTGAAACCTTTTCAGCATAAAACATGAACCAACCATTAAAGCTTAATATAAAAAAAAAAAGAAAACTTTCCATGCTTCAAGCTAACAAACATATGAAAAGATCTTCTCAAATGTGGGCTCACAATTTTGCTTTCATATCAAAACCATTCCCTAAATCAACATTTCATTCCAAAAAAAAAACAAACCTTCCTCAAGACAAAGCAAAAAAAGATCCTTCATAAAAAAAAAAACAATAAAAATCTAGTAAATCAACATTCATGGGTCAAAAGTTCAAACAACTCTTGAGTCATAAGAAGCACTTCGCAGAACATGACTAAACCCTTCTGTAGCATTTGGAGAATGAATGCGAGCATGAACGTAGAATGGGTCACTCAATGACTACAAAAGAGAACTAGAGATTATCATTGTTTCACTTAAAAAAGAACTTGCATTATCCATATCTCAAGAGAGCTTATAGTATGATGTTAGACATTAGCACAAACACTTTGTGTGCACACCTTAATAGAGGATCAAAATGACCTCTCATGCTTCTCTACCAATCACACCTAAAACTCTAAAATACATGACATGACTCAAATATAATTTGATACGTAGCTAACCATTTTGAACAAACAAAATTACCTATGGCTAGCAACAACAATCTCCACATTCCAAAAGCACTAAAACATCATTTGACACAAGTAAATAGAATGTAACTAAACAAAAATAGAATGATAGGGAATGCTCAATCAAGCTCATCTTGACTGAAATCAAACCATTTCAAATTTGATTTGATGAAAGACACTAACTGGATGAGGAAAAGAAAGAAGGCAAAGGCAGTCGGCTCCTTGGGCTTAGGCGAGGCGAGATCGGTCCAGGCGGGCGGCAGCGGGATCGGTCCAGGCGTTGATCGGGGCTCACGAACGGAGGGTGCGGGAGTTCCGCGAATGGGCAGACCAGCGTCGGGATCGGTCCAGAGGAGGTCGGCGCGAGTTCGTCCTGGAGCGGATCAGGACTCGCGAACAGAAGAAGGGAGGGGAGAGCTCGGTCCAGGCGGCGTCGGGGTTGGAGCTGGAGTCGGGTTCGGCCCTGGAGTGCGGAACCGAGAGAAAAAGAAAAAAAAAAACAGGGGAGGGAGCGTTCGGGTCCAGGAGAAAATGAGAGAGAACGAGAGAGAGTCGGCGTTAGAGAGGGAGCGGGAGGGAGAAGGCGTGAGGAAGAATGCCGAAGCTGAAAGCTTCGTTCCGAATAAATTGAGTTCGTTGCCGCAAGAGGAAGCCCGCCTCTTTTCGTCTTCGCGCTCCAGCCCTCGAAAATTCCTCAAACGGCTTCGATCACTGCACGAGGTCTGCTCGAACCGCAGACTATCGCCTGAGACGCGAGATTTCGGCTGAAAAAGGGGATTTCGTTAAATCACAACCGTTGAAGGAATTTCCTGATTTAAGGAAGTGAATTCAAATTCTTTGGAAAGTCAAATGGATTTGAATGTGATTAAATTGAGCTAATTCAAGTCTAATTCGGTTAAATTAGATTAGACTCGAGTCCAAGATTTGAGTCAATTCGAGTCGGTGCGGGTTCGAGCCAGCGCAGCGAAATTAATCGTACCAAGTAATAACGATCAATCTTAAACCAAATGGGGCAAGATATGACCAAAACGGATTAATTGAGTTTAATTGAATACGCTCGAGCCTGATTCGACTAAATTCGAGTCGATTCGAACTCGAATCGGGCCCGACGAAATTCAACTAGGTCAATTGAAGCTGCTCGAGGGTACTCGAGCGGAAAACGAGGTCAACAGTGATGAAGTTCATTCTTCAATTGAAGAATGCGGGATCGATTGGTCGACTGAAGTCGTCGCTCAATCGTCTGCCAGATCTGAGAACAGGAGTCCAGATTCAAAACATAGGGCAGAAAAGTTGTAGAAATGGTGGAATACAAAACTGCAGCAAGGTTTTGATCAATGAGGAGCCAAGTGTAGTACTCGGGGTTAGGAGAAATTCCAGTGGCAGAGGAAATAAGTTTGGGTGGTGTGGAAGTAGAGCCATCAAAGAATCTGGCAAAACCATTTGCAGTGAAGATTTTAAGAATTTGAGATCTCCATAATGGGTAATTATCAGGTGTGAGCTGAATGTTGCGGACAGATTTTACATTACTCATCAGAAATTTTAACTGAGGAGGAATAGAAACTTCTGTCATTTTAAGAACAGATCCTTCCTGAGCAGATGTAGATGAGGATGACGCAGAAGAGTCCGCCATAGAGCAAACATCGACTGAAGCAGAAACCGTGAGGCACTATGGCTCTGATAACATGTTGAACTTCATTGGAAGAAGCTCGAATCCTGCAACCAAAGAGATTATCCTAACAAAAAGCATACACATAATGAGACAAGCAGAAAGCAGGATATCAGAATTCCATTCTCATCATTTACTGTAGCTTATTACATTCTTATATATTAGATAACATATCCCTCATCAACGGTGAAGAGCAGTCCATTAGAAATGAACGGTGCAGATCTCATGGCAAAAAAAGGTGCCCTGCTTTAGCAGTAGTAGTGGGAGCACTAGATAATACGTTGGCTTGCTTATCAGCAACATCCTCGAAAAATGTTCTATCCATTTTTTATTGAATAGTTTATCATTCATATTAAGTATATTAAGTTAAGACTAGGAGGAAACCTCAATTAACCTCAAAAGAACAACAATCTAATCATGATTATAGTCAGATAACTCCTCACTACCATTCATTATTGCCTTAATTTCATGGGAATCAGGACAATATTAGGGGGTTATCCTAACTAAGTGTCACACATCAAGATTTAAATTGGAAGAATTTCATTTTTTTTAACTAACAGATCATTGGAGAAATCTTAAAAATATAATGAACTTTAAATTTTTGTCCAATGACATTTGTTAACAATCACCAACAGTAACCATCATCGCTTGATTGCCATCATGACCTTCTCCAACAATCACCAACAGTAACTCACTATCGCTTGATCAGTGTCACCCAACTTTTATCACCTCATGACCTTCTCCAAGCCACTACCATCCATTGACCCAGTAACTATACCAAATGGCATTTATTTTTTTCATCGTCGTCTTCACTTTCACTATTTCCTTAGTATTCTCCACTTTATTTATGAAATGGTTAAGCTAATATCGAAGAAAAATTTTCTCGTGTTTGCTTAAACATCAATAACAAAATTAGGGCTGTAAATGAACCAATTGTTCAACGAGCTACTCATGACTTGACTCGATAAGAGCTCGTTCATGTTCATTTATTTTTAAAACTATTTTGATATATTATAAAACCGTGACAGATGAAGGAAAAAATTGTGACTGATGAATAAAAAAATCCATTAAACATGTTTATATGCGGTGCTTATTCAGTTATTCCTTTGAATTATTTCCCATTTTTTGATAGCCCGCCTGTGGCCCGCCTATCTTGCTCTCTCTCCTCAATGGCACGCATCAACAAAAAAAAGGTGAGAAGTTTAGTCACACGCTATTTTTGAATGATTTGATTTTGTTATATAATATTAAAAATATGTATGGAGCATTTACTAGTTAGCGAGAAGGTGGCAGGGGACGAGTTGGCTTTCTGTTGGCCGACAAGCTGTTCGATTACGACTCATTAATAGGCTCAACAAGCCTAGAATAAATTGAACATGAGCTGAGCTTGAACATGTGTTTTCTAAATGAGCTCAAGCTCGAACAAAGACAAAAAGAGCTCAAATCTTATCGAACCAATCTCGAACATGATTTTGGCAAATGTGCTCGAGCTCGAACGCGTCGAACACGATTCGTTTACAACCCTAAAAAATATTTTTTATTAGGCTATTCTAAATATAAACAAATAAATTAAATGATAAATTTTAATAATTTTCAAAAAAAAAATTCTTATTAGAGACAAATCTTTTATATAGAGAGAGAATTAAGGAACAATGCTTAAACTCATACAAACAACATATAACTCAAATTTAAGATCTTTTAATTAGTATTCAAAGCAATCAATCAACAATATAATAAATATATGGGAAATTTACATACATACCACTTTATAATATCCTATTTACATATCTAACACCTAAAACTTTAATATTACATGCATACCACTCTATTTTATTTTAATATTAAATATACCACTTATATTTCTTTCCTACCACTCATATATTTCATTTATACCACTCATATTTGGTATGAAAATGAACTATGGGTGGTATGTATGTAATATTAAAATTTTAAATGTTAAATATGTAAATAGAATAGTATTAAGTGGTATGTATGTAAATCTATTTAATTTTCAGCCAATCAAAAACTTAATTTTATAAACCTACCGTGCTTATAATCCATCCTAGGTTTTTTCCCGTTTCCGCAAGTTTGGACTTTGGATGCGCTTCCTCCCAGCATAAGGATCAAGGTAAGGAATCCTCGGCAATCTCGACAGGTAGGGTTACGTTTTTCGATTTGCTCTTTGCCCCCTTCTGCATCTCCGCTCCTAGTCTCACGCTTTCTTCACACTTTTCTCGGTTTCCTTTGAGTTATAGGCTTATTACCGATTTGTGGAAGAGGTTTTGACTGTCGACGATATCTAGGTTTTTGTTTTTGCTGGGTTGTAGGTTTTGATAGTTTAATTTAGGAAAGGATACGTTAAGCATTGGAACTAGTGGTGCTGAATGAAGGACCGTCGATCGGAATGGCGTGGTGACCCTTTGATTCACCGCTCACGTCGCAGTAGGAGCCCTATGATGAGTTTTAAGCGGCAACAGAGGCCGCCGATGAGGGCCCATAGGCCCTCTGGCCGCCGGAGTGCATCAAGAGAGCAGCGGCAGGAGCATCCGTTGAGGCGCCTTGATCATGGAAGGGAACTTGTACATAACCATTCACCGCTGCCTCAGCACCACTATCGCTCACTGTCACCACCGTTCTCTTCGCGTGATGATGGTTTCAGATTCCAGCACGACTACGTACTTCCGGACCACCCTTCATTTAACCCTAGCTGGAAGTATTCACCATCGATCAAAGATAGAGAGTTCCATTCTCAGATTGACGGGGCTCTGCCACCTTCCTCGTTAGATATTGAGGAACAGGGCATGCTGCGACAAAAGTCAACTTTCATTGGAGAAGGATCTTCCCGGAGCCTTTATTCAGACCACCCAATGGGTTCTGCTGTTCTGAGCTTGGAGAGAATGAGACGCAGTGGAGGTAGTTTTGTTATGGAGATACAGGAAGTTGACATGCATTCTTATAATGATGGACGTAGGGATCCATATGATGATATGGATAGAAGACATATGCATTCCAGAGGTTTTTCCATCCCCAAATTGCCGTCCTCTCAGCTGAGGCCTTTCACCAATATTTCTTCATCTGGTATATTGAAGGAGGAGGACAACAGTTTGCATCATAACCCTATATCAGACGGGCTTGCCACTGGTGTCGGAAGATACCCTGATGACCACTTGGAGCATTACGCCTACAATCAAGTACCAAAGTCTGACCCACCGAGGCATGGCCTACTGGATGAATCCCGGATATATGAACATGATGAACTTGGCCCTATAGGCCTGGATGATCATCGACATAGGGTACAAGATGAACTATATAAAAAGATGCATGGCGCTTCGCGGACTGAGCTCACGAATGCCGCTTCTTCGACTCTGTTTGAATTAGACTATCCTGGAGGCTGGATGGACAAAGATGATTCTACTAATAGTAATTTAATTCAAAGAACTTTTTCAGAGCGTCACCATTATTTGCATCGAGATGTTGCTCATGATTATGATGATGTGAGAGCTCGACAAGAGTTACCAACCAATTCAGGCAATTGGCATGATGGATTGCGAATTAAATCATCACGAGATTATGAAAGCATGCCGTTTGAAGAGGGTTTTGCTTCTGAAAAACATTTTTTCCCAATATCTCACAGAGTGGAACATAGGAATAGGAAGCCTTTGCTATCAGATCATGAAGTAGATGAGCGTAGGCTATCAATGAGTGCTCATGACAGTTCACACATGGATGATTTAGGTGATTATGATGTGGAAAGGATGGAGAACAGAAATTATGACATCATTGAAGACATAGATGACATTGATTCACGAACTGTGTTTATGAGTGATCGTCATTCCTTTGCACCGTATGTAAATGAGGAAATGTGGCCAAGTGAAGATCTGGCGAGGCCCTCGATGTCGAAATCTATGCTTATGCAACAATCCCGATATAGAAAATTTGTGCGTGGCGTTTCTACATCTGACGCTTTTATGCCATCAAAAGTTGTATCTTCCACGCATGCAGAAATTGGTCGTAATATCGATTCAAAGAGGAGGTTGAAACACCCCCGTTCTGACTTTGATACTTCATCTTTCTCAGAAGGAAGACAAGATTCGTTGAGGCCCTACAAGTACTGGAAGAGAGGAATGCAGGATAGGCTTGGTGCTCAAGTTAGAGGGAAACATGACAGTGATTCTCTTGTTGTGAAGAATGATCCCCCAGAAGATTCAGAGGAGTTTAAGCAGCAATTTCATAAGGCATTCCTTCGCTATTCTAAGCTGTTGAATGAGAGTCAGCACAATCAAAGAATATACCAAAATCAAAGAAATACCTACAGCCTACTATGTAGTGTATGTGGAAGGTCTGTCTTCTCTACTACAGTATATTTATGGAAGCATATAGTTGCTCCTTTCTTGATGCAGAAGCACTTTTGGGCTTCAGAAAAATATATTCGTAAAAATTCATGCCCTAAGTATGAGGAAGCATGCCTCCCTGTTGTTGATTTGAGAAGGCATGAAGCGTCTGTTTTAGTTTTATTAAAATCATTCAAGGTTTGAAATCTTTAAGGGTTACAGGGGTTTAGTTATAGTTTAATCATAATTCCAGCATTAACTTGTAGTTTTTCTGAATTGGGGTAGTAGTGATTAGATGTTTTGTGGCATGCTATTTAAGAAGTAGTAATATGGTGCTGAAAAACTCCTAGATTGCTCTCACATGGAAGTAATTATAAGCTTCGAGCATGTCTCAGGTATCTTGCACACTTTGGAACTTTCAATTTCAATATGGTTGTCATCTTTCTTGGTGAAAATGACTGATGATTGGAAGCAACCATTGGAATCATGATCTCCTGCAAAATTTGTTTGATTTTGAGTGAAACTTAAGTCAGCTGTGTGAGTTACAGGGAATGAAGAACTGATTTTGACATTTAATGGCAAAACTAGGCATTATGACTCCCTGTTTGTAAGTACTTACTGACAGGATTTATTATCTTCATTCTTTCTCTGTTTGAAAATATTGTTTTATGAACAAGCTATGGGGTGAAATGTTGCTTAGCTATGAGTATGGTCAATCTCTGAAGAAGCTGTTGGAAAAATTGAAACTGCAGGATGTGATGTGCTATCACCCAAAAATTTTGGTTCTCAGCTAAGAATTCAGAGTGTTGGGTTAGGGTTCTTAGTCTACCTTTAGACAGAAGTTACGCAGAGACTCCAAGTACATATTCTAATACGTGAAGTGAGGATTTTTTGTGCTTCTCAAATTTGAAAGAGAATTCAATTTACTTGCATAATTGTTTAATGGAGCATATAATTCTTAAAAAAATGTCACAATATCACTCTTTCCTTGAAATCCCTTGTTATGCAACTCTAGTTACCATATTGTATCTCATGTTATAAATAATCACCTGTTTTGTTTACTCTCTTGTTTTTTTCTTTTTTAAACTGCCAAGTTTATGAGTTGAGAAGATCATTGCTGTTTTTTGTCATTCTTTATGGTTATTTAGAAGTATTGGTTAGTACTTAATGTATAAATATTTATCCTTTTAAAAAAGAAAAAAGTTCAATTTTTTTATGTTACCTGATTTCGTTTGGCTGGTATTATTCGGTTTCTGTTATGATGCAAAGATTGATCACGCATGTAACACAACCCTGCAGGACAGGTCAATTGACTTATTCTCTTCTTGGAGTTGCTGATTAAATTATTGATGTTAGCTTTTTGTTTGAATTCATGCTTTGGTCTTTTTGATTGTTTGTTCTGCATTAAATTTCAGTTTGGTATTGACTTCATAATGGTGTACATGTCTTATTATCAATTAAAGACTATAAATTACAATGTTGGATGCTTTTTTGGAATCTAAATGTGGCTCTATCACTGCCAAATAAGTTTTAATACTTTATAGAGCTTGAGTATTTTTTCCTGTACACTAAGATTGGTTTACCTGATTTGTTTTCTATTCTAAACTCAACATATTTTCTTCTTGCATTTTTCTTGAGATAATATGTACTTTTTGTTAGTTTTTATTTAATTTTTGTCTTTTGATCAATAAGTGTAGCTGTTCTTTCTTTTTCTTTTTTGTCTCAGTACTTCTAAGGAGTTTGTGGATACAAATGGCCTAGTTACACACTGCTATCACTCCCATAAGGCCGGTTTAAAAACAGAACATTTAGGTTTTCACAAGGCACTATGTGTCCATTTGGGCTGGAACTGGCGTGTGCCTCCTGAAAATTCCAGGGCATACCAGGCCATGCCTGTTGCTGATGCCAAAGCTATGAGGGAAGACCTTATTTTGTGGCCTCCACTCGTAATTATTCACAATATTTTAGTTGGAGATTATAGCAGTACCAAGGTTGGTAAAGTTCTCAATGTTGAGAGCCTGGAAAAGATACTCAGAGGTTTGTTTTCTACTCGAGTTTGATATTGTAATTCTGTTTATGTAACTGATTTTTGTTCTTTTAGGTAGTATTATCCCTTTTTTACATGTTGCATTTGATGACATTTTGTCGCTTCTCTATCTTTTCATACCCTCAAATTACATGCACCTTAAAAACTGACATTGATCATATTCATAATTAAAAAAAAAAAACTGTTTTATAGCTCTAAATATGGCTTGAATGGTCAAATCAATTTTTTTTTTTGAGTAAGTACTTCATAATTTTTAGTTGATCAAGAATTTGTATGAGTGCCATAATGCATTTAATTATTACCCCTGATGATTGCCACTAATTTCAAGATATAAGAAGTAAATATTTGGAATTGCTAATGAAGTTTTCAACTTCACCAAAATCATTTGCCAAAAATTCCCAACAAGTTCAGATATTTATAGTTGGATAATGTGATCTGCAATTCTGCATGTGTCCTGATTATGACCCAAGAATATATAGAGTTTAAAGAGCATTGAGTCTCACACGCTTAGGTTTTAATAAAAGCACATATTGTGATGTAGTTTTAAGGATATTTATCTTAATTTTTATTGGTACAGTCACAGGAATGATTCTCTGGTTATTTTGGTTGATGGCTGGCTGATATGGGACGTCTTCGGACCCAAAATTTTTAATATTAATCCACTTTGAGATACAACAAATGCATTGCACGTAAACTTTTGTTGGCCATAGATTTTTAATTTAATTTGCTATTCATTATTTTTCGAATCAATACAACAACAACATCAAGCTTCTATTCCACTATGTTGGTCGGCTACATGAGTCCTTTTTCTCAATTGTATCATGTTAAGAGTCACATTTTCATTTAAATTTAATTAAAAAAAGGACATTTCTAATATTTTTTAACGAAATCTTTTTAGGTTTATCACTACCTAGAACCAAAAATACGATGAGAGTAAGGCTTTGTATGGGACAGCTTTTTTATAGCTTTCAAAAGCAGTTTTCTAGTACGCAAATTTATTGAATTAAAAATTCTTGTACTAAAAATCTGCTTGAGAAAACATGAAGAAAGTTGTCCCAAATGAAGCCAAGTTTAGTAGAATAATTTCGTACTCTTTTTCTAGAAATTTAGTATTACGGGAACATATAACTTATTGAAAACCATGCCATTGTAGAACATTAGATTCAATTATGAGTAAAATGAATAAAAAGAAAGAAATTAAACTAGAAGGGAAGAAGCATAACAATTAGAAGAATCAGATTTCATGCTTGTATAAGTCGAGGACCTCTCTCATAATCTTGATTTCTTCCAATTATCAAGGATTCGACTTGTTGAAGCAGAAGGAATAGTACTTTAATTAGAATTTTATTTTGATTGTGATAGATTGACCTTAAGATTGCTATTTGTAATTTAAAAACATTTGAATTTTTAATACATTGTCGTGAGGCTACATCATTGACTTATTATCAAGCATCGATGTGAGAATATTATCATAAGAAAAGCTGCAATGAGAAACCATTCATGATAGGTTGAACTTTTTAAGGGTACTGTTTGCATTTTGTTAGCCAATGTAAGCGTTAACATTTATCATGTTATGATAGCGATATATCATTTTCGTAGTGAAATAGTTAGAGATTGCCCTTTGGTTTGCTTACTAATTTTCATGTTGCCAAGACATTTCTATGTCAAGTCAAATTATTGCCACTTGTTAGAAGCATGAAAAGTGTATTGTATTTTTTTTTTATTCCAACTTTTTTTTATGTTTGCTTACAGAAAAGATATATAAATGAAGGCTTCATTAGAGACAATTTTCTTACTGCTTTATAAAATGATTTTTAGTTCAAAAATTTAAAAATAGGAAAAAAAGTAGTGGCCAAATAAAGCCTAAAACTATCAGTGACTTGGAATACATCAAAATTGTTATTTTTCCTTCATCTGAAAACTGCCCCTCTGATTTTCAAATCCCGCATTGTGATTGCTTGCATTTCTTGTTCGCCGCCTTTTGTCAGTATTGCCGCCCACCACCACGGGCATCACCATCCTCTACCACCGCCGCCTATCGGCACCACCATTAACCCCTAAATCTTTGGCTGTATTTATTTGCTGCAGAAATGGGCTTCGGCGCAGGAAAGATCCGCTTCTGCCATGGAAGACCCGCAAATCAGAGCATCTTCACTGTGAAGTTCTTGCCCACATTTTCTGGCCTACAAACAGCAGAAAGACTTCACAAACATTTTGCAGATAAAAAGCATGGCAAACAGGAATTCCTGCAAATTACTTCCCGTGGAAAAAACAGCGAAGTAGAAAGCCAATCCAAACAGCCAGATGAGTTCCTATATGGTTACATAGCTGCTGCAGAAGACTTGTATAAACTCGACCCAGAAACCAAGAGAAGATCTTTGCTTAAAAGCAGGAAGGATGATATTGAAGCTATTGCTGATGCCCCTCTCAATACTATTTAACTTACGGGTACTGATCTAATCTGTTGATACCTTATTACTTGTTTTTCTTTCCTGTAGCTTCTGAGAAGCTCACTTTTACTTTATGGTGTTTGGGATTGATTTTGTGTAGCTGTGGTGTATGAAACAAACAAAAATGGAATAAAATTTGGGTGAAGATATCTCATCAAAATTTGGTTCAGGATGAATAATTTTTAAATTTATTTTGAGATATGAATATAATATAAAAATTAATTTATTATTTATATGAAATAAATTTAAAATTTAGAAACTCATCCTGACTAAATTTTGCATGAAATATCATTACACAAATTTTATGCAAACTAAGTCATCATACTTTTGAATGAAATTACAATTTACTCTGATAATTACTTCATTTATACATAAAATCTTAAAACAGATTAAATTGCAAAAATAATTCTTTTTAGGCATATTATTTTAAAAGATCTGATTGTCATCTTAGACCAAATGAGAAAAACTTATTAATTTTTTTTTTATTATTGAGCTCTCATCATTTACAACAATTTATTTTTTATTTAAATTTGATTAAACATGAAAACATAATTCAGCAATGGATAGTTTAGATAATGCATTATCAAATTCATATTTTACTTGATGGGAAAAACATTTAAAATGTAATGAAAAAGTATTACAAGCCAATATTTTTTATTTCTAAAACCATTTTAAATACTAATACTTTTACTCCAACAAGAATACACCTTTATATCTACTAATTAAATATTTAATTAATTATATATTTTCATTTTTTATTTTTTATTAATAATTCTATAATGCTATTTATATATCTAACAATCAAAATTATAATATTTCATATCTACCACCCATAAATCAAATGTGTAAAAAATAAAATATTAAAATTTATAAAGCGGTATAAATGATAGGAATGAAATATAAGAATGTCATATTTGATATTAAAATTGTTTATGACTGATAGGTATGAAATATTAAAATTTTGGGGGTTGAGTATATAAATAACATGACATAAACAATATATGTATGTAAATCCCCCAAAAAAATACTAAATAATCAAGCTCCCAATATCTAACACATGAGCATTATTTCATAAAATATCAGCTTACAGCATAAGAACAGACCAACACTCCCAAATCATTACTAAAGAAAGCGAAGTAGCAGTAAACATAATAGTTCTCACATAACATAATCACTTATCATATAGAGATGAGCCAAGAGCTAGAGAAGGTTATTCTATAATAAATCTAGAGAAGGAAGCTCATTTGCATTATGGAAAGCTAGAAATATAAGCCAGTAGACCAAGCTAAGGACGCCATGAAGGCCTCCGATCTCGGCGATAGCTCTTGACGTCGAGCATTATCGATCTTCAAGCGCACTCTTGATTCTTGTTTTGTGAGATTGCAAATCATCAAGAAATTGCATGAAATCTGATGAATATGCAGCTGGAGACTCAGGCTTTGTTTCGGACGGCTTTCTTATTGCTTCAAAAAACAACTCTTTAGTACAAAAATTAAAAATTTTATACTAAAAAATAGCTTTAAAAAGCAATAAGAAAGTCGTCCCAAACAAAGCCTCAATCCTCCGTAAGGGCATACACAACTGCTGTTCTGCTAGGGGCATAAACTTGGAAGGAATGAGGCCTATTGTCATATTTACCTTCCTGCTTGATCAAAAGACATGGATAGTTGTATAATTTGTACATTGGGTTGAATGAAGATTGAAGGAAAGAGTAAACCTTAGAACTTACAGTGCTGAAGTATTCTGCAGAAGGATTGATTCGGCCAAATCCGCCAAAAAGTTTGTCATCAGAATTTAGCACAACCTGTAGTAAAGCAGGCATGGTTTGTTCATACAAAAGCAGTTTCAAGAAGGCTTTACAGAAATATAAGGAAAAAGACTCAAAATTCAGCAGCATTGTACTAAGAATAGCATCCCCGGCCAGTGCACAGCTTAATTTATATATTCTATAAAATTAATATGCTTGGCTCAATTGGGATTGAAAGATTATTTGAACAAAGGAGTTCCAATTTAAAGCAAAATTGGATTTTAGCATAAAATCTATGATCAAAGAAAAAGATTATAATTTTCAGATACTTCCAAATAGGGGTGCAAACGAGTCGAGTCGAGTCGAGCTTAACTGTCAAATACAAAGCTCGAGATCGAGCTTAAAAATCTCTAAATTTTTTGTCTTGGTATTTTACGACTGCAGAGAGAGAGAGAGGTATTGACTATTGAGTGTTAGTCTTTATTATCTGTAGACTATAGACTATCAGAGAGAGAGAGAGAGAGAGAGAGAGAGAGAGAGAGAGAGAGAGAGAGAGAGAGAGAGAGAGAGAGAGAGAGAGAGAGAGAGAGAGAGAGAGAGAGAGAGAGAAGCATTGAGTTTTAGCCTTTATTATTCATACAGCGGGTAGCGGCTGTTAGAGATTTGAGAAACACGCTAGAATTTTTGAAATACGCATGGGGCAGGCGGGCGGGAATTCCAAATACACGCTAGAACTTTCGAAATACGCCAGAATTTTTTAAAAATATTTAAATTTTAATAATTTTGAGCCGGCTTGCGAGCCGAGTCTCATCGAGCTCGAGCTCCTGGCTCGATAAGCTCAGCTCATGAGCTCATAAACGAGTCGAGCTCGAGCCGACTCGGCTCACTTATACCCTTACTTCCAAACGAAGTTTGGCTGCCAAAAGATCAGAAATGTGCACTTACAATCTAAGCGATTGCAAGCTAAACCAATGTGTGTTTCCAACCAATTGGTACTTTAACATGAAAGAGTTGGTTGAACTTTCATTTAACATGTAGACTAGGAAATATGATGTTAGACAGATATGCGTTTTAACGACACAGTAACAAAAAGAAATTCTTTAATGAAACTAGTCAATGATTTCTCAAGCTGCCAGCATCTTAATTGCGCCAAAAAAATAGTACCTTGTACTTTCCAGGTTTTAAGCAACCAACTCTATAACCGAAATAACTATTAGACCAGTGGAAATTGAACACAAATACTAAATCTCCCCGCTCAAAAATGATCATCTTGTCTCCTTCATCTTTCCGTGAAATGTATTGGTGCCTTGAAATCATGAACTGCAATGATCCAAAATATTGAGTTTCAATGCATAACAAACACTTACTTCAACAGCATAAAAGAACTATTCACAACAATATAATGATTTTATGAAAATATAGAAGGCCCAATCAGATTTCAAAACTCTATCTTAAACAGTCTAAATTCCACATCTGATTAAAAAAATGCCTTAGGCTTTGTTTGGAACGGCTTTCTTTCTGCCATATAAAAAAACTTTCTAATGCAAAAATTTTAATTATTGTACTAGAAAGTGTTAGACCGGTCCACTGGACCGGTCTAGCCGGTCCGCACGAGACCGGCAATTCACAACTGAGGCGGGATCTCCGCCTCATGCGGAGATCGAGAGGCCCGTCCGTCCCCTTAGAGCCGTTTAGGAAGTTTTTTTGAGCGTTTTGAGAGGGAAATTTGAACGTAGGGACTGTTTAGGGAATTCCTTTTGTTTTGTATGCATTAAATAGTTGATTTGGCGAGGGTTTGAACATCTTGAATTTGGCTGAAAATTTGAGATCTCTTATATTTAGGTTTTCTTTGGGCTCTAGCGGCGTCTAGAGATTTGGGAGAGATCGATCCTCCTCTCGAATTGAGGATCAATTGTATCTTGCTATTTTATTCATCGACTAGTGGAATACAAGCTTTTCTTTGAGTTTTCTCTCAGATTTTTTTGTGTTTTTGCTGTTTTTCTACTGTGGACAGCAGATTTACTGCTGTTTGCTCTTCGTTTGGTGTTAGGATTGCTTGAGAACTCAAGTTTACCCTTAGGGTTACTTGTGAACTCAAGTATTTCCTATCAGAAAGCTGCTTTAAGAAGCAGAAAGAAAGCCGTCCCAAACAAAATCTTAATATATAACCAAATGGATGTTTTATGATATGGAAAACACAACACGAAGTGCTTCAAAAACAAATGACTATAAACTAGAAGCACGTGCTTGAGAGAAGGAACAGATGGAACAATTCATCACTGCTTAAGTAATAGAATACTTACACCATATATCTCCTCAAGATGCTGCATTGCTTGATCAAATTCTTGCATTCCGTGGTATCTTAAATATTCAGCGTCTCCCTGGATTCAGCCATTTATAATACAATACTTCAAGAAAAAAAGGCTAATAAAAATTGCTTTAGTAAGTTAAATTCTCATAAAAAGTTGAACTCAGTAAAATGATAAGCAGGGATAGAGGTATATAATGCACATTCTATACATCTTAATCAAAAACCCAAAAAAGAAAGGTGGAACTATTGGTTGTGAAGAGTATAGATAAGCAGTTTTTATGTGGGCCCTCACACATTCCTTCTGTTTTTGATTTCACACAAGCAGGCAGTTGGGAGAATTAGGGAAGAAGTGCGGGTGAGGGAAGTATTGTAGGACTCGGCATAGTGCAAAGCAGGAATCGGCATTGCTAAAACAGAAGATTTTGATTGGAATTGACATGTGATAGCAGTGGTCGAGTGAGAGAACAGTGACTGTATGAGAGAAATTGTTGTGAGAACTTTTGCTGTGAGAAGAAATTATTTTAAGTAAAAGAAGAAGAGAAGGAAAATAGTCTTTTACATTTTCCAAACTTAGTAAAAGTTCTAAAGATAATTATATTGTTAGGATTAATTGGTATGTGAGGAGAAAGAGAAACTGGTTTCGAGGTAAATTATTATATTAGTATAAGTTTATTTTATGAAATTTATTTGGAGTAATAAATTGTGAAATTTATAGAATTAGAGAGATAAATTGTAGGTAACTTACAAAAGAAGAAGAGTACGAGGTCGAGGTTTTTAAGAGACAACTTATCAAGGAGGTAAGTAATGTAAGTTTCAATTAAAAAGTATATTATGTTATTTTTAGGGAAATCGTTATTAAATGGAATGATTTTATTAATGCATGTTCACAACTAAGTATTCATGTACGAGCAACCACATGCAAATTTGAATGATTCAATATTAAAAGAAGTAATACGATTGTTTAACACTTTCTTAGTTGGTAAGATTTTGGAAATGAGTTCAATTCTTTACATATCGCATAAAAATTCTCTTTATACTAATGGTATAACAGATAGATTGTTATGAAAGTATGCAATAAAACAAAGCAAGTATAAATTACAAATATTTGAAGTCTACTAAATATCAAAATTAGTAAAGGTTGGCTATAAAATGATATGATAAATGTATTACAGGTGCGGCAAAAGGGACCCTAGATATGATACCTACATAGTAGGTGGGGCAAAAGGGTCTCCTAAAGAGATAAAAGAGACATCTATGTAATTCAATGGTGAAAATGTTATATTTACCTGGGCTCCATCGAACATTCTTATGAAAGTTTATTATGTAAAGAAGGATAGCCAAATCCTTAGAACACTAATATTAATATGATGTACATACTTCAAATGAATTAAAGGATGATCCTTAATATGATTTTTTTTTTTAAAGTTGTTTCACAAATGTTTTTGAGTTGATTCAATTATATTATTCATTATGATCTTGCATTGAAATTCTTATTTATTTTACATAACTTTATGAGCCTCATAGCTCACCAGCTTTTATACTGGCTATTGTTACAGAAAATGACAAGAAAAAAGTTGAGACTGATTAGAGAAGTTATGAAATATTTAGGTTTACTGTTTAGCAGTGTCTGTGATGTCTTCTTTTGAGGTATGTAAGTGTTATGTGTAAAATCTGATTGTGTTGCTCAATCTGGTTGTTCAGTTGCCTCGAACCTCAAGTTCTGTCGTGCTCACTGGGGGGCGCTAGGGGTTTATCCCTGCTTCTCTTCTCAAATACATTTTTTCCATACAACGCCCTGGTGTTGCGTACCCGAGTGCCTCAGTGTTGTGTTCCCGAGTGCTCCAACATAGAATGACAGAGAAAAGGGCACCGCAGCGGCATAAATATGGTGCCGCAGTGGTCAAGACAAAGACTGAGTGCTGCAGCGTTGAGTGTTTGAGCGCTGCCGCATTGTCAAACAGAGACTGGAAGCCGTTGTGCCCCAAACTGGTGCAACAACACTACGAGATGGACTAAACGGTAATTCTTTCTCATTTTCTGAAGAGTTGCGTCCATTGGAGTTATTTAACTTGGCTTTCTCTTGTATTTTTATTTAGGAAAAGAGTGAGAACAATGTATGTGAGAAGAGAAGCAAGGAGAGAGTGAGAGAGAAGAGAGATTTGTAGTTATTTTTCTAATTTTCATAGTGAATTTTTGGGTGTGGTGTGGCTCCGTGATTTTTCCGCTAAATCCTGGTGTCCTTTATTTTTCCGCTACTTTTACTTTCTTGCTTGTTTCATCATTGTGATGTTTACTTCTCATCTTCTCCCCAACAATTAGCTCTTTAATGTGATGATACATTTTTTTTATTAGTAGCTTTGTAAGTATTTGTGTGATGTAATTGAGATTATTAGATGCTTCCACATATTCAATAAATGTATTTGTCAATGGATTTTTTTATATAAGTATGTAAATGATGAGAAATACAAAATTTATAGAAAGAATGTTATGTTCAGTTCTGTAACACACTATGTTATTGATAAGGGGTATCCTGGGGCGTTACACCTGTCCTCTGAAGTATTTCAATGGCTAATCTTTCATTCCTAGAAGATAATTAATTTTTTTTTTTTAAATATCTTTGTAAACACATTACGTATACAAGTGAATCTGGCATGAATGGACTCATTTGTATATGCATAAGATTTTATACTGCATGTCAATGTAAATATGTGAGTTAGTTCATGTTCTGGTGTGCACATGTATATGTTTAACATATGAGCGTACATCAATGCAATGTATGACTGTACTGTCATATCCAGCCATCATACGTTTTAATGCTTGCTGCATCCTTGATCTCAAAATTGTGCTCGCTTTAAACTTATCTAGGTGGTTAAAATTTTCGCCCACCCAACAATGACAAAATGCAGTCAAGTCTATATGGACAAACAGGGTTACTATTTCAATTATATGACAGGAATACATAAAAGTTTAAGGCGTCGTTTGAGACGACTTTCTTACACCTTAAATCAGCTTTCAAATATAAAAAAATAATTTTTAAACTAGAAAGTGCTTTAAGAAGCAATAAAAAAGCCGACCCAAACAAAGCCTAAGAGAAAAAAAAAGGCCATAAAAGCACCAACTAGTTGGTTTTGTGATGTTGCCTTCGACTTTTAAAGTGTAGGTCAGAGGTTCAATTTAAAAAAAAAAAAAAAAGAATATTTTGAAGCAAAAGCTTCAAACAATAAGAAAAATAAGATCTTCAAATAACTAGGATAACGTTTCTAATAAAAATTAGCAAACCCAAAGTGCGAAATCAGATCAAAATTTTTTGGAGTCTTTAGCTAGAAATTTACCAGCCGCCTATCTACCAATAAGAGTTTCCAGACAATTTGGGCAGATAAATTACTAAGGGGCACTGAGAGTTTGCAATACTTTCAAAGGCACATATTTCGTATATTAGTTCAAGTCTGCATCGAACTATAAAGAGAAAAACAACAAAGGAAAAGTTCAGATATAAATTTTTTATTTACCAAGTCAAATCTACGCCGGCATTTGTCATAGCTATAGTTATTCCCAGGAACTACTTTCCCGTTAGGTAGATGTTGATCTCCTCTTGGAAAATCTATCCATTCTGTCAAACATAAATTGGAGTGCTTTTAATTTGTCTGAACTTTGACCCATCTTGATCTTTGATTTCAACATCAGGCACAAAAAAGTCATACCTGGATGACCAAACTCATTTCCCATAAAATTGAGATATCCTTCTCCACCTAATCCCATAGTTACTAGCCTTATCATTTTGTGTAAAGCGATTCCCCGATCTATACGAGGTGTAGATGGTCTATCCAGAGCCATAAAGTCGTACATATCCTAAAGATTTAAGAACAAGGCCAGTTTAACAGATAAGAATACTTAGCTTCGCATTACGAGGAAAAACAACAGTATCAAAGCAGCATATAAAGTTAAAATGAGAACAAAAAAATCGAAAAAAATATACACCATGCTAGTCTTATGTTACTGTTATGCTGCCAGCCTAGGAGGGGTCGGCTGAACCGGTCCAACAGGGACGGGTTCACTGTTATAGCCGCCTGCCCAAGGCTTTGGGTGGAACCAAGAGGGGGCGGAAGCCCTAGTGGGGCTCATTACTTAATTAAATAGTGTTTAGGAGGAAAATTTTGAATTAGGGACTTTTCAGCAATTTTGTAAGCTTCCTTTGGCTTTAATTAGTCTTTTGGAGGTTAGGGTTTGGATATCTTGAGATTTGCTGAATTTTGATATCTAGGGTTTGTTTTATGTGGGCTCTAGGCTTTGCTAGAGATTTGGAAAGTATTTCTTCCTCTTGAATTGAATAAATTTGTATCTTGTTTTGTATTTCTTGTTTGTGGATTGAATCAAAGTATTTCCCATGTGTTTCTTCTCCAATCTACTAAATTTCCTGTATGGTTTTTGCTGATTTTTCTTTGAAATCAGCACTATTTCTCGCTGCTTTTGCCAATTCTTGTTAGGTTTGCTTGCGAACTCAAGTATTGCTCTTAGGGTTACTTGCGAACTCAAGTACTTCCTATCAGTTAGTTACCTTATCCATCAACCAGAATGCAATTGTCTTGTCACCAACAAGAGCTTGATCATGGCTTTCAGCATACGCAATACATTTCTCTAACCATCTCCTATTTGTAAGCGTGTGCACAATATCTCCCATCCTCCACTCCTCATCTTGTAATCTGCAAAGCAAATTAGGCATGTTGGGTTGAGCGCCTTAAGCAACAGGTAGTGAAAAGCAATAACATGTTTAACATAAATTATCAAACAAGCCAGAAATAAGGATCATTTGGATGCTGAAATCAATTGACAGGCAAGGCTTCTAATTTGCAAAAGTCTGTAAAGATTTGTAAGAACATTGTCTCAAATTTCCTTGCATATTTAGTGCAAAATAGGTTTAAATGATCTTATAATAAAACTCATATAGGCTATTTTGTATCCAGTGAGCTTATACAAAGAACACATAAAAAATATGAAAAACAATCAGTTAAAGCTTCATTTGGGAGAAACTATTAGTAGGACCCTATGATGCACCGACACTTCTCCTCAAAGATGCGTGCAGTGTCCGACACGTATCCGACACGACACGCGTCCGACACTCCTCCGACACGTGTCGGACACGCAAAAAACATATCTAATTATAAAAATATTAAATACAAATTAGACACACGTGTCCGACACGCTTATCCTAAATATTTTATGAATTTTTTTAAATATAATTTCTTGTATTTAAAAGTTTTACTTATTTAAAATATAAAAATTAAGTTTCTTATTTCTTATCCAGAATATCAAATCAATCGTCCACACTTGATACCCAATTCATCGAATACTCTCATTTTCATTTCTCTTTGGCGGGTTACAACTTTGATTTCACAACAATGCCCGATATCATCTCAACATCGACGTCTAGCATCGTTATAACATCAACATTTCAAAATGATCTTCATATCAAAGTATGACGTCGTCTTTATATTGATACTCGATGCTAGTAATTTCTACACCCACAACTTGAAATCTCATCTTTGTCCAACGACTTCTCAACATCGATGACCAACGCTCTCTCAACATCAACGATAAACACCCTCTTAACATTGAGGACCAATATTTACTGCATAACATCAATGCCCGAGTCTCGACAGCATTGTCATCTCCTCTCTCGATGGCTGATAATTGACATCAACGCCCGACTCTTGACATCCTAATATTAATCATTTTAAGCATAAATTATAGTTAAATGAGTTATTATTTCTAAATTATTTTTAAAATTATACTTATTCAATTTTTATACATTATTTAAAAAAAAACTATAATACCGTGCCCAACCCGTGCCCGTGTCCTATATTTTCAATAATTGACATGTCCGTGTCGTGTCGTGTCTGTGTCACCGTGTCCGTGTCTGTGCATCATAGGTAGGACCTTATCTTATTCATGAAACCAGTAAAAAATTTCACGCTTGGCTCCAGTGCTAAAAATTTAAAAATTATTATAGATTGATTAAGATAGTACTATCTTGCATAATAGAAAGCAAGGAGTAACAATAAAATAAGAAGATGAAATATTAAAAATCTAATTAATTAATTTAAATTTATAGCAGTATAGTTGCTAAAAGTAGTAAATTCATAGGCATCAGGCCTAGGAATATCAATTATTATGGATAATTTGGTACAAAAGCATAACTAAAACTATTACACAATGAGCAATAGTAAATGTTTCTAAAAGACAAAAAAATGCAAATAGAATACATATAGTATTCCACACATATAGGGTTCCACAAGAAATATTGATCGTTTACTAAAGTTGCAAAAAAAAAAACATTTAATTATATGTTTATGTAGTATGACATTTTTTATTTAGAAAAAGCATATGATAAAGTTCCAAGAGAAATGTTATGGAGAGTTCTTGAAAAGAAATGAGTCAATAATGCTTATATTCAAATCATTAAAGATATGTATGCAGGAGCTATTACTTGTGTTCAAACACAAGGTGGATTGACCAAGTATTTAAGTATTTCCCTATTTCAGTTGGGTTACATCAAGGATCAGCCTTAAGCCCATATATTTTTTCTTTAATCATGGATGTTCTCACTAGACATTTGCAAGAGGATGTACCTTGGTGTATGCTTTTTGCTGATGATATTCTTCTTGTTGATAAGACTAGAGAGGGAGTTGAAGGTAAACTTGAATTATGGAGGTCAATCTTAGAGTCTAAAGGTTTTCGCTTGAGTAGATCTAAAACGGAATATATGGAGTGTAATTTTAGTAGTAATAGGCCTAGTGAGGGGATTGTGACTTTGGGCAATCAATTCATTAATAAGAGTGCATGTTTTAGATATCTTGGATCTATTGTTCAGAGTGATGGTGAAATAGATGGGAATATTATCAACATAATTCAAGTTGGATGGTTGAAGTGGAGGAATGCATCGGGCTTGTTATGTGATAGAAATGTACCCCTCAAACTTAAGGGAAAATTCTATAAGATGGTAGTGAGGCCTGCAATGCTTTATGGTGCCGAATGTTGGCCATTAAAAGAGAAGCATAATACTAAGTTAAGTGTGGCAGAGATGAGGATGCTCAGGTGGATGAGTGACTTTACCCTTAGAGATAAGATACGTAATGAGCATATACGTGAAAAGGTTGGAGTAGCTCCAGTAGAAGATAAGATTAGAGAGAGTCGCCTTAGATGGTTTGTTCACATAAAACGGCGGCCTTCCGATGACCCGGTTAGGAGAGTAGAGGTATTAGATTTGACTTATGTTAAGAAAGATAGGGGTAGACCTAAAAAGACTTGGTTTGAAAATATTAGGAATGACCTTTCTTTATTAGATTTAAACAAGAATTTGACTTTTAATAGGACATAATGGAGAAAAAGGATTCATGTAGCCGAACCCACATAGTAGGATAAATGCTTGATGTTGTTGTCGTTGTTGTATATGTTTATGTAGAAATGTTGGACGAAAAATACAAATAACGATGGAAATCTAGTCATTAGTAAGCCTCGCTCCATGAAATTCACTAAAAATGGTGGAAATTTGGCTGAGATTAATCAAAGATGTTATTCTTTAATGGAAAATATATTATTCAAAGAGTTTTAACTATGGGAGAAGCAACATAATAGCAAGTTATGCACGTAATAGAGAAATGTGCATCAGAATTCATAAATTATAATTAAATACTTCAAAAGTTTGACAAAATATTTATCAATATGATTCATACACAGATTATAATAATTAAACAGGCAGTACTGCATGTATCATAAATTTCAACATATTCAAGAAATAATATATTCAAGAATAAAGAATAGTTAAACAAGCAGTACTGCATATATCATAAATTTCAACATATTCAAGGCCTATATATTCAAGAACAAAAAAATCATAAACAATTATTACGGTTTATATGATCCTAAATCTTATCCAAAATAATTTTCAAATGAAAAATAATAAATGATTGTCATTTTTCAAACTACATAGATTTCGGTACACACATACAATGTAAACATTATTAAAATTATGAAAATTTTCTTTTTGTTATGCTTTGTAAAAAGGTTAGATAAACAGTGAAAAAATGGAAAATACGAAAGCAAGGGCTTATATTAATTAATAAGTCGCTTTCCACAAAAGTCCTTAAAATGAGGTTGAAATTTATTATTCTGAAACTATACACTTAATTAATTAGAAAATTATTGACGAGTGGATAATATGTTACGAATGAAAATGCTGGACCACAGCTTAATTTAGGCTTCGTGTGGGATGGCTTTCTTATTGCTTCTTAAAACAGCTTTTTAGTACAAAAATTATTATTTTTACTAGAAAGCTACTTTAAGATGTATTAAGAAAGCCATCCCAAATGAAACCTTAATTTCAAGCCGCTTTTTTACAATTGCACACTTTAGAATTCAGAATTTAGTCATGTCCAAGGGACTTATGTTTGACATGAATGCCCTAAAAGTGATCATACCAAAAGAGGAAGTTGGGAACATAAAGCATACACCTCATAATGAAAAGACGTGCTAAGACAGGTTTGAGAATGCTTCTTCCAAATAAATATCGTAATCATAGATCCATTATTTATGTTCAAACACAGAAAATTTGAATTTTAAATACTTTTATCTTCAACAACAACAAAAAAATCACATCTTTCTCATTTCGGTTTTAAACAAAATCATAATCATCTTTATACAAATGCTAATTTATTACATATTCGAAGAAATCATTTGATAAATACTCATTTATCTAAATTTCATGTATGCTAGTAAAATTATTAACCCTGGTAATACGATAGAAATATAATTGTATAAAGCTCTTTATCAACCCAAACGTATATAAATGAAGTAGCCCACTTCCCAATGGTTTGCATCCCTTATTATTTTCATAGCATACTGTTAGACCGGTCCTCCCTGGACCGGTCCAGCCGGCCCAATCCAATGGGCCGGTTCAGTTTTACCGAAGGAGAAGGGCGGGCGGACATGAGGCGGAAGCCGCATGAGGCTAGAGGCGAGGTCCACGTGAATTTCAAATTGCTTCTTGGAGCCAAAATGAGGGGAAGTGAGGGCAATTAGGTCCTTTTGTATCTATTTTGAATTGTATGCATTAAGTAGGGAGTAAAGGGGAGGTTTAGGGTTATGTGATTTTGTTTGAAGTTTCTCTTGTTCTTCTTGTTGTTTTGGGCTCTAGATCGTATTCTAGAGATTTGGGAGAGTGCGATCCTCCTCTCGAATAGAGGATCCTTGTATCTTTGCTATTTTCCTTGCATCTATTAGTAAAAATACAAGATTCTTCTCAAGTTTTTCCCAGGTTTTTCTCTGTTTTCGCTGTTTTTCTGCTGTGAGCAGCAGTTTTTGCTTGGATAATTGCTAGAAAGTGAATAGGAAATACTTGAAATCAAGTATTTCCTATCAAATTGGTATCAGAGCAAGTCTTGGGACAAATCGTGGGCTGTTTTGATAAATTTTAGCGGCTGAAATTGCTCCGGAAAGGGAGAAAATCGCTGAAATTTTTTCCAATTCTTGAGATCTTCTCCTAAATTGCAAGCCATAGGAGATGGCGGCTAAGAAGGTGGATGCTTTGGAGGAGAGGATTGAAGGGGAGATAAATCAAATCAAGGAAACCGTAGAAGAAAGAATGTCCTCCATGGAAGGACAAGTGGCTGATCTACGAGATATGATGAAAAAGATGTTGGAGTTTCAAACCCAATCGGCGGCGTCTGATGCAAAAGGGCCCGCAGCGAAGAACGCCAACTCTGAAATCCATCGGGAGGAAGAGGAAGTGGAAATCGTGGAAGGGAGTAGGGGAAGACCTCATCTGGAGCCTTTCCAGAGAGAGGAGAGAGGAGGAAGGTATATGGAAAGACAAGGCTATGGAGGTGGGGAACCCAGAGGGGCTGGTTGGGAGCATCGGGCGGGGGGGGGGGGGGGGGGGGGGGGGAGGGGTTTCAGGGGCGCCGGGAAGCAATTTTTGAAGATCGGAGAGGAGATTTTGAAGAGGTGGGACAGGGCAGAGCAAGGAAAGATCGGGATACGTGGGGGGGTCCAGGCACATGGGAGAGGGGAAACTATGGAGGATTAAGGGGGAATGGCGGGGATCGGAAGGTGAGAAAATTGAAAATGCCAATTTTTGAAGGGGAGGATGCCTGCGGGTGGATCTACAAAGTGGAGAGGTACTTTGCTGTTAACGGATTGACAGAGGAGGAGAAGTTGTCGGCAGCGGGTTTGTGTCTGGAAGGGAAGACACTCTCTTCGTACCAGTGGAGAGATCAGAGGAGACCTATCAGGAGCTGGGGAGAATTCAAGGACAGTTTGTTAGAGCGTTTCCAAACCGATCGGGGAGGAGACTTCTACGAGCAGTTCTTTGCCCTAGTTCAGGAGGGGTCTGTGGCAGAATATCGAGAGAGGTTTGAGCATCTGGCCAGCAGAGTGGAGCGCTTGTCCGAAACGGTGCTGGAGGGTAATTTTATGAAAGGGTTAAAGGCCGAGGTGCGAGCAGCGGTGAAGGTCCTGATGCCCAGGGACCTAGGGGAGGCCATAAAGCTTGCACAGTTGGTTGAAAATCAAAAGAATCTGGAAAAGGGAGCGAGGAGTAGTAGTAGCTCAGGAGGCACTTATAGGTGGACAACTACCCACTTATCCACCAAGGGAGCTTCCACAGGAGGGATGAAAGAAGTTCCAAAGGAAAAAGCAACAGGAGGAGGAAATGGGGGACAATTTAAGAGGCTTATTGACAAAGAAATGCAAGAGAAAAGAACAAAAGGGCTGTGTTTCCGATGTGATGAGAAATACATGCCAGGGCACAAGTGCAAGGATCGAACTCTTCAAGTTCTCCTCGTTTGTGAAGACGAGGAAGACGAAGAGGGTGGGGGAAACGATTCAGAGATGGAGAAGGAAAAGATGCATCTGGATGTGGCAGAAGTCTCTCTCAACTCTGTAGTGGGATTCAATCCGAGTCACACTATGAAGGTGAAGGGAGAGATAGCTGACCATGGGGTCGTGGTGTTGATTGATAGTGGGGCAACCCACAATTTCATTTCCACCCAAATTGTGGAGTTGTTGGGGATGAAGTTAGTGGATACTGGAGGCTATGGGGTGATGATGGGCACTGGGAAGGTAGAAATGGGAAGAGGAATTTGCAAAGGAGTGGTGCTGAAAATCCAAGGCATACAGGTGAAGGAAGACTTCCTTCCCCTGGAACTGGGGAGTACGGATGTCATCCTGGGGATGAAGTGGTTGCAGACCTTGGGGGAAACCAAAATCAATTGGGGCACACTGCGGATGGAGTTGAGGAAGGGTGGAAGGAAAATGGTGATTCAAGGGGATGCAGGGCTGACCAAGGCAGGGGTTTCTCTGAAATCCCTAATCAAGACAATTCAGGAGGAAGGGGAAGGATATTTGGTGGAGTTACATAGCTTAGAGGGAATGAATGGGGAGGAAGGGGGAGACATACCCCTCTCTGTGCAGCCGTTGATCCAGGAGTTCGAGGAGGTTTTTCAACCCCCTCTAGGGTTGCCACCACCCAGGGAGCAGGAGCACGCCATCACATTAAGAGAGAGAGTGTCACCGGTAAGCGTACGACCTTATTGTTACCCTCAGTTTCAGAAGGATGAAATAGAAAAGTTGATCAGAGAAATGTTGGAGGCAGGGATCATCAGACCCATCACCAGCCCGTTATCTAGTCCTGTTCTATTGGTAAAGAAGAAGGATGACAGTTGGCGATTTTGTGTAGACTACCGTGCACTCAACAAGGAAACGGTAGCTGATAAGTTTCCCATACCAATGATTGACGAATTGTTGGATGAATTGAGTGGAACGGTGATTTTCAGCAAGATCGATCTGAAATCTGGATACCATCAGATTCGAATGAAGAAGGAAGACGTGCCCAAGACCGCTTTTAAAACTCATGAGGGCCACTATGAGTTCCTGGTGATGCCCTTTGGCCTCACCAATGCTCCAGCCACTTTCCAGGCACTCATGAATACGATTTTCAAACAGTATCTGAGGCGATTTGTTTTGGTATTCTTCGATGACATCTTAGTGTATAGCAGAACAGAGGAAGAGCACTGGGGGCACTTGAGGAAGGTGTTAGAGGTTCTCCACGAGCACCAGCTGAGAGCTAACTTGAAGAAGTGCTGCTTCGCACAAGCTAGTGTGGAGTACCTGGGTCATGTAGTATCCAAGGAAGGGGTAGCAGCAGATCAGTCCAAGATTGAAGCCATGCTTAAGTGGCCATTGCCCAAAAATCTAAAGGAGCTGAGGGGGTTCCTAGGACTTACAGGGTACTACAGAAGATTCGTGAAGGGATACAACACTATAGCTTGGCCACTCACAGAGCAGCTGAAGAAAGATGGCTTCTTATGGGGGGAGGCAGCTACGACAGCATTTGAGCAGTTGAAGAAAACTATGACCACAGTGCCGGTCTTAGCTTTACCGGATTTTACTCAGACCTTTATAGTGGAGACAGATGCATCAGGATACGGGCTAGGAGCAGTGCTGATGCAGAGCCACAAGCCCATTGCTTATTTCAGCCAAGTGTTGACTACTAGGGCCCGTTTGAAATCTGTCTATGAGAGGGAATTGATGGCAATTGTTTTGGCCATCCAAAAGTGGCGTCCTTACTTACTTGGAAGACATTTCATCGTCCGGACCGACCAAAGGAGCCTGAAATATTTGCTGGAGCAGCGCATGGTGACAGAGGAGCATCAGTTAACATTATAAAAGTAATTTAATGTTATGAGAGGGAATTGATGGCAATTGTTTTGGCCATCCAAAAGTGGCGTCTTTACTTACTTGGAAGACATTTCATCGTCCGGACCGACCAAAGGAGCCTGAAATATTTGTTGAGCAGCGCATGGTGACTGTCGGGGCTGAATTTTTGGAGCCCACAGATTTCTGGCGACTCCGCTGGGGAATGGTTTCTCTTTCCATCTTTGGCTAGTCGTATCAATGCTATACTAGCAGCCATGTCAATCCGTATTTAAAATTTTGAATATTTTAAATTGATCATTTAAAGGGTCAAAATTTTAAAACCTTCTTGTGAGATCATACATACTTTCATTGAGATAGCTTAGTCAGCAGTGCTTTTAATTTATGTTAATTTTTATTGCTTTCTAATAGTTATCTGCTTTTATCTTTTGTTCTGTGCAAGTCTCTGCATTTTGAAAGTGTGGGGTGATGTATCAGATTCTGATTACTAACCCTTGCCTTTCATTTATGCAGATGGATCTACAGAACACTCCTTTTACTGTTCAACTAGGCGGTGGAGCCATCATTCAGTTGGCAAATGCTCTGATCAACACTGGAAACACCGGAGCTACCATCCAATTTGGTAGTGTTGACTTCCCGGCAATTGCTACAAGAAGTGCTGCCATTCCTTCGAACGACATGAATGCTGAAAGGTCTGCTAGAAGACTTAATACTGCTGAAGCTCCTACCGGTCGTGTGAATCTTCCAGCACAACGACCTTCTGCTACAAATCCTCATAGGAGGATTTCTGTGTTTGAACGACTATCACAGTCAGAAGCCACGGCCACCAAGAGAGTTGTGGCTGGAGGAAGGGTTTCTATGTGGCTGCAAACACCACTGCTCTGTCAAACGGGTTACCTGCACCTGAGAGGAATAATGCTGAAGCTTCCTCATCTGGAGGAAAGCTAACAAGAAGGCAGAGGAGAAAACTGAATGCTGAGTTCCGAGCTCAGCAAAAATCAGTGCATGTGCACCCATCAAACCTGCCAGCCCAAGAACTTGAGGCCAATGTCCCCACTGAGAATAGGTTTACCAACCTCAAATGGGTGAAAAGAAATAGCCCTTCTGGTGAACTCAAAAAGTCATTCTGGGAACATCGACCACAAGCACCAACCCCTCAGAAGACTAGAGAACCTGAACATCTCTCTGCTCGAATACATCGAGTGCTGAAAACAGTCAAGGAGAGGGGATTGATGAAGAAGCAGTTTCAGAGGCCGATAGTTATTGAGGCCAGGAAAAACCCTCAGAGGAAAAGACTATCATCTGCTGCGATAGTTGAACAAAGAAGATATCGACGACAAGCTCCACGCGGTGAACATTGGGGTGTGACACCTGAACCTCAAGTTCAGGGATCCACTGCCGAAAGGTCCCGATGGAAGGGAAAGGAAATCTGGAGGCCAAAGCCTCGCAGAGAAGAAGAAAGAAGAAGAGAAATAAATCTGGGCGTGACATCTGGTATGACTTTCCGGAGATCCACCCCCACCTACAAACGACATCAAAAATGGGTCCAAAAGAAGACCCACGATGACGTCCCTCCTAACGGTCGACACCTTGGAGAATCCTCCAAGGGATCCCGTCGCCCTCCATCTCCTCCGAAAGAAGAGACTAACTTCGATCGTAGCCCACTGATAGAAGAAATTTCATTGCCTAATCAAGAACCGGAGATCCAGTGGCGTCGTCGTTCAGAGATCCGAGTATTGGAAGGAGAGAAAGAAGGAGAAAAAGACATAAAATAAGGGGAGGAATATGTAGAAGGAGAAGAAAATCTAGAAGAAAATCTCAAAGAAAATATAGAAGGGAATCTCGAAGAAAATATAGAAGAGAATCTTGAAGAAAATATAGAAGAAAATTTTGATGAGAATATTGATGAATTTATGGAAGAAAATCTGGAGGATGAAATAGAGGATATTATGAACCTCGAAGTCGTCTACATGGTAAGACATACACGTGCTATCGAGGAAGTCTACCACGACGATGGCGAAGATGATGTCGATTGGCAGCCACAACCCAGGCAGGTACTCCAACAAGAGACTGGTTCCGTTGCTGGCGGAGGTGATCGCTCCCCTAGAGAGCAAGAAATAGAAGATGTTGAGGAGAATCCCTTTGATGACCAAGGCACCACGCTCGCTGACATGAGAAGACAGATGAGGCGACAGATGAGGGCCAAGGATAGGGAGATCTCTCAACTAAATGAAAAGATGACTGAGATGATGACCCAAATGGCAGCAATGATGCAGATGATGCAAAGAACTGCTGCTGGTGGCGCCATGCTTAATCCTCCAGCTGATCCTCCAAACCACCGAATGCCTCAAATCTCGGGAGTACGGGGCACTCCTGAGCACATTCATGAGGCTCAAAATATAACTCGTCAGCCTACTCAAAATATTGCCAGCACCTCCGAGCCTGTAACGGCTGCACAGTTTGAAGGGATAATTACAGAAAGGATCAAGGCTATTATAGCCATTGATCAAGCAGAAAAATTGGTTGGCAAGGGTCGTCCATATCCCGCTGAATACGACCAAGTGCCATATCCGAAGGGATATTCGGTTTCAAAATTTCACACATTCAATGGCACTAACAATCCCCGACAGCACCTGGCACAGTTCAAGGCCACCTATGGGAATACAGGGGAAAATGATGCTCTGCTCTTCTGGCAATTCGTTAACAGTTTAACAGCAACTGCATTCGAATGGTATGCCGAGTTACCAAATGACTCTATAAAAACTTTTGCAGAATTAGAGGTCATGTTTGTAAAGAGATTCGCTAGTGCAACCGAGAAGATCACGATTGTCGATCTCGCTTTAGATAAGCGGAAGAAAGAAGAGCCAGTATCGAAATACATAACTCGCTGGCGTAATCTAAGCATGAAATGTGAGCAACAGCTGGAAGAAGAACATGCCGTACAATTACTAATGGGAAATATCGATGATAAGATGCAGCCTTTCCTATGTATGGCTACAATCACCACATTTCAAGACCTGCTGGATAGAGTGGCAAAATTTGAAAAGCTAAACTTGTCAAAATCAGAGGGCAACTCTGATAAGCCCAAAAAGCCAAAAATTATGGAGACCAGAAGGAGTGAAACTTATTCTGCATCCTCTCTCAGGCCAAACAGGGGGAAACATGTGATTTATAATGTAGACAAAGGCAAACAACCAATACAGTATGAAGAAAAGTCAAAACAAGTTTACAACCCTAACCCCCAACCGAAGCTGATACTCTGGGGAAATGATAGGCCACGAACTTTTCAAAGCGGAGGGGAACGTCCGAGGCAAGCAATGGGAACCCGTGATAGAACGTTCCCATCTCTCAAAGATAAAATGAATAAAGAATATCCATTCAAAAGAGAGAGTGTCGCAAAGTTATTTCGACAAGCATTAAAAGCAGGCCTAGAACTACCAGAGTGCAAGAGGCCAGAAGAGTCGAAAGAAACTAGTGACCCGAACTACTGCCCGTATCACCGAGTGTTGGGCCATCCCATTGAAGATTGCTATATCTTCAAGGATTGGGTTGAAAGGAAATACCGGAAGGGAGATCTCACATTGTCAGATAATGTGTTAGTTAATCCCAGAAAAGAATCAACCCTGGTAGTTACGTCTTCCTCCATACCCCCGGTTGAAGAAAAAAGAAAGGAAAAGAAGTCGATTCAAGAAGAACGGTGGGAGACTGTAGTCTCCAAGAAAACAGTGAAGATGCTGAAGCAGCTTGAGGGTGTTTCGAGTGTGAAGTGGAAGTCTCCCACAGAGCCAGTAATAGATCTCAAAGCACTACCTGCAATGCGAGCGTCCAATTCTAAGCAACTCCTTAACCAAGCTGGCACTTCGAAGTCTGGGAAGGTGAAATCCTTGAAGAAGAAGACCAAATTGAAGAAGCCTAGGGAGAAAAAGACAGCAACCCAAAGGATTATTGATAGTTTAGATGAATACTTCAGACTGTTAGACGCCCCATTAAGCTGGCTGATTTTATGACAGAACTCAAAATTGAAGAAGAAAAAGAAGCTGATGGAGATACACTTCCCATGGAAACCTGTCGAGTTATATCAACAACACTTATAACTCGGGCCAAAAAGGAAAAAGAAGCACCCTCTGAGTCTTGTATGATGGTATCACCAATGGACTACAGTGTACAAGAGGATTTGTATTTTCCAGAAGATGATGAATCAGAGCCTGATATCACTTCGCAGATGGAACAGGTGAATTTGGGCAGCAACTCTGAATCAACAGACGAATCTCCAAAGGAGGCAATGATCGATTCTGAAGATAATGCACCGTTAAATGAGTCCGAACAGCAAGAAATTACCCAAGTGCAATTAAGGAGTGGTAAAACACTACTGTCTCCACCAAAGAAAGGAATCCCTGATAAAGACAAAGGGAAGGAGATTGTCGTTAATGAAGATATCATTCTCAAAAATTTCAAGAAAAATGAAACCCCAGCTAAAGGGGTAGATTATAATGTCCTATCCCATTTGAGAAAAATCCCAGCACAGCTTAGCATATACGATGCTCTAGTGATGTCCAAAGATCTTCGGGAGACCCTGATTCAGGCTCTCAGGGACCCTGAAAGATATGAGGCTTATTTTGCTGAGCGTAACTTGACTGAAGTATTGCAAGCTCGAAATGAGCCAATCATTACTTTTGCCGATGATGATATGATGCTCGGAACGGCAGACCATAATCGGCCTTTATATGTCACTGCAGAAAGTGATGGAATGATAATCAGTCGAATTTTGATAGATCCCGGATCCTCTATCAACCTTATGAGCTTGAAAGCTCTGAGATCACTTTGTCTCGATGTACAGCACCTTGGGCAAGACAAATTGATGGTGCACGGCTTCAATGAAAAGGGACAAAAGACCCTTGGATCATTCATGCTCCCTCTAGTATTTGGGGAACTCCATACCGAGGCTAAATTTCATGTGATTGATGCGGACACCTCATTTAAGGCGCTTCTGGGTCGCCCGTGGTTGCACGATTATGGTATTGTCCCATCAACACTACATCAGTGTGTGAAGTATATCAGAGATAGAGAGGAGTTTAGAATCTCTGGTGATATTCAACCCTTTGCAGTTCATGAGGTGAAAATTTATGAAGATGCTAGATCATTCATCCCTAAGGAATCAAAGCCATCAAGTTCTCTCGAGACTAAGACAGCAAACCCAAAAGCTGTAAGGCGGCCCAAACAAGAAGATGAGAAGAAGCAGGTGGGAAGAAAGAAGGCAATGCCGACTCTTCCCAAAGCAGCAATCACTCCTAAGTCAAGAAAACATGTGCCTCATCTAGGGAGTGACACAGATGAAGATGATGTCATCCCTATTAAATCTCAGGAGATACGACAATCAACAACAAGGGGAAAAAGAAGGCAAGATATTCATATGATGACTATGACTATGAGTCTATCTATATGAATAATGTGCAACATGTACTTTCAAAAAGGATAGATAATCTATCAATCTCAGACAATGAATGCGTGGTCACACATATTCCCCCGCAACATTTTAAAGAAATTGCTCCTTGAGAGGTGCATAATGTCGAGGAACTTGTAATATTTTATGTACCTCCTCGAAGAAATAGGGGTGGATCTGGAATCCTATTTTACAAATTTGGAGAGCGTGGAGATGAAGAGAATCGAGATTGGCTCTACAGACCCACTGAACGTAGGGAGTTAGTGCCTACAAGAATGCCCAGATTTATTAATAGAAATGTACGGAGGATGTTACAAAAAAAGTTGGAATTCGCACCCCTATGCAACAACTTCATCTTTGCTTGAAGCTTTGGTATCGAAGAAATCCCCATATATTACGAAGAAAAGATATTTTTGCCAGAAGAGGTCTCAGATTTGTTGTGCAAAGATATTCCCAAGGGGAGACGTGTCGTGTCATTACATGCAGGGAAATTGAATCTGATGATGATGGTGCTGAAGAGATTTATGAAGCTAATGATTATGATGATCAACCAGTAGAAGCTGAGCCTGCACCTGAAGAACTTGAAGATGGTGGACAAGCAGCCACTATGGATGAGTTAAGGGTGATAAATTTGGGGACTGAGGAGGACCCTCGTCCAACCTTCATTAGCTCCCTACTACCAGAAGACCAAGTCGATGAAATGAAAGAGCTACTTTGTGAATTCAGGGATTGCTTTGCCTGGACATATGCTGAAATGCCAGGCTTATCCTCTGATGTGGCAGTTCACAGACTAGCCATTAAACTAGATGCAACGCCTGTCAAACAAGCTTCAAGAAGAATGAGATTGGAGATAGAAGAACAGGTGATTGCTGAAACTAAGAAGCTCATAGAGGCTGGCTTCATCCGAGAAGAAAAATATGCCGATTGGATCGCCAATATTGTCCCGGTAAAGAAGAAGAATGGTCAGATTCGCATCTGTATCGATTTTCGGGACCTCAATAAGGCTTGCCCAAAAGATGATTTTCTGCTCCCTGTATCCGAACTCTTGGTGGACAGTACATCAAATTTTGATATGTTCTCATTTATGGATGGATCATCGGGCTACAACCAGATCAAAATGGCACCTGAAGATGAGAAGCATACGGCATTTAGAACACCCATCGGTATATTCTGCTATACGGTCATGCCCTTTGGCCTAAAAAATGCTGGTGCCACTTACCAACAGGCAATGACACGTATATTTGATGAGTTAATACACCAGAAGGTCGATTGTTATGTGGATGACCTGGTTGTTAAAAGTATTGATCGTAAGGATCACTTAAATGACCTAAGGATCGTATTTGAGAGAATCAGAAAGTTTGATCTGAAGATGAACCCTCTCAAATGCGCCTTTGGTGTTTCTTCTGGTAAATTTCTGGGGTATGTGGTCCGTCATCGAGGAATTGAAATTGACCCAAACAAGATCAAGGCGATTATAGAGATGCCGCCACCCAGAAACCTTCGACAACTCCGCTCCTTGCAAGGGCAGTTGGCTTTTATTCGACGATTCATATCGAATTTGTCGGGTAGGTGTCAACCATTTTCTAAATTGATGAAGAAAGATGTCCGCTTTAAATGGGATGCAGAGTGCCAGGAAGCGTTTGACAGCATCAAAAGATACTTGTTGAATCCGCCCATCCTCGCGGCGCCAATCCCGGGGAAGCCTCTTATTCTGTATACAGCAGCACTAGAAGAGTCCCTCGGAGCACTATTGGCCCAACATAATGAAGAAGGAAAGGAGAACGCACTCTATTACATCAGTCGAAGATTGATTGGAGCAGAAATTCGCTATTCCCCAATTGAGAAGCATTGTTTGGCATTAATCTTCGCAGTTCAGAAACTCCGTCACTACATGTTATCTCACAAAATCACGCTGATATCAAAGATTGATCCGCTGAAGTTCTTGATGACAAGACCAGCGTTGACAGGTCGCCTGACGAGGTGGGCAGTATTATTATTACAGTTTGATATCACGTACCTACCACAAAAGGCTGTGAAAGGACAAGCCTTGGCGGATTTTCTTGCCGCACATCCTATCCCGGCAGACTCTCCACTTAATGATGATCTGCCAGATGAACAAATCATACAAGTTGAGGAAAATGAGAAAGTACCATTTTGGGAGATGTATTTTGACGGAGCATCATCAATTAAAGCTGCTTGACCTCCAAATCTTGCTAGAGCCCAAGCTGGCGTCGGCCTAGTTTTCATCACACCAGAAGGAGGCATAATGAGATTTTCATTCAGTCTAACTGAACCCGGAACCAACAATGAAGCTGAGTATGAAGCTTTAATTGTGGGACTAGAGATCGCAATTGATGTCAGAATTCAAAATCTTCGAATTTTTGGCGACTCTCAACTTATAATAAATCAAGTCTTGGGGGTTTATAAGATTTGCAAGCTTGAATTGGCTCATTACCATAGGCGAACCCTTGAGCTTTTGAAACAGTTGCCAAATGTTGAGATAGCTCGAGTTCTTAGAGGACAGAATGGGAAAGCAGATTGTTTGGCCAAATTGGCCAAGGAGATGGCAAATACCAATGAAGAGAAGCCTATATTCATCGGGGTTTATAATCGTCGAATCTTGGAGCCTACTCTATTACAATTCCCAATGGCAGAAGAGATATCAAATCCAGGCAAGCAGGATATAATTCCAGTTGAGCCTCAACCCCTCCATCAGATTGTTATGGAAAATTATCCTGAAGAATATCATGTGGCCAAGAGACGTAAAGCTAATCAAGCTTCAGAATCATGGTGGCATTGTTTAGATGTTGAAGTCGAAAATGATTGGAGGCAGCCATTCATTGACTACTTCAAAAAAATAAACTCCCGAAAGAAAAATCTATGGCCGCACAAATTCGGAAAAGGGCACTGCAATATGCATTTGTCAACGGCACGTTGTACCGACGGGCTTTTGACCAAATGTGGCTAAGGAGCCTAGGGGCCAAGGAAGCTGATAAAGTAGTGGCAGAAGTCCACGAAGGGCTTTGTGGTGCACATCAGTCAGGTCCTAAAATGCCCGCTAAAATCAAGAGGATGAGTTATTATTGGCCAACAATGGTGACAAATTGTCTTGACCATGCTAAGAGGAGCCATGAGTGTCAGATTCACGGTGATGTTATTCATCAGCCGCCAAATCCACTGCACCCAACAGTAGCTTCGTGGCCATTCGAATGTTGGGGAACCGATATAATTGGACCGATAGATCCACCATCATCAGCGGGACACCGTTTCATTCTGGCAGCGGCGGATTACTTTCCAAGTGGGCAGAAGCAGCTCCATTCAAAGAAGTCACGTCCGAGCATGTGATTAACTTCTTCACCCATAATATCGTCTACAGATTTGGTGTACCGCGCCGTGTGATCTCAGACAACGGCACATCATTCAAAAGCACTAAAATATACAAATTCGTTGAGCGTCACAAGATCGATTGGCAGAGAGGTTTTAACAAGACGCTGGTAAAACTGTTAAAGAAGATCCTCACTAAAAATAAGAGAGAGTGGCACACTAAAATGGTGGAGGCACTCTGGGCGTATCGTACTACTTACAAGACGCCGACTAAAGCCACTCCCTACTCACTGGTGTTTGGGGTTGAAGCTGTATTGCCATTGGAAATTGAACTACCATCACTCCGTATAGCTATCCAGTATGATCTGACTTAGGAGCAAAATGCTCGATTAAGAACGGAGGAACTCGATGCACTTGATGAAGTCAGACTACAAGCTCAACAGAATTTGGAGATTTATCGGGCGAGGATGACGAAATCATTTGATCGAATGGTACGCCATCGAGCATTTCAAGAAGGGGAATTGGTCTTGGTGCTGAAAAGGCCAATCATCCCACACCCAAAAATTGGTGGAAAATTTGTGTCCAATTGGGAAGGCCCGTTCGTCATTGAGAAGGTGTACCTAGGAAGAGCTTATCAATTGATTGATCATGAGGGTCAATGGCCTATGCCCCCAATTAATGGCCGATACATGAAGAAGTATCATGCATAGGAATCAACATGTGTTTAAAATTCTGTTGTGTATCTGACAAATACCCATTGGTAGATTTATAACATATATATTTTGAAATTCTCTTGTGACACAAGAATGCATTTCAAAAAAAAAAAAAAAAAAAAAAAAAACTGGGGCATTTTAAATATTTATTCGGGTCGACATCGCGCTGCGTGTCGAGATCCCCGAATAAATATTTAAAACTCCAGAATGTCAATTTCGCCAAAAAAAAAACTGTGGGCATTTTAAATATTTATTTGGGTCAACATCGCGCTGCGTGCCGAGATCCCCGAATAAATATTTAAAACTCCAGAATATTAATAAAAAAAAAACTGGGGGCATTTTAAATATTTATTCGGGTCGACATCGCGCTGCGTGCCGAGATCCCCGAATAAATATTTAAAATCATTAGCTACAAACATCCTTTTAAATCGGGAAGTGATAACTTCTATTATCAGTGTATATATGAGTGATTTTCTTTAAAGTTCAGGACATCTCTTCTTCCAGTATATTAAGATTTCTAAAGTCAAAAGAGAGATTTTTTGTGATTATGCACTTCAACAAATTGAGTCAAAAAGCTTGAAGTCTTTCAACGGTCTGAAGCTTAAGGTTCGAATGGGTGTAAAAGGTCGGATCCAACACGCCCAAATATGGCAGGATCGCTGGCAACTCCGTCTACTCAACACGCCATAAGAAAGGCCGTAGTAGTGAAACCCCCACTTTGTCAACCTATCAGTAAGGACTGCAGGAAGAACGAAAGCTGATTTGATTCAACAAGTTCTAGGGATCATAGTCTACAATACTCTCATAATTGACCGGAGAATCGGAATTCTAGTGGATAAGAGTAGTCTCAAACACCCACAAAATATGCATAGATTCCAAGTCTTTAACCACAGAGGATAACTTCAAATCTGCTAACTTCAGAAGATTTAGTATCAGAGAGCACATTTTCTATAGCTCGAGTCTGAAGCCTGATTGGGTGTAAAAGGCCGGATCCAACACGCCCAAATATGGCCGGATCACTGGCAGTTCTGTCTACTCAACACGCCATAAGAAAGGCCGCAGTAGAGGGACCCCGTTTCAGCAATTAGAGGACAAAGGGCTACTAAATCCTAGCTCTCCTAATCTGATGAACTCAAGTGACTCGGATTAAAGGTCTTCCCAAGTGGTTAAGGATTAAGATACTATCCATATTTGATGCTATCAACTAAATCTAAGAATCTACAAATCTTTCATCAAGTCCGCCACACCAAGCATAGAAAGAATGAGCCAAAATTTTTGGAATTTGAGCTAAATCTAATGGTTGCTGATTTTCAATTAGTGGCTGAAGCGACATTGCTCACAACTATCCTCAAAGGCTGGGGGCATTTTAAATATTTATTTGGGTCGACATCGTGCTGCGTGCCGAGATCTCCAAATAAATATTTAAAATCCCCAGTAATACCAACAGCATAAGTTCAAAACTTAAGCTCGGAGTACAGCTCTAGCGCACGGCTCAGTACAGCTCAGAGTACAAAACAAAAACAAAAAAAGAAAAAGAAACACTAAAAAAAAAGAAGAAAAAAAAAGAGAGAAATCCTCCATATATGTATAATGATCATCATGAAGTACAAGTACATGGAGACTCAAGTCACTACAAAAAGTACAGACCAAAACAACAACGAACGAGAACGTGTCAGAAAAGGCGAGCCCGTAGATTCTCCAGCCTCTCAGTGATTGTAGCCAAAGTCTGAAACTCTGTCTGGGCAACCTGAAACTGCTCCACGACACGTGCTAGTGAAGCGTCTGCATCCAGCACCTCCTGCTGCAAAGCTCTCTGACGCTGCTCCTCCCTCCTAATGAGACGATCCCCTCGTCTACGTCTGTCCTGTATGTGAAGCCTCTGAGACATCGCCTGTGTGATGTCCTTCCACATGTTCCACATACGGGTTGTCACCCCGTCTTCCTCCCTAGTCATGTCAGAAGCACTCTGACGGTGTCTCCTCAGGATCTTTACACTACGGTCATGTAGATCGTGAGCACCGTCAGCCCTCGCTCTGCAGCTGACAACTATCCCCTCTATCTCTGGAAGTGTAACTGTAGACCCGGTGATCGAGAGGGAGCTTAGTTGCCAAATGTAGGACTCTGCCTCGCGGCACACCGCCTCCCAAAAAAATAGCTCAGTGGTGCTCACCCCATACTTGGCGAGTAGGCCAAGGAGCTGGTTGGCAGTAGAAGAAAAGTCGCGCCAAGACTCTGGAGACCTGGGGTCAACACCGAAAACTAACGTCCTCAGAGGCAGCACCAAATCACTACACATCCTAGTGCTCATGGAAGTCGGAGGTAGAGGAACTAGACAGTCTATCTCTGAAGTGTAATCATATCCCGCAGGAACTGCACAAAATATTGGAATCAATTAATATGGAGAAAATATTATAATAATGCATTTAAAATAAATTGACTTATAATAAATACATACCCGTGGAGGGACCCGCAGAGTCGACTGAGTAACTGGCTGGAACTGAAGAAGGACCCGCAAGGTCGGCTGGGTGACTGGCTGAAGTAAAAGGTCCCACGAGATCGATCGAGTAACTGACAGGGACAGGAGAAGAGCTCGCAAAGTTGGTCGGGTGGCCCTCAAGGAAGGAGAACTCCGTGGGCACCAAGCCTAACGACGGCAGTGTGTGCGGAGGCCCTCCAAAGAACTCCGAAAGCAAAGTGGCACCGGTACCAGAAGACTCACCGGGACAGAACGACCCGTAGGGGTCCACCGAAAAAGAAAAGTTGTAGGAGGGTCCTGGTGTACTGTAGCCTGTAAAGTCTGACCTCCTCGGCTCCTGTGCATCCTCCCCAAGATCCCTAGGAGAGGGGCGAGCGTCTACGGACCTCCTGGAAGAGGAAACAAGCTGAGAGCTGGCCCGCCGACGAGAAGATCGAGAAGACTCTGCTTGAGGTGGCGAGGGTGCCACGTCTGAAACTCTAGCTAGAGAAGGAACAACAGCTCTGATAGTAGTACAAGCCTCAGCATCCTTTCTTGCAACAAAAAAAGAGAGAAGAGTCAAAATTATTAGATGCTAAAAAAAAAAAAGAGGGAGAGAGAAAGAAAGAAAGAGAAGGGGTAGAAAAGTACCTCTGTCAAGAGCAGCCTCTGGAGGACCCCAACGAGACCTCTGTCCCCTCGGCAACCCAAGCTCTCGTACTCGGCGCTCGTACCTCCTCGCGCCATGCTCCAAAGCAGGTCCAAAAGACTGTCGTACCCAGCACAGTCGTGTGTAACTCACCCATGTAGGAGCAGACGGCTGGGCCAAAAGAAAACTGGAACGTGTCCCAAGCCTCAACAAGTGTGACCAGGTCAAAGCTGCAGCGTATAGTCTAGTCTCCAGTGGAACTGTGTCCGTACGTCGTGTGTTCGGGACCCCAGGGACAAGTGGTCGTCTGTCATAAGCTGTGGCCTGGAAAAACCCAAACTGCCTAGCCACCCGATTGGGATGGTAGCCCTCTAAAGTCACTGTACTGCCAGAACGGTGACACAACCAACCTGGTCGCATGCTGATGAAGTTAAATGATTAGAGATGGAGCGTGCCCTTCGTGGCGCCATCCTAATTCGTATCCGTTAGTGGTGGAGCATGCCCTCTGTGGCACCACCCTAACATTTGAGTTAAATGATTAGTGATGGAGCGTGCCTTTCGTGGCGCCATCCTAATTCGTATCCGTTAGTGGTGGAGCATGCCCTCTGTGGCACCACCCTAACATTTGAGTTAAATGATTAGTGATGGAGCGTGCCCTTCGTGGCGCCATCCTAATTCATATCCGTTAGTGGTGGAGCATGCCCTCCGTGGCACCACCCTAATAAATTTAAATCTTAATTCCCTATCGATAAATATTCCCTTAAGTTCAAAATTCTAAATTTAATCATCTAGGGTTAGGACTTCCCTTCCCTTAGAATTAATTTCAAACTCAATTCCTTAGGGTTACACTTTCCATTCCCTTATGATTAAAATTTCAGACTTGATCTTTAAGCTCGGTTAACGCCAATATGTGCAATAGAACTTCGTTCTATTACGCATATTGGGGGTCCCATTTGTTGACCTCATTTTTGTATGAGGTCACTTGGACTAATATTAACTTTAAATCAATCCAAAATCCAGAATTTCAGATCAAAATTCAAGGTCCAAAGGTTTTGTCCTAAAGGCCTTTTCCGTTGAATTTTCAAACACTTTGAAACCTAGTTAAATGACCTCCGATTCAGAGTCTGTCAGTCGCATACTGATGGGACATGTCTCTGGAGGTAAACCTCCAAATTTGAGCCCAAAAACTAAATTGAAACCCAAAGACTGTAAAACCTTTAAATATTTACAGCCTATGCCACTGGACCTGTCACTTTGAAGATTCTGACCTTAGAGCCTTCACCAAAGCCTCTAGTCACTTCCAAATCTTTAATCTTGATATGTTGAGCATTAAACTGCATTTTGGTTGACCCACTTTGACACCCAGTTGACCAGGGGTCAAAATGACCAAAATACCCCTATGGGCTCAAATGGGGATTTCAAACCAAACGAACTCCAAATTACTTGAAACCACTTCCAGCAAGTTTCAAATATCAAACCAAACATGTTCGACCCAAACCCAGACCCTGGGTCAACCTAGTTGACCAAGTCAACCTAGGTTGACCAAACAGGTCCTTAAGGGTCAAAATGGGCATTTTGACCGAATTGACCTACCCAGACCTTGGGACCACGTCCAATGGTCTTCAAATGTCAATTCAAATTGATCAAACCTATTTTCAGACCCTGGACCCACCTGGTTGACCAAGTCAACCATGATTGACTCAAAGTCCCTTTAAGGCTCTGAATGAGTTATTTCTGCCCATTAAGCCTATCAAACTCATACCAAGCTCTTAAATCATTCCTATCAATACTTTGAATTTCTCCAAGTGTACCATGAGTTGAGTCATAGTCACTTTGACCAAGTCAACATTTGCAGACTTGGTCAAAATGGCTCAAACTCCCTCTCATGCCTTTAAAACTCAAATCTTGATTATCAAACCCTCTCCAAACTTTCTCAACTAGCACTCAAGGGTTTCCCACATGCCACATCAGCTGGTTTGACAAGTTGACTGGTCAAACCAGTCAACAAGTCTTCAAAAGACCATTAAATGATCTAAATCATTGAATTAAATGCATTTCATTTAAAACCCATTTAATCCCTCTAATCCAATCCACTCCAGCAGCTCTAATCCAACTCTAGAAGCTTCTTAAGACCTATCACAGCCATTGAAACTTGATCAAAAGGCTCTCTTCACTCCACATGTTCAAGTGGGGACCAAAGGCCTTTCCATGTGGATTGTCCTTGAGCTGTCCTTGCTTCCAGATTTCTAACTGCCCTAGGACACTTGGTAGCCATCCAGGAACTCTCTCAGCTAATCTCAACCATCCATTTGCTTTGGAATAGTTAGAATAGGGCAAAACCCTAAAATCAAGCCTGATTAAAACATCAACACTCTCTCACTCAATCTCTTGGCTCCAGAATCATTCCAGCCCCCAAAACCCTCAAAAAAACCTTCTCCAAACATTTTCCTAGCTCTTCTATGCCTTCCCCTATCAGATCTCGGCCTCCAAAGCTTCATTGGTGAAGAGAGAGGAAGGTAGAGAGAGAAAGAGGATTTTCAAGCACAACTTCAAATCCAGTCAAATCCAACTCTTGGAGTCTTCACTAAAGTTGAAGAGGACTTCTCCACCTTTCCAAAGAGCCCAAGAAATCAAAAATACATCGGCTAGATTGTAAGTTATTCTTGTTTTAAGTTTAGATTTCATTTCAAAACTGTAGCAAAAATACAGTGTATAGAGCCTCCAAACTCCAGACACTGTAAGTTTAGGCTACCATCAATCTATGTTTCAAATTTCATGAAATTTGGTTGATTAATTTAGGAGATTTGAGCATTTAAATATTTCTTTAAAAAATGAACTGGAGATCTCGGGAGATCTGGACCGTCCGATCGTTCATTAGACGGTCCAGATCGAATCTAGACCGCGCGACCTCTCTGGGGATCGAACGCGGGTCTCCTGGCCAAACCGCGCGGGTGACGTGGCTCGTTTTGGTCGCTCGGATCAGATCCGATCTGATCAGATCGGAGGGCTACTGCTCCTGCCCACGTGGTTAAGTGACCACACAGGATCACGCCACGTGTCAAGGCCGCGGTGCAGCGACGCCGTCTAGCCAATCATTGCCAATGATTGGTTTGGCGGCGCCAGCGGCCGATTTGATTCAAAATTGATTTAAAAATTAAATTAAATGCCAAGAACTTCTAAAAATCATAGTAAATCCATTTTTTCACCAAAATTAATGTTCTTGGGCTTGTTGGAAAGCTCTTGAGCTCTAGTTTTTATTAAAAGCAAATTAAATTTATTTTGATCACTGGTTTTTGAGAAATTTGGGTTTATTTGAAATCCAATTTTCTCAATTTTCTTTCAATCCAGTGGCCAAATGGTGATTAACTTTTGGTGAAATATTTTGGACATCTTAGGCATTAACTGTAATTTTCTTAGCTCAAGATATCCACTGGATTGCTATGAGATGAATTTACAAAGTAATGGGTCCATTTTGGACCCAAAACTTTGAAAATTCATAACTCTCCAAATTGGTAGAATTAGGCTTCCTAATTTCTGTGGTGTGTTTGTGTATGTCTAAGGGTTAGATGAACAGAGATTTAGACCCAATTGAATACTAGTGCCACCTAGGAACAATAATTAAGGTCAAGGTCTAGTTAACTTAGAAAAATCCTAGGAAATTCTACACACATCCAATAGGGTGTGAAACTTGAGAACATTTAAACCTAGTGACATTTTATGAACCCTAAGGTTAAAATGTCATCCAATTTGGAGTTCATTAGGTCAGATAATT